>MU396697.1:0-251356 GCA_022578855.1 Nemania serpens
GCCCCCCCCCCCCCCCCCCCCCCCCCTCTCTCTCTCTCTCTCTCTCTCTTTGTTTGTTGAGACTGGGGGGTTAACAAAGACATCTGCTCTGCTATAAAGCCGGACGTAAACCCGGTCAGATGTGGTGTAATCCAACGACAGCTACTGCGCCCCTGATAGGCCCATCGCCGAAATGGCAAGGGTCACGAACTTTCGAGCCAATTGAGATCAGTCACAACAGCCGGACTATACGGGTAGCAGTCTGCCTAGGTACCCCTAGCATTAGTAGGTCATAGGAATGCATAAGTACCTACCTGGGCACATAGTAGATGATTTGTCTTCCTGTAATAGGTAGGTGACTGTAAGTAGGCATGGCCGTGGAGTTCCATTTTGATAAACTGTATGAAGTTAGTGAAGTAGGGTGATGAGCAAGCCACTTAGTGGCTTGTCTAGTAGCCCGATTTGAGCTACCCTAGGGGGTATGCCTTGATTTTTTGTTGCTTTTTCTATATATTTAGCTATTTCTTTTGCCTCTGTATTATTAGCTTCTTTTTAGTTATAGTAGCTTTTAGCTATTACTTACAAATAGATTACTTCTTTTGCAAATACTTTCAAAAGTGATTTATTTTGACTATTTTATTAAATCTTTATAAAGTGCTTAATAAAGTTTTTAAAGTGCGGTTATATATATAGCATGCTCCGTTTTAGTAATATTTTCGATAAAATATAAATTATATTAGCTTTACTATATAAGAAGCTTAAGCTTTATAAATTTATAATAATTAAATAACAATTAATAAGCTAAGTAAAATTAATTAAGACTAACTATAAAAACTAAAACAAAAACTAAATACAAAAAAAACTTAAATTAATAAATAACCTAATAAAATAGCAAAAAAAAACAAGTAAGAAAAATAGGTCTTTATTTTACTAAACTATTATTAAATATAGTTATATAAAGCTAACAAAATATAAAAGCGCTAGTAAAGCTAAAGTTAAATTAAACAATACTTTAAAAGTTGCAAATTCTAAAGCATTAATAGTTCTTATAATAATATAGCGGCAATAAAAATATAAAGTAAAAATTAGTTTAAACTATAAAATAGTTTAAGCTAGCTAATAAAGCTAGCTATAACAACTAGCTTAAGAAGAAATAAAAAGTAATTAAACTACTTTAAAAAAATAAAACTTATAATAAATAGCGCAATAAAATAAAATAGCTAAATACTAGCTAATAAATATATTAATTCTTTATTAATAAAAGACTGTTAATATATTATTTAAGCTAAAGTGCTAAAGTTAATTAGCTTACTTAAAGAAAAATATTTAGAAAATAGTCTAGCTAAAAAAAAGTTATAAAATATTATATTGCACTAGAAATAAGAAATTAGCTTACTTATAAAAAAGTTACCAAAATTAACAGTTTGCTTTTATTATTATAATATATTTAAATAAGTTATTTAAACTATTTATATATTTTTTATAATTTATTGTTTTATTGTTGCTTAATTTATTAGAAAACTTAAAAATATAGCACTTATTTTAATATATTAACCTAGGTTTATATTGTTTTTTTAACTAAGTTATTTGTTTTTTTTATATTTATATATTATAATTAATAGTTTTTTTAAGTATATTAAAAGATTAGTATTTTAATAACTTATTTAAAGTATTTTAAAAATATAAAAAACTTTTAAAAAATATTACCTTTAATATATTAATTTTATATAACTTGCCAAAAAGTATTAAAGTAATAACTTTTTAATAGTATAACTTTAAAATAACTACTAAAAATTTTAGTAATAAAACTAAAATAGTTATTAGTTTAAAATATATAATTTTTAATTTAGCTATAGTAACAATAACTACAGCATCTAAAATATTAAAAAATAAAAAAAAAGGTATACTAGATCTAATATAAGGTTTTAAAAGCAATAAAGTTTAATATATAATAAATAATTAATAATATGCCTTTAAAAATATGCTTTAAGTTTTTTATTAATTAATTCTTTTTTTTAGTATAGTTTTAAGTTTTAGCTTAGTTTTAGTAGCAACTATAACGTAAATAAAAAAATAAAAACTAAGCTATAAAACAAAATACTTTTTTACTAGTAAAACTTTAACTAAAGTATTAATAAACTTAAGAAATAATATACCTTATATTTAAAAAGTAGTCCTATTTAACTTAAAAATAGTTTTATATTTACTATTTAATAGCAAAAATATAATAAATTAGCTTAAAAGGCTAAAGCTAATATTTAATTAAAAAAGCTTTTTTAAGTTTAAAGTAGTTAGGTATATATTTTTTTATACTATGTTAAAAAAGATAAAAAAGATTATTAAAATAATAATTAGCTTATATTTATTTTAAAACAAAATAGCTGCTATATTAAAGGCTAAATTTAAATATAATAATAATAAATAAAATATATCTCTTCTTATAAAGCTTAAGAACTTAAAGGCATTAAAAAAAAAAAATAAGATATTTTATTTTAAAATATACTTTATAAGGCATAAACTATATATATTATAGCTAAAAGGAATAACAAAAGCTATAATATTTAAAGTTTATATTAGAAAATTAATTAAAGAATTTAATTTAGCAATAATTAGTAAGATTTTTAAGAAATAGTAAGCTTTAAATTATAATAATATTTTTTAAATAAACTATAACAATTTTTAAGGTTTTTTTATAAAATAAATTAATTTAAAAGCTTAATTATAAAACTATAAAAAATAATATAAAGAAACAACTAATAGTTAAAAAAAAGTAAAACAGTTTGCTTTTTTTAATAATTAAAAAATAGCTTAAGTTTTTAAAGTTTTTAGCTATTAGGCTAAAATAGCATTTATAACTATAAAAAAAACAGTTAATATAAATAGCTAAAAAATAAAGCTTGCAAAAAAAAGCATTTCTATTTATAATATTAAAAAGATAGTTAATATACTAACAGAAAAAATTGCTAAATTAGAAATTAAGCTTAATTAGGTTAATATAATAGCAATAAAAGCTAAAAAAATTAATAACTAACTATAACTTTTATAGTATATAATTTTACAAAATTAAAAATATTAAGTACTTTTATAGTTTAAATACTTTATACCTTTAAAATTATACTAATTTAATTTATAGTACTAGTAAAATTAGCTTAATTAAAATTAACAAAATGCCTTAAATAATAAGCCTATTGTAGATATATTTGCGCTAACATAAGCAGGCAATTTAATAAGTTAAAGCAATTACTAGCAAAAATAAGGCAAAAAATTTAGAGCATTTAAAAACAAAAATAACGTTATTTATTAAAGCTACTTATAAAAAGAATACTTTTTAGCAAAATATAATTATGCTAAAAAAGTAGCCGCAAAAAAGATTATTTATTAAAATAAAAAATAGTGCTTTAGCAAATAAAATTTAGCTTTAACTTTTAAATATATTAAAGTATTTATATAAGTTATTATAGCAAAAAAGCGCTAAAAAAAAATAATAATATAAATATTATATTAAATATATAAAAATTTGCCAATAAATAATACTAATTTAAGATAGAAAGCTTATATATAACTATTAAAAAGGAACTTTATTAATAAAAACTTAGATATTAAAGCAGCTAAATAAACTATTATAAGCTATACCTTTTAAATTATATAATTTAAGAACCCTTAAATTAAAAACGTTTTAGAAGCAGAATTATTAGCATAAAAAGCTACTAAAGTTAATATAGTTAAAGCTTTTATATACAAAAGAAAAAACTTATTTAACTAAAAAAAAAAAAGTTATATTAATTTAGACCAAATAATAGATTTTGTTTAAAAAGCTATAATTAATAATAATAGTAATAAAGTATTATTTAGCTATATACTCAAAAATAAAAGCTTTAGAATTAATATTTTAGCAGTAGATTATACCTAAAAGGTTTTAAAATATAAAGTAAAAGAAATATTATACTAGGAACTAGAGCTAAAAGCATAAATTAGTAATTTAATTTAAGTTTAAGTTTAAAAAATAACTAATATAAATATAAATATACCTTTAAATAGTTAAATAGTCAAATTAGATAACAATAAAATTAAAATTTTGCTAATAACTTTTTTATTAATATTTATTTTTAAAGTATAAATAAAAAGCAAAAAAGCTTAGTAAAAAAAAGTAGGCAAACTATTTAACAAAAAAGCTAATATTACTATTAAAAACCTTATTAAAAGCACTTTAAGTTTTAGAAAAATTCTTATTTAATAAGTTAGCAAAATAATTAAGAATACTAAGGTTAAAAAGGGCAATATAATTAGAATAAGCTTTAACAATATTTCTTATTTTAGCAAAAAAATATTTAATAAGCAGACTTTTAATATTATAATAGTTTAATCCTATATTTAAAAGAAATAGTATTAAAAGCTACTTATTTTTTAGATTTTTATAATACTAGTAGCACTAAAAAACATTTAAAACTATATTAAGTTATATCTAAGAATTATAGTTATTGTTAGCTATAGTAGCACTAATAAGCTAATTATAGGAATTATTAATATTAGCATATAATTAAGCATTTTAGTTAGCAGCTATATTAAAAAGTATAGCATTTTTATACGGCAAATTAAATTATATTAAAAAGAATTTATAAGCTAAAAATATAAAATCGCATACAATAAAGTAGTTAAAACTAGTATTTAGCTTGTAAGAAAGTCTATTAACTTACTATTATATATAATAAACTATAAATTAGCTACATTTTTACTGCTACTAAATATAAACTTTGTTGTAAAAACCTAAATATTTTTATATTATAGCAATAGTTACTTTATATATAATATAAAGTTTAAAAAAACAAAAATTTCTATTTTTATATTAATAGTAAAAGAGTTACTAAATATAAACCTATTTAAAATTGTTAATTTATTAAAAAATTAAACGCTATTTGCTAATTAAAAGGTTAAATAAATAGCAACAAAAGGTTTTTTATACTTAAACTTAAATAACAACTTATAGGAGCAATAAATTAATAAAATTTTTAAGAAGTTAAAGCAACTAGTACTTTAGCTTACTACTTTTAAAGAAATGAAATTTTAACAAATACTTATAACTTACTTTTAATACTAAACCTTTTAACTAATAATAATAATTTAAAAAATAAAAGAAACGTTAATTTAGCTTACAAGGTCTTTATAAAAAAATTAAAGCTTAATAATAATAAAGAAGTAAAAACAGTCTTTATAAATAGCTAGTTTATAAATATAATAAAAGTTGTAATATAAAATATGCTTTAAGATATAAAAAATAAATAGCTTACCTAAAGTAAAATTAACAACTTTATATATTAACAATATACTTAAAAAAACAGCTATATAGTGTTTATTAATACAATATATAAAAATAAAGCTAAAAAGATTAATTTATAAGATAACGTTTTTTTTAATAAAATTATACCTTTTAAAATATTTAACTAAAAAAAGCTTACTTAAAAAAAGAAAATATTTAACAACTACTAAGTAAAAAAAGTAGCTTAAAATAAGATTTACTTTAATATTTAGCTACAAATTAGCAAAAAGTTTAAGAAAATAAAGCTAATAATAGAAAGATTAAAAGTAATTATTAAAGATTTAAAAAAAATAAAGCTTACTAATCTAAAAAAAGTAGTACTACTTAAAGTATTATTTAAGAAAAAAATAGTACTAGCATAAGATTTTAGCAAAATAAAAAAACTAAACAATAGAATTATACTATTATATAAAATTAAAATAGTGCTTTATAAAGTATAGCAAGTAAAAAACATTTTAATTCTTAGCTTATTAAAAGAAAAGGTAATAAAAATGCTTTAAACGCAACTTAAAAACGGTATTTTAAAAAAAGCCTACTCCTTATACTAAAACGCCTAATTTATTATTAAAAAACCTAATAAAGGCCTTCGATTAATTAACTTAGCTATTAAACTAAACAGAGTTTTTATTAAAAATATAGGCTTATTATAAAGTTATAATAAATTTGCTAAAAAATATACTATATATAAAATACTCTTTATAATAAACTTATTTTCTAATTATAATTAAATTTTTTTGTTTATTTATAATAAAGCAATAATAGCTTTTATAATACTAATAAGCCTTTTTTAAATAACTATGTTATTTTAAAAATATATAAATTCAATTGCTTAGTTTTTTTAAGTGCTATTTAAAATGCTATATAATATCTTGCTAAAAAAATATAAGCCTTTTTTTAATAATATTATAATTAAAAGTCTAGCTATAAAATATAAAAATTAAAAAATTGCCTTAAAGATTAAGCAATTTATAATAGAATATATCGAGAATATTAATACTATGCTATTTAATTTTAAGCTATTAAGTTTAACTACTAGTAATATTAAAAACAAATAGTATAAAGCGTTTACTAAAATTATAAGCTATATATATAGCACTTATAACTAATAACTAATTAAGGCTAAAGTTATTAAAATATAAAAATAAAGACCTTGCTAAGATTTAATAAAAGTATAAGCATTTTTTAAAATAATAGTTTATTACTATATTTAAATTAAAAGCTATACAATTATTGCTTTACTTTTAATAATTTTATTATATAAAAAATAAAAGTTTATATTTAAAAAGCCTTAATTATAAGCTATAGTTTAATTAAAAGATATTTTAACTTATGCTTTTTTGCTTATAATACTTAATTATAAAAGAGGCCTAATTTAGCTTAAAGTTAATACCTTAAAGCTAAAATAAAAAGCAATTTTTTGTTAAAAACTTAAAAATAAAGTTAAGCTAGCAAAATATAAATTAAAATGCTAAAAAGGCTTAAAGCTTAATTATAATGCTACCAAAAAAGAGTACTTTAAAGTTATAAAAATATTATATAAATTTTAAAACTATTTATATAGAGTGCGTTTTTAGCTTAAAATAGATACTAAAGTACTTATTATATAATTTAACAACAGCTTTTTTATATTTTTTAGCATAATACTTATAAAATAAATAACTTATATTAAGATATTTAACTTTAATATCTACTATATATTTAAGAAAAAGCATATAGTAGTAAATAAATTATTTAAAAAACTATTAAAACTTTTAAACAAAATTAACAAAAAATAAAAAAGCAATATTAAAAAGTTTATTAACTTTTAGCTTTATATAATAGCAATTTAAATTTTTAGCTTAAATAAAGCTAATTAATAATTTACTTTTTAAATATTAATCGCTAAAGATAAAAAAAGGAAAAATAAGCTATAGCTAAATATTGCTATTATAAAAGCTAATAATAATAAATTTAGCTAAAGTAAAAAAAAAATAGCTAATAATACCTATAAATAGCTAGTATTATTATTTTTATAAAACTAAATAAACTAGAGTTAATAAGTTGCTTAATATTTAATAAGCAAAATAATGCTATAATAGGTTATAAGTGCTAAAAAAAGATAGAATTTTTAAAAATAAGCAGTTAAGTTCTTTATATAGTATAGTACTTTATAGCGGCAGTTAAATCGCAGAAATTAGCTTTAGCATATAATAAATACCTAAAAGCAAAAAAAAGCAATAATTAAAAAAACATATACTAGCTTTACTTATAAGAAAAGAGATTTTATAATATAATAGATTTTTTAAATTTACTATTAAAAAAGCTTATATAAAAATATATATAAGGCAGTTAAATTATACTTTTAATATTAAAAATTATAAAATAAAAAGTAAAACAAAAAATATAAGTAAAACGTTTTAATAAAATTTTTAGTTTTATAAATTATTAATATATAAATTATACCTATATAGAATAAGTTTAAGTATATTTGTAAAGCTTGCTATAAGTTCTTAGGATTTTTAAAAGCTAAAGCTTTTAAAAATACTATATTAAAAGTAGTTTAAAAATTTATTAAGAAAAAAATCGTTAAATAATATAGAATGCTTATTTAAATTAAATGTAACAATAGGTTAGAATTTAAAAAAGAGGTCGCAAAAGCAGCTAAATACTTAAGCTATAAATTAATTTTAAGCCTAATATACTACTTATAAACGCAAAAACTTATTAAAAATAAATATTGCTAATTTAAAAAAGGCCTTATAAAGTTAATAAATAGTACTAAGAAAGCTTAAATAATATATATAAACTTGGTTATTTAGGCTAATTAAACATTTATTTAATACTATAGTTATAGCATCTACAAAGTAGTTTATAATTATATGCTAATAATGCTAATTAAAAATATTATACTATTATAGCAAGTTTTTAATTAAAATAAAGCTTAAACTTTTAACGATATAATAGCCTTTTAAATTAAGCAACTTAAATAGCATAAAAAGAATATTAATAAGGTTAGAACTATTATTATTTAAAAACAGAAAGTAGTAGCAAAATATAAAAATTAATAAAATATTTATAAGATTAAAGCGCCTTTAAAAAAAAAAAACTTTATACTTTTATATAATACTAAGTTTAGTATTAATATAAGCAATAATAAAAAACTGCTATACTAATAAAATAAACTTTATAAAATTAAGAAAAGCTTTAGCTATAGTTAATATAAACTTATAAATTTGAATAATATACTACTAAATAATACTTTTTATTTTAAACAACTTTAAGCCTTTATAAAAGATAAAAAGGGCTATTAGAAGCCTTAAGATCTAAATAACAATATTTAAATAATAAAAAACTTTAACAATAATTTCAACTTATGTAAAAACGCAGAAATAATTGTTAAAAAAAATAAAAACATAAAAAAATCGATTAAAAAAACAATTAAAAAGCAGCTAAAAAAACAGGCAAAATTTATTAATATTAAAACTATAAATAATTAAAATATTATAAGCAATAGCTAGAATAAAACCTAATTAAACAATAACTTTATTAAAAATTATATTGTAGTTGTATTAATAGATTTTTTAATAACTTATAAAGCTATAAGGCTTAAAATAAAAGAAGAGTTTTCTTTTTATATACTATATATATAGTATAATTTCTTTTAAGTTTATAAAGTAAGAATATTTAGAAAATAAGTATAATTAGTATTAGAAATTAAAAGTAAAAAAGCTAGCGTTATAAAAAGAAAAATAAAAAAGCAAAAACAAAAAGAAAAAAAACAGAAAAAAAAAATTGTCTTATTTTTGTTTTTTTTGTTTTTTATACTAATTTGCCCTAGAAAATAAAAATTAATATAAAAAATATACCTTAAATTTCTAATTATACAAATTAACCTTTTGCCCCAGAAAACCTAGCACCTTTAATATAACAAGAAATAGCATATTAAAGTTAACTATTAAACAATTTAACAATTAGCAGACTTATTTTAAAAGTAATAAAAAAAGGAATTTTAATATTGCGCTTTTAAGCTTTTAGCTAATTTAAAGCTAAATAATTGTTATACTAAGTATAATAAACCTTTTAAACGCTATATATATAGTTAGCGTAAGTATTACTAGTAATACTAAAAACTAAAATATATTTAAAGAAAAGCTATATGCTAATATAACTACTAAAGTAACTTTAAAAAATTTAGCATTTATAAGTCTTATAAAAAACAAGATTAAAAAAGCTAAATTACTAAATATAAAAAGCCTTAGCTTAATAATAATTATAAAGCAATAAAATAATATAATTACTTTAAAAGCTATTTTTATAAGCTTTAAAATATAATAGTTAAAAAATAGTTTTATTAATGCTAACTTAAGCAATAAAATCTTTAATAAGCTTTATAATACCTAGTTTAAAATAAAAGTTAAAATTAATTAACTAATAAATATATATTCTTTTAGTAATACTACTAAAAATATAGATTTTTATATTTTTAAGAAGCTATAGTATAAGCAGTTAATATAAAATAAATATAATTAATAAGTTGCTTTTATAGTTTATTATATAAAAATATATTATAACTTAGCAACTATTTTACTTATAAGCTAAGCTTTCTTAATATTAAAAAGGCGCTTAAACTTTTAAACTATAGGTAGACTAATGCGACAATATAGTCCTAAAACTTTTTAATGCTGCAAAAGCACCTTTTTACCAATAAAACAAATATTTAACCTACTTTTAAATATAATAGCAAAAGATTAAGAAATAAAATATAATATAATATAGTTAAAATAAGCTAGAATAGCTAAATTTTAACTAAAAGAAAATATAAATAAAAATAAAAAAAGTTCTTAAAAAAAAAGCTATAAATAATTACGCTATAAATAAAACGTTTAATTAATTTAGCAAAAATAAACCCAAAAATATATTAGAATAAATAGCAAATAATTAGAATATATAGCAAGTAATATAATTTAAATAGAATACTAATATAGTAGTAACTTATAAAAAAAATAACTATTAGCCGATTTAATAAAAAATTTAATAAAAAATAGCTTAAGCCTAATAAAAAAAGCTATATAAAGCTATTATACCTGCTAACCTACCTAGTATAATTACGCTAAAAAGCTTAAATAATTATTTATAAAGCTGTTTTCTTATTTAGGCACTATTTTAGCTAAATATAAGTAGTATACTAAGTCTAAAGCTATTAAACAAATAAATAGCTTAAACAGTAGTACTAAAAAAAAATATAATACCTAAAAAAATCAGATTAAAAAATAACTTACTAATAAACTTTTAGCTAAAAAATACTTTAATTTCTTTTTTTCCTTTTTTAACCAAACTATTTTTACTATCTTAATTATATTATATATAAAAAAGCATAGTATATATATTATATATTCTTTAAGCATTTAAATACTTAAATTAATACTTTTCCTTTTTTATATTTTATATATTATCTTTATTATTATTATTATAGTAGAGCTTAAAGCTTTAAAGAAAATAATAGTTAGACTATTAAACGTAGCTATAGAAATAAAAGTAGCAAAAGTAAGTAATACCAATTTCTAAAACTTTTTAATAATAATTTATAAAAAGCTAATTAAAAATAAGAAAAAAAAGATATAGTTACTACTAATTAAGCATATTATATAAATTAATTGTTTAATTAAATATTTTAACGCCGAAAATATTTCTATAAATATACTTCCTTTTTTTTTTTACATATAAAACTATAATTCCTTAAATAACTTTAGATATATAAAAAAATAGCAAAAGTAAAATCTAAAGCTTTTAATTAATATTTTGCTCTAATATAAAGTTATATTCTAATTAATATCTAGCAAAATTATAGCAGCATTATAACTGCTAATCTATAATATAAAAAAAATAGCTATTAAAAAAGTATTTATAAGTACTTTTACTACCTTAATTAATTTTATATAGCGTTTTAATAAAGCTGTTATAACAAATATTAGAAATAATATAAAGCTAGTAATATTAGGCAGCAAATATAACACTAATTATAGCTATTTATACTAGTACTTAATTATTATTTATATTATTAAACATACTATTTATTTTATTAATTTGATTAAAAATAAAAAACTATTGCTAGAATATAGTAGTATATACTTATACTTATAAACTATATAGCTAAAAGACCTAATTAATATAATCCTTTTTTTTACTTGTTTATAAATATTAACTGTAGTAAAATAAAGCAAGTTTTAGAATAGCGGCTTTTACTGCTTAGCTAACCTATATTTGCTACTTTAGAAGCTAAATAAAGCTGCCTAAATATTTAAAACAAAAGGATCTTAAAGCAAAAAACTAGTTAATTTAGTTATTAATTATATCTATAAAGCAATAAAATAGAAAGTCCTTTAACGCTAGATAAAGCTTAAAAAAAACTTATATAAAATATATTTTAGCAAGCTATTTATAAAAGTATTACTAGCTTTTAATTACTTTAAATTAAATAACTTATTTATTTTACCGTTTAAATTAAACCTTTTTTTACTTATACTAAGTTTTAGTACTTTAACTAATAATAAAGGCCTTTTGGTAATTTAAATATTTAGAATATACTAAGACCTCAAATAACTAGTTTTAATCTATTATTTTAATAAGGCAAATATATTAAATTATTTGTTATTTTTTTAGCTATAAAAGTTTTAAAAAAAATATAATATTACTTAAAAATATATAACGCTAATAAAAGCATACTTGTTTTTTTAAAAAGTATAAAACCTAAATAACAATAGTTAAAATTTTCTCTAAAAAATATCTAAAAGTAAATACTTAGTAGCTAGCGTTATATAAATCAAAAAATATAATTAGTAAGCTAAAAAAGAGATATTAAAAATAATTAATGCTTTTTTTATGGACTTTTAGCCAAGCAGACTATAAATACTTTATATAAAGGTTAAACTAATATTTAAAAATTTTATTAAAAAAGTAGCTAATATAACTTCTAAGCTTTATAATTACTATTAAAAAGACTATATTTTAACTACTAAGCTTTAAATAATAGTTTATAGTATATATTTGGCAGCTTATTAGTATATAGTTTTAATAAATTATAAGGAGCAACTTATATACTGCTTTAACTTTTTGCTTTATATTTTAAATAAATTATAAAACAATTTAAAAAAGTTAGTTAAATTATATATAGTAAGATTTTCTTTATTACTAGCTCTAAAAAAGATTATTAGTATAATATTTTATAACTAAGAATTATAAAATATATAAGCTTATAGCTTTTTTGTAGTTATATATATTGTTTACTTTATTAATTAACTAGTAGTATTACTTTGTTTGTTAAAAAAGTATAGCATAATAAGCAATTAGTTATAGTATAAATAGCTAGTTAAATAGATTAAATAAACTATAGAAGTATTATTTATAAAAAAAGTTAAAGACTTTTTAAATAATTTTAAAGTAGCAAAAAAGACTATATATGCTTTATTATATAGATATATTAAATTAATAAAACTTCTTACTAAAAAGAAAAAAAAGATATTAATGCTACCGCTTAAACCGCCAAAAAAATTATTAAAACTTAAATCTAAATTATAAAAACTATTATAAACTACTATTGCAAAATTAAACGTTTTTTTATAAAATAATAATAAAAATAATATTAATTTAAAGCTAAATAATTTAAACTATATAGCTTAAGCTATAAAAAATTAAAGAAGATATAAATTTATAACTTTTATTTCTACTTTTATTAAGCAAATATATTATAAGTAGTATAAGCTAAAATTTATAGCAAAAAAGTATAAGCAAAAAAATTAATATAAAAATATTATAAATTTAGACTTTATAAAAAGTACTAGTAATATAAATTAAATTTATAAAATAGCTACTAGCTAAATTTAAATGCTATATTAATAGCCTAATAAAACCTAGCTTAATTTAGCTTATTAATCTTTGCTTATTATACCTAAAAAATAAAAAAGTTAAGCTTAGTATAAAACGTAAGTTAAAGCTATAAAAAAAGTTAATACTGTTTTAAAAAAAATAACTATTTAATAAACTTATCGTAAGTAAAAGCTTTTATTATAGTTAAATAAGTTTAAAAAACCTACTAGCTAATACTAATACTAAAATAGTAAAAAATCTATTAATTTTAACTAAATTATTATTACTTACTATATAAATTATATTAAAAAAAAGTTATTAAAAAGTTAAATAAACGTTAAAACATTATTTAACTTAACTAAAGAAAATTAAAGTAAAATAATAAGCAAGCTACTTAGTAGCTTATTTAGTAGCTTAATTTAAGCTACCTTAAAAAGTATGCTTTAATTTTTTGTTACTTTTTCTATATATTTAGCTATTTTTTTTGCCTCTATATTATTAGCTTTTTTTTAATTACAGTAGCTTTTAGCTACTACTTATAAATAAATTACTTCTTTTACAAATACTTTTAAAAGTAATCTATTTTAACTATTTTATTAAATCTCTATAAAGTGCCTGATAAGGTTTCTAAAGTGCGGTTATACATATGGCATGCTCCGTTTTATTAACCCATGTTATATTGGAAACTAGCACACAAAGCAGGTCTAGAACTTACCTCCTTGACTTCCTTCTTGATCTCAGCCGTTTTCTCACTTTCTACTAACTCGAAGAAGCTAGAATCCCACGAATCCAGGGATTGTGTAACAACTTGCGTTGTTCTGACGATGGTGAACTCTCTAACAAGTTCCCAACCACCAAGAAGCCAGGCAATGAACTCCAGGTACAGACAGCCCATTGTCCAAATGTCGTAAGAACGACCAATTTTACCATCTACCATATCACATTCCGGGGACGGTAGCTAGGTGAAGTGGCAGCAATTCGGCTCTTAGGTAGGTTAGATCGACTCTGCTGCGTATGAAACTCGGCTAGGCCAAAATCGGTGAGTTTAAGTGTACCTCCGTCGGTCGGGTTCGGAAACCAGAGAATGTTCTGCGGTTTAATGTCCCCATGTCGGCCGTACGGCCGGACCCTTACCGATGCTCCGTCTTCGGCACCTCTACTTCGGGGTTCGCGAAAGTTCTCATATTTGTGGATTTTCAACAAGCCGTCGGCCAGTCCGAAGCACTGACTCGCTACCCACTGCACCGTCTCCTTGATGTCCGGCCGCGGTTTTATTTCCTTCCAGAATTTAACAAGATCAACTCTCACCCAGTGGAAGATGAAGTAGAAGGATTTGCGGTGCGTATACGCAGCCAAGAGGGATATCAGGTGAGGGTGGCTATCGTCACTAAACTTGGAGAGCATTTCAAACTCTCCTCGGAACACTTGTTCGTCATGGGAGTTCAGACGCTTTATCGCGAACTGATTATCCCTAGAATCTTTGAAGTTGTGGTGATCTGGATGTATCTTGACTCTCGAGATTCGGCCAAAGCCGCCCTCGGAGACTTCTTCCTCTTCCATGAATGGAAGAATGACTGGATCATCAAGATCGTAATAGTTGACATCGTTTTTATGAGGGCGATCAAAGATAGGCGCCAGTACTGCCCACTGGTAGTCTTCGAAATTTAGGAAGTTTATTCGAGAAAAAGTTTTGAAGCATCTCAATGGGTAGGCGGCTTTTCCCTCTTGGGATTTGCGCCCCAACTTAAAGATCCCTGGCTTTCCGTCCTTCTCAAGCTTCATAAGAGGAAGGTCTCCATCGTGTACGCCTTCACGTAGAAACTCTGGAATGGTATCAGCCTTCTCGATGAGAGCTAATATCGTAAATATCTTCCGGTAAGACTTCCCCTCAGCGCAAAATTTTCCTGTGAAGTCCTGAATTGTGCGCAGATCGGTAATGCACCGCAAGCGCCTGGTGAGTTCTTCCTCTACATTTCATGATCCGATGAGATTTTCTAGGCGCATGGATGGAAGGAAGAACCCTTTGCTTCCCTTGGGGTCAGGATGACTTTCTGCCAACAGACAATCTTGTAGGGATTCTCCTGTAGAAGACGCAGGGGTAGTTAGGGCGACGCCTTCAGCTCTCAGTCCAGGGGCCGATAGAAGACCAAGGCTTGTGACCTCTTCAGCGTGTATCAGGGTCCCATGTTTTTTGATATCATGAAGTGAAAAACCTTGGCCTCTTATCGCGGCTCGAGTAACACAATCGTGTGATCTTGTTTCGGTGTGACAGAAGTTCGAGACGGGTTCTTCATCTTTCTAGGTATTGAGGTAGATTAGACACTGTGCTCCGTCAACCTCTCCATAGAAGACTCACCACTAAATTGGAATCTAGCTCTGATATATCTGGTGGGCTCTTGAGTTCGCTTGGGTCTTGGATTTTTGGGGAAGTCGTCAGGTTGATTGCTGCGGCCCAGTATGCTCCAGGTCGACACTGAAGACACTGAATTCCGGCGTGAGTAAACATGTAGATGGCCATCACTCGAGTTGATAGAGGAAAAGATGTCTTCGTCGATGCTATCTGATATTTCCGTCATGGGCCCGTGTTCGGTGACATTTTCTGGGTTGCTCCTGTGGAACACGGCTTGTTGTGCCATGTTATGATTAGTAGGGGCGTCAGGGCTGTGTTCAGGCTTAACAGTGTCCGAATCTCGGGCTACGGTCATCTTCCCGCTGTTAGGACAGGCTCAAATGCTATCTGTAAATAGCCAAATAGGGATTGGAACGCTTGTTGGAATGCTCGTGGGAATTTCAATTTCCACTTGGATAGCATACCCTGGAATATTAATGCATCCTTCTGCTAACCACTGATGCCGCTCAATGGCCCCCGAAGGCTCCCTCCCGACACTGACGCCGCCTTGGGCCGGACCTGTCGAGTATGACCTTTTATGCTGACGAGAATCTGCCTACTGCTGAGCCTGGGCAATCTACAGTTCGGTGTGGCTCCGGAACCGCCAATTCGCCAGTGTGCAGGGCAACCCGAAGGACATGGCGGTGGCTATGTTTGGTAAGGGGCTGTTTGCCCACCAGGCAACCACCCCCAATTTAACCCAATTTAATCGGAAGGCAAGAGTTCAAGATAGTAGATTTTGGTAGGTTGACATCTCTCGACAACATTTCTTTTTCGGGATTAAAAATGGAATTTCCTATTTTAGGCTGACCCAGTGCTCACTACCCCGTGTCGATGCCATTTCTAATTACGCCATTGGTCGAGGCAAATCAACACGAGACGCTGCGCATAAGCAGAACACGCCAATGTGCGAAATAAAGGCTAGACATCTGCTCTGGGATTTTCTTTCTTCTGTTTAACTACCAGAACGTTTTTTATACAACTAGCAATACAGCCCCGAGCTTGATCCTCCAGAACCAAATGTCGGCAGCCATAATTGATGCTACTACCCCATTCCAGGACATATGGAAGCATAATATCGACGCTGAAAAGCTTGTGGCATTACTAAGGGGAAGGTTTGGTGCGAATGGATATAAGATATACGTATGTTGCATCCCCAAAAAGCCTCTTTGATTATACCAATAGAGGTACTAACCTAGTGCCTCCATAGAAAATTCACAATGTGTATAGCATCCGAGCTCCGGAACAACTCTCCCAGGAGGATATCGAGTTGTGCAAGTGACTGATCCTCCTCGTGAACATGGCTGTCTCTTCGGTATTTTCGGGCGTTTCGGTATTTTTGAGGATTCTAGATAGTTAGGTCTTGGTAGCCTGATAAGGATTGGATGCTGGAATCATCTTGATTCTAAATTGGTGCGATTCAAATAGGAAGTTAATACTTGAATGGACTAAGTGTTGCGAAGAGCATATTTGCTAAGTTTCCGCTTAGACTTATTGTCAAGGGCTTGGGTTCAAGGGCTTTGGAATGCAGTATTCAATAAAGCTATAATTCTCTTTGGTTTTCAAGGTCCGATGGCTTTCCTTCTTCATACTGAAGGGTGCTTGTTCGGCCTATTTATCTACAACATTCCGAATAACTGTTCCTTCCTTGGATCTGGCTACAGTTGCCTTTCCTAAGCGTCTCGGATCAATATAGGGAGAGTGCATTCACCAGTATCAGGATGTCTAGCAGACTCCCGTATCTTTTGGGTTGTTCGGCCGTATAAGGCTGTTTCCAGCGAGGGTCCTTTGGCATTTGCCGTGACACTTATTGCGTCTCAGGGCTTAGCCGGAAGTACCTAAGGTCTAATCAAAGAAACGGTCTAAGTACGTATTTCTTTTATCTGAAATTTGTGTATAATGTTAGTTCCGTTTACTATGCAACATATTCATATTTGCTGCCTTAGAATTTGCTACGTCAGCTAATCTAGAGGTTTATGCTTCTTTAATTTAATAACCTTACACTTAAATTATACGGAAAACGTGTTAATTGATAGAAGTTATAAGGTGGTGAAGTTACTGAAGGTACATAGTAGAGAAGCTACATGTAATAATGGAAAGTAAATTCATACTTCGTACTTTGTATGGTATATTCAGTACTAAAGTATGCCAAGCTTCCCATGTTCATAAAGGGTTACTACTAAGTACCCCTCCAGCTTAGCTCTGAGACTACAGGGCTTTAACCGTAAGGAGTACCTAATCCTTATACACTATTCCTCGTACCTGCATAACAAAAACTGGGAACTGAACGCTGTTTTATTTTACAATAGTGATTGGAAACGTTTAGTTTTAACTATTGTAGACATTCTAATACGTATGCTATGGTAAACATAAAGTATGATAGGTAGTCTAAATAGGTACCTGAGGTATCTAATACTTCGTACAATCAATTATACAAGTATGGTTGTAACTTGTCAGTGAGGTTGAGGGCTCATTTGGATCCATATTTATCCGAGGGCCGAGGCTATGCGGCTAGCCGAGTCGAAGTCTCATTCCTGTCTGATAGTGCTCGTGTTTAGAATAACACAAAAAATACAATTCTCACCGTCAGCTGTGCGCTATCAGCCAAAAAGGAACACCTATCATGGCAAGTGTATTTGCGAGAAGACAAGCTTTTCAGCTTGCAGCCCGAACCAGGAATTTCAGTTCCAGTCCTGCTCGAAATGCGGCAGCGGAGGTGAAGCGACTCGGTGTCATTGGTGCCGGACAGATGGTATGCCACCGTATTGATCTTGACATGCATGAGAACCCCCTCTGATGATCATATCTCGCAGGGCTTGGGAATTGCGCTGGTCGCTGCCCAGAAGGCTGGCACTCTGGTGACACTGGTAGATAATTCACAGGCTTCATTAGATAAGGGATTGGCATTTGCAGGTTAGCATATACATACCCCAACGCAATCGATTCATCAGTGAATCCCATCCCTTCCTGGATCACCCGCTCAACAATCCACAGATAAGCTCCTGGCTAAAGATGTCTCCAAATCACGCATCACGCAGGAGCAAGCCGACGAGGCCCGCTCAAGATTGACGGGTGCAACGTCGATTGAGCGTCTGGCCGATGTGGACTTCGTTATCGAGGCGGTGCCTGAGATCCCGAAACTCAAGTTCGATATCTTCGCCAAGCTCGCTCAGGTCTGCCCAAAGCACGCCGTTCTCGCAACAAACACGTCCTCCATTTCAATCACTAAAATAGCGGCGGCCACGACGAAGGATCCCAGGGATACCTCCGCTAGCTCCCGTGTCGTTTCAACTCACTTCATGAACCCCGTTCCCGTGCAGAAGGGTGTCGAGATCATCAGCGGATTACAGACGAGTGCAGAAACTCTCGAGACCGCCATAGGCTTCTGCAAGGCCATGGGGAAGATTGCCTCGGTATCAGCCGATTCCCCTGGTTTCCTCGCTAATCGGATCCTGATGCCGTACATTAATGAAGCTGTCATCTGTTTAGAGACCGGTGTCGGCGATCGGGATGCCATTGATGCCATCATGAAGAACGGCACCAACGTCCCGATGGGGCCGTTACAATTGGCCGACTTCATCGGACTCGACACATGCCTCGCTATTATGAGAGTGTTGCATAACGAGACGGGCGACTCCAAATATCGCCCCAGCATCTTGCTGACCAAAATGGTTGATGCTGGCTGGCTTGGAAAGAAAAGTGGTAAAGGATTTTACGATTACTAAGGAGGGCAGACCCTTGCCCAATGTGTTCATTCCATACTTGTATAACCTCACGATCCCGAGCTTTCTGTCAGAGGCAGTCCCAGACCTATCCCAAAACTAAGCTTTGGTTTCGAGACAGAACTGTGTCTGACGACCTAATAATTTAGCCTCATTTTGAATGGAAATGCGACGGATGATCTTCCAAAGTCGGCGATGCTACCGTAGTCTTAACACATTTTCTCCAACATTTAGCCCTATCCTTCTCGGTACCACATACTTACTGTATGGTAAAACTAAATCCACCCAGCTGCCAAATTAGGGAATAGTCCAACTTGTTCGTATTAGGTAACACTAAGTAATGTACTTTAGTCGCCGTACTGCGCGGAAGCATCCCGACTTGAGGATTCACAATTTTTGTAGGCGTGTACTTTCACCACATAGGTATGCCTACCTATGTCGTAAAAGCCTAGGATCTTTTAACTCAAGCATTGCCTTGCTATTGATAGCATTGTAAACCCTCGGCACTTGACTAGGTACTAGATACATTGCCCACCTACAGCTTACTAGGTATGTAGGCTAGATTGCCTGAGGCTTGCATCACATGCACATCTACCCCTTTCATCGATTGTTTTGGTGCGCAGCTTGCAAGCAGACGGAAACGTTGTGGGTTCGTTACTACAATAGTTCGTCTCGACTTCATTCTCTCTGCATGATGACCTGCCGGGTAGTAAGAATGGCATGGCATGGATGCAAGTCTGAGGCTGGGCAGTACTAACACTTATAAAATGATACCTACGAAGTACCTACATGGGTTGTGTTGACCCCCAAACACGATGCACTCGCCCTCTTGCCATTGACGACACAGACAACATACTTCGCTGGTTTCACTATTTTAATATTAAAATAAAATAAAATCAATATTCAAAAGAAACCTAGTTAAACATATACTATTATAGGCAACCAAGTTGGGGCAAGATCGAGATACACTAATGCAAACTACCTACCAGCCAGTTTGAAATAGGTACTCAACCCCTCGGTCTCCCCAGATTAAGCTACTTACCACACTTGGGGTAGGTAATCTTTGACGTCCCCTGAATTAGTTTCATCTATTGTCTGCCCATTGTCAAGGCGGACGGCGTATGCCTAGCTATGAGCCGGTGTAGAGATAGAAGAGAGCTGAATTTCCTCAGGATCATAGATCGAGTCAGGATTCGCGAGGCAGGGCCTAATGGGTAGTGCCTTGATTAGGGCATTATGAAAGAGACGGGTGAACGGATTCGCTCGTTAAGAAATACCCTTTCGGAGGCATCCCGTAATCCCAACCCCCGTCGGACACCTGCCGAAGAGGCCGTCGGAGATAGCCGATGGCAAATCAGGTTTAATTCGATGATTAGCGTTGCTAGAGACCCTCTTCCGAAAATATGCTAAGCTAAATATTGCCAAGCATAGCCGTTCACGATCACCGATGCAATCCTACCTTGGGTGCATTTGCATCTAACCTCATTCGTACTTCGATCACCCCATTGGCGTGTTAGTAGGTATAGGTAGGTAGTCAATGTTACCGACTATTCAACCTAAGTCGGCTTTGCATGGCAGAAGCTATAAATTCATATACTGTAGCAGGTAGTGTTTGTCCATTATACCCCGAGGAGAATTGAGAGACGACTCGTTATATTTAGGTACTTGTACAGGTGTTTCTGAAGTTGACATCAACGCGAGCAGGGTTTCACGAGATGTCATCACTACACTACACTAGTTTTCCCCAGGACTCCACCGTTTATGTCCGTTACACTAGTGTAAACAGTAGTGTGCGAGGAGCTGACTTCGGCGCTGACAAAGTTGCGAGTCTCGAACATGTGATGTTGATTCGGGACAAAGGGAGATCTGCCACTAGATCCACCGACAGACAGCAGATGGTTTGCAGGAGCCAGTCATAGTGTATAAAACCGCATTTGCCAGGAATTCTCGGCACGCGAACTTCTTTGACCACCTGCGTGCAAAACATGGGGGCAGCTCGTAATTACTTACCTAGTTCCAACGGTACTGGCACGAAAAGCCGTGTTCGGCGCAGGTGGCTGGGCACATGGACACCTATTTTGGCACGCGAACAGGTAGCAAATGCCTGCAGTAATAATAATATAGGTACACCACCCCGTGGCCCACCACGGAGAAGCCTCTTCCCACCGTTCCATGGAGATGCCTGCCCACTTACCTAGGTGGGAAGCGCATCAGACAAAGGGCGGGATCGAGAAGGGTTCACCTATCCCGGCTCTGATTGGCTATCCCACGAGCCCCAGCTGGAGTTCTTTGCCTTGGCGTTGGCATTGGCGATTCAGACTGGAGCCTCGACGATCCAGCAGCTCGCGGCTTCGGGACTAAGTCTGGAGCCGCCGGGGGTGCGCGATGAACCCCACGGACGTGAGGATACGCCCCTAGATGGATGATGTGGGAATAATGGAAATAATCACCCTCGTTCATGGCAAATCTTTCGGAGAAATATTCCCCAATTGAACCTTGAGCCCTCCACCGTCATTCGGTTGAAATTATCCACAACGGCATCAATCATAAGGAATAGAAACTAAACGTATCGGCCCTTAGCACGCCACGGTCACAGGGCTCGCAAGAAAAATAAGTCGGTTGACATGGAGGAAGCGGCCATGTGACGAAGAGTACTCTTGTTTAGGCGTCGCGTTTCCATCATTATTACTTAACGGGATTCCCTATCCAGACCCGCCAAGAATCGACATGCACACTTTCTCGAACTTTTTATGGAGCGGATTACCCACCCTGGTCCGTGCTGAAGATGCACCACGAGTGACAAGACATGACCTCAGACACGCCATGCAGGACCTGAGTATCTATACAGGTATCCTTGTGGAGTCATCAAGAAGATTAGTCGGGGCTCTGCTATGTCTAGTGATGTGCGTACTATATTAGTAAGTATGGAGCACTCCGTTGGAGGAGCTCGAAGACGGCCACGAAATCAATATAATGCTACCAGACCCCGAGGATGTCCCGTCAGGTGCTCGTACGTTTTAGCCATCTCGAACTGCTGTCAAAAATTTCTGGAAACCTCAGACCTCCTCATGCCGTCAGGTCTTGATTCTTGTGTTTCAAGTGCTGTGTGGATTGGACGCCAACGTCCCACAGAAAGAATCTCGAGAAGACGTGGAGGAAGCTCGTCTTACTACGACCGAGTTCAACTGAACCGCTCATGCGCTAAATATCTAACACGACTAGGACGTCCATGAGGTGACGTCCAATCTGTCCTTAACTTACCGTTTCCCTCGGAAGCTCAGCATAGATCTTGCTCTTCGGACAAGCGACTTAAAGCCAGCATCTCTATTTGAAGGACGTCTACCTAGTTGAATTGAGGATGGCGTCAGAAGAGACGAACTCGATTCATTCGCCGGAATCAGAAATGGATGAACCTACGGTATCGACTATGACGCCTGCTACGCCACCGAGCACAACGACGGCGATATTGCCAAAGGAAGCAGAGGAGGCGTCTTCGTCGTCCAAAAAGCGATCAGCCACGACGGTGGAACCCAGTGGCTCGGGCAAATCCACGAAAAGACGAGCTGCCCGGGCCTGTGTCTCCTGTCGAGCTCGGAAAGTCAGATGCGATGTCGTCGAGGGTGCTCCCTGTGGCAATTGCCGCTGGGATGGCGTTGAATGCATTGTCCAAGAGAGCCGTCGCCGCAAGTAAGTTTATCTTCAGACAGATTCTCATTGGTCGTGTTATTGGGCTTCCACCCTTGTCAATAAATGAGGCTCGGCGCGAGAAGAGATTCTCTGCGACGGATTACATCATGCACCGAATTTCCCTCCCTGAACTCCAAATCTCCAATTCACTTACCAGCGGCTTTTCAACTCCTTTTTTTTTCTTTTTCTTTTTACATAACGTGCTACCTTAGGTAGTTGCCTAAGGTAGCCCGTAGCCCGTAGCCCGCTTCAACAACCTCGGAAATGCAGAGAATGGGACTTACTAAGACCCTCGCAGGAAAAGTCTCTTCACGAATCCAATAAATCCCAACAATTGCGCCCCACATCACTATCATGCCGAGGCGCACATGCTGAGAGCGAAGACAAGGCCGAATCCCATCGCGATCGCCTCCGTAGCATCCGCGCAGCATGCGCGTCATCCCGCCGAGTTGCCACAGACTTCTTCTGCCCTGAAAATTGACGCACACAATTCAGGGGCGAGAGGTGTCGAAATGAACGTACCTCAGCTCCAATGTAAGTTGATTATTTCCAAAGGCGGAGGAAAATTCCTCCTCCAATTTTCATATGCCGACGATCTTGTCTCCACACACATCGTGATGCGTGACGGCATCCCGTACCTCGGCATTCCGAATCCTTTGAGATTAAGGGGTACCCGGTCGCGAAGAGTGCTTACATGTCAATATAGGCCAACGCCCTAATATTTCCAGCTTGCCACTAGATAATCAAGGCCCGAGATACCAGAGCATATTTCCGCAGCCAGGGAGTCCCCGCACCAACGCCAGTGCTAGCGTTGGTGCTGGTGCTGCTGTTGGTGCTGGGGTTGGAGTTGGGGTTGAAGCTTCGAAGAGAGCACAGCTCCTCAAGCCATTAGACGGAACCGATGTGTTTGCTCATAATTACGGCTTCATTCGACCGTTGCCTCCGAAAATTGCCCCCGAAGATGTAGACTACCTCCGTGTCAAGGGCGCATTGTCCGTGCCTAGCTTCGCGCTCCAGAAGGCGTTGCTACGTGCCTACGCAGAGTATGTGCATCCGTATATGCCTCTCCTAGACCTGCACGACTTTTTAAGCATCGTCGATGCCCATGACGGGTCGCGCGGGCAGACCAGTCTGTTCCTATATCAAGCTGTCATGTTTTGTGCCACTGCATTCGTGAGCAACAAGATCCTCAAAGAAGCTGGCTATGCCTCCAGAAAAGCCGCTCGTAGGACACTCTTCTCGAAAGCCAGGGTAAGGATCGTGCACCCCTATCTAAAATGATTAGTGAAGGCTTACATGCGCAGCTCTTATACGATTTCGACTGTGAAAACGATCGTCTACTGCTGGTTCAAGGACTACTCCTGATGACCTATTGGTACGAGACGCCGGATGACCAGAAAGATACATGGCATTGGATGGGTGTCGCCATCTCGTTAGGCCACACGATCGGCCTGCACCGAAACCCGGCCAACACCAATATGCCACCTCAGAGGCGAAAACTCTGGAAGCGGATATGGTGGTCCTGCTTCATGCGGGACCGCCTCATCGCGTTGGGCATGCGACGACCCACCCGTATAAAAGACGAAGACTTTGATGTGCCTATGTTAGAAGAGAGTGATTTCGATATCAAAGCGCTCCCCGATAGCGTGCAGGTCGTGGGCCCGGAATGCACACTGATGCGCGATGTCGCGATGCAGCAGGAATTGGCCCAGATGTGCATCGCAAAGGCGAAGCTGAGCCTCTGTATAAGTCACATGCTGAAGGCCCAATATTCAGTGTTGATATGCACCAAGACGCACACGGAGAACATGACGAACAGTACCATGATGCTGTTCCCGAACAAGCAGCTCGACAACATGGAGACCATCGCCAAGTGCGATCGCGGGCTCACGGAATGGGCCGAAACATTGCCAGAGTCCTGCCAGTACCGCCCGCTGTCCTCGCTTGATGTCCAGAATGGTCGCGGTGTCATCGCCGTCCAACGCAATCTCTTACATATGGTATACTTCACAACGGTATCAGCATTGCACCGCCCGCTCTTCCTCCCCTCATCGCCCAGGAATCTCCAGCAGACCCCAAGCCAAGTCCAGCAGCAGCTCTCACGGATGCGTGTATGCAACGCGGCCATGCAGACGACGCGAATGGTGGCGGAGCTGAGTGCCTTGCGTCTGGAGAGATTTCTGCCGACCACGGGCGTCACCGTCGTGCTACCAGCCATGATCATCCACATGATCGAGACGAAGAACCCGTCGCAGGTCATCCAGGCCGCGGCCCACAAGGGTTTTCAACAGTGCATGCGCGTCATGGAGCGCCTGCGGGACACGTATTCCGCGGCCGACTATGCTGTGGCGTTCGTGAATGCGGCGATGCACAAGGGGGCCCAAGTTGACCAGCCGCGGCACCCCTTCTCTTTCGAGGACAGGAGCAACAACGGACCCACGAGCATGGATGAGCTGAAAGCCGCCATGGCGTCTCAGTACACCGTTTCTGGAAGCTACGGCATGTCAACCGGCATCGAGAATGTCACGACACCGCCACCGGAGCCTCTCCTGTTTCCGACGGGGTCGGACGATACGCCCGTATTGATGTCTGATCCGACACTAAGCTCAGACGTAACGCGGTCATTTCTTCCATCCTCGAATCCCGTACCCTCCATTCTCTGTGCCACCAATGGTAGCGCGCAGATCGGCAACTGCCTTACCAAGGCGAACATTTATATGGCAGCGCCAGCCCCAGATTCAGCTGTCGCTATCGACGCCCACTCGCCGCCGCCAACGGACGTCATGACGCCGCGGTCGAGCGCCATGTCCACCGGCTCGCCGTCTTCGATGGACCCCGGATTAGACATCAACATGGACATGGACATGGACATGGACGCCGCTGCAGACTACCAGTTCGATGGATTCGACTGGAACTCCGTCTCCGCCCCGAACATCGACTTCGATCAGTGGCTGCAGTTCCCGCCCGGCGAGGGCGCGGCCGTAGGCCCCGGAATGGGTCTGAACGTGTGCGATAAAGGCCTCGTCGCGCTGAGCCAGATTGAGGGACCCAACGCGCACTTTGGCGCGAAACCCGCCGAAAACTCTGCCATGCCATGACATGACATGACATAGCATGAGGATGAGTGCCCAAATTCGGAACTCACTTCAACTACCTAGGCGATCCCCTACTATTATTTAAGTACAGAGAGAAGAGGAAGGGCGTGGTGGCTACGGCATGGCTATTAGGACATGAGGTGGCGCCGAGGAAACATTGTGTCTCGGCTGAGCTGCGAGCGGTGCTCGCGCTGTTACACCAGTTGCTCCCCTACCGCCCACTGTTATACGTTATGAGAAAGGTAGGCACGACGGATTTATATATATGGTTCCAAAACATGTTTATGAGAAACACCCGAGTGAGACCGATTATGGTCCGATCACGGGATCATCGGCGCTGTTTCTTCGCTATCTCTCATCCCCACCGACATTAATCGGGTGATCGATGAATCAATGCGGTTAGATGGGGTCATTCAGTCACGCAAGAGGGCCCACCTTCATGTCCTCTTTGAATGAATGAGTCTTCTTCTTTACTATCTCTTCCTTCTTCTACCTTATACCCTGATTTACGAAGCCATGACCATTACTCATGTATGCAAAAGGGGGCGAAGGAGAAGAATTCCAAAAGCGAATAAAAGGGTAAAATGGCATATGGTACTAAAGGTCAAGACCTTTTTCTTGTTAGTAGAGGGGATATATCACGAGACCATTTCGGTACATAGAGAATTGCAGATAACTGCATCACGAAAGAAAATCAATATCGATCTAATTAGTTTGTTGCCAACAATTGTGAGATGGTGTGTTTTTTCTCCTCCCCTCCAACCAGTTTGGCATTGTGATCCCTCTTTCCTTTTCAGTTCTTTTCTTTTCCTCTCTAATGTATGCATACCCTACCTACCTCAGCTGATGATCGAAAGAACCATCTAGACTGGTTTCAAGCAGATAAGTACAGCTCGCAAAGTCTCTTTTGTACTTTGTCCCTCCCGCCTTGGTTGGTTGGTGGCTGAGTTTGCTGGTAAGCATGACCAAAAAGCCTGAGCTGCAACCACTTCAACGAACAGCTACCAGGATCTGTCGCAGAAAGATAAGCTGACTTATGTACCTGTGCCTACTTTACCTGACCTGAGTTTATTGAGCCGCTCCGGAGTCCACCCTTATGTACGATTTCCAACAGGTTACACTGCGTTCGGGAGCGTACCTACATACTTAGTATGTAGTTTGACTGAGATTAACAACCTACAAGGAGAGGAGTGTTCACTGGTAAAGGCGTCAATTTAGGGACAACTGGTTGGTACTACCAGGTTCTATTAAGACAGTCTTGTTTGCTGCTTTGCTGCCCAATAATCTAGGCCAGCTGAATGTTCCCAAGATACATGTAGGTAATACAGTATAAATATGAGCCCCGAGTTGCCATGTAGCAAACAAACAATCTACCAGCGAGCACGTCTTCAGTCCATTGCGCTTCGCAACTCGCGATTCTTCTGCTAAGGAAACCAAGATCCCAATGTCGCCCGACATGCGCTCGAACGCAATCCAGGGGTTGATAGACCTCCTTACCCCTCTAGTTACGAACGCAACCCAGTCTGATTCACGATCGACGTCGCCAGGAGGCGCTGATTATGAGAGAATTCTCGCTGCCATGCAAGGACTTGCCAACACGCTGATGCCAGACAGCCCGCTCTTCACGGCATTCCATGACGGCCAGGTCCACGATCCTTTAGGTGGTGGCTCGTACGCCTTCCAGAAAGACATCGTCGGGCCCGCGTTACTGGCGCTGCTTGAAGATGAAGCAGTTCGGGACTCAGCCGCGGCTCGCGACAAACGCAAGAGTTCGAACGGCCTTCCCACGCGCCCGATCGTTGTTCACGCTGGTCTCCAACCCAACAACTCTCCACATGTGGGAACGTTGGTTGTTTTCTGCTATGCATTTTCGGTCGCTAGGGGAATCCGCGACCGGATGCGCGTCCTGGAAGCGAACGGGAAGGAGAATACCCCGCCATCAGTCACGGTCCTCATCACATTCATCGACACGGCTCCGGTAAAGGACGAAACAGTCGAAATGGAAGGAGTCCAATATCAGAGGTCGTACAGGGACGTCGGGGATGCACTCGGCACGTATATGGCCGATTACGAAGAGGTGATTCGATATCTGTCTGCG
The DNA here is from genome assembly GCA_022578855.1 of Nemania serpens. Lineage (NCBI taxonomy): Eukaryota > Fungi > Ascomycota > Sordariomycetes > Xylariales > Xylariaceae > Nemania > Nemania serpens. Next base: position 28,127 of record MU396697.1, read on the forward strand.
TGGGCCGACGTTCCAGTCACCGTGGCCTTCCAGGCCGACTTCTTTTCAAGTCCCTCGATGCCGGTGCTTCTCAACTACATAGCTCGCCACCACGAGACTCTCGGACCCCAGCTCTCCCCCAAATACGGCTCGCTCGCGCTCCGTTCGGCGTGTCCCGTACCAGGCTGCGGTCTAGCGGAGAAGCACGGTCGACTGAACGAATACCGAGCGGATGATAATGGCCAGGACAGTACCATCGGTTTTCATTGTCCACATCACGGTCCACACGCCGTCAGACTCTCTCACCCCGCGGAGATCGCTCGTCTCGAGGCGAACGCACCGACGCGTAATCTACTGCGCAGCATGACGCACCTCCTCGATACCTCTGCCCACCATATCCGCGTCACGGGCGCCGATTACGCTGGAATGTATCAGGAGACGTTCCTTTACCGCCCGCTCGCTGCTTGGTCGGCCATCACGGGCCTGGCTCGCGGGCGGACGCCTCACATCCTATACGCGCCCCTGATCGTGGACTGGAGCGGTGCGAAGCTGTCGAAGTCGCTCTACGTCCGCGACGGTGCGTATGAATTCATGAAACGACAGGGAATGGACGGCCTGTGTAGTTATGCCCGACTGAGAGAGCAGTTCGGGGGTGATGGATCCAAAGGGCTGCGTGGGATCTGGGACGAGGTGCAGCGTTGGATGGCAGATCCGAAGAAACTGTTCAGGTCATTCTCGGTGGCATATCTACACGGTGTCATCATGCGGGATGATGGAAATTGAGTACCTACATAAGAGAGAAACATTCGTGTTCTGCTTTTAGTTAGTATGTTCCTCTCGGTACCGCCCAGATAGGTTTTACAATGCCTTGCATGTAGGAGCTGCGCCTGAGGTTGTACGCTAGGTGGGTACCGCGGGGGTACAGCAGAGGTACAACGTAGGCCCTGAAAGGCGACAAACTTAATTACCGCCAAATCTCTACAATATACAAAGTCTAAGAAGATCTTGAGCAACTAAGTTAATTTTAAAAGCAAAAATAGGCACAAAAGGGGAAGACCTATAGAAAAAAACATAGTCTGAAAAATTACACTATAGGAACTTTGTAGTTATGGAAATATTCAAGCAAGATAGAGCTTTGCCGCAGGATTGAGTTTGTTGCCTTTTGACGACAATCTAACGTTTTCACAAACCAGAAATCAACATTCCTCCACAGCGCAGCGCGTCTGCTGCAATACTGCATCACCGTTGCCATACTCCGCCTCGATAGATTCCAGGACTCTTCTTCGAAGAAGCAAACGCATTAGAAGCCTGATGTAACCGCCGTAGTCATCGACGGCCGCCAGCTACAGCATTGGTAGTTCGGAGAAACAACAACGAGCAAGCCAGGCTTCCGATGAATACAGCGGAAATGACTTCTCTCGTTACAAGTCCACTGCGAGACGAAACCTTGGCGATTCGACAGCTTTTTGGCTACTCCGATAGGTGTCACCCGTCCTCGGCACATGGAGTCTCCAACCTCGGAGCCACATTACCGAACTCTTCGATGAAAGATGTACTGTTGATAGGAATTGACGTCGACACATATCAAGGGTACGAGCATCTTCCCACCGATCCACAGCTCCATATAGGTGTTTCTATACTCGACACCCGAGTTCTGCATCGTTTGATACACGAGGGCCTGGACTTGATGCGTGAAACCGATATTTTGGAGTCATATCAGTTCGTCGTAGGAGACTCAAGGTACTGCAAGACAGCATCTCGAAAGTTCGCGTTCGGGAACTCGCAATCGGTACCGCAAGGCGAAGTCAAGGCGCAGGTTGAGTCGCTGGTTTGCCGTCGAGGCAGGGACAATATCCTGGTTTTTCACGGTGACCACAGTGATCGAAAGGCACTATCGAACCTCAACATCCAACTACAACCGCTATACATCATCGACAATGTCAAGGCAGCCCAATATCCGCTAGGCCTAACGTATCGGTTAGGACTCGAGGCAATGCTTGATACTTTCGGCATCCCATATGCCAACTTGCACGCCGCCGGAAACGATGCCCACTACGCTCTGCGCTCCCTGTTGATGATTGCGGTGACTGACGGACAGAAAATGGAGTCAGGACTTACCAGTAAAGATCTCTTCTCAACTTTCTCTGCCATTGCTCGCAGTGCGAGGCCAACTACGGCCGGAGAAAAAGCGGCAGCTTTTGAAGAATCTCGTCGTCAAATCAAGGCGGAGAAAAAGGCTCGCCACAAGGCTCGACGGGCTGCGAGAACAGAAAGGAGGAGACAAGAACGTGAAGCCCGAATTGAGACAGATAGCTAACCGTAGTGCTCTCCTACGGAAGACGCGTAGATCGCTGATATGTGGGCACTAGCAACCATAATACGAGGCGCACTGGTACGGACCCCTCAATCGTACTTAGTTAGGTACGGTAGAACCTGGATGGGACTTGACATTGAATCTAATGTACCGAAGCCCTTATTTCATCCGCAGCTAGTCCCAGGGACTTAATGCAATTACAGTATAACGCCGACCAGACGCCTAGGAAACCCATCCCTTGGTGTCAGTTTAAAAGAGCTTCTTGACCTTCAATTCCCGATCGCTACCATCCTCGCCCCATCTGTCCGTCCATAAATCAGACCCCACATAGCGCCAGCCCATTGGCGCGCCCATGCCCCACTTAGACTTCATCTCAGCTAGCGTCACTGGCTGCACTAGCTCGTGCAGCTCCAAGATCGGATAGCCGTATTTGGACTGCTTTAAGCCGGCATTGAAATCCTCGTTGCCAATGCCAGAGGGCTCGGTCGGGACTTCGCCGGGGACGTGCCGCACGGAATCGGGGATCACGGCAATGTGTCTATATTGAGAGTCAGTATTCATGCACGTATAATAATAACAAAAATAATAATAATCATAATGCAAAAAGTGGATTAAGGTAATTCAAACACGTACGTTATAGACGCCGCACCACCCGCGTCGGCCGTCTCGTAGAACCAGAGCCGCTCGACCCCGTCACGCAGCCGGTACTTGCGATACTCGTGGTTCTTCTTCCTGCTAGCGATGTTCGCTAGGTGTTCCGGCTTGATGGCGAGCAGGACGTCGCTAAGTACACGGTCGGGGTCGGGCCGATCCTTCGAGGTCGACTTGGCTTTGGCTTTGGCCGGTGACTTCTTCTTGGTAACCCGGTGCTTGTCTTTGATCTCGCTCGCCATGATGATAGGTAAAAGCTGAGTTGGGATAAATGGGAGGTATGGATCTCAGAGAAAAATATGTTATATGAGTTCGTGATAAGTGAAATGGCTTCAGGATTTGTTTAAAAGTTAGGTATTCTTTTTATGATGGGAGAGACTGGCAGTACCGCGCCAGACGCGTTTTGTGCTAGACGCGGGAGCAGGCAAGGGAGGATCTTGGTCAGTGGTTGGCGGGGTACCTAGGTAAAGCTCAGGGTGGTAGCTATTGGATCTCGACATCCAATCGATTAGCTTAAGCAGTCCTTGAAGATGCAGGTACCGTTCCTAAGTTGGGAGCTTTTGGCTTCTTATATACATACTGCAGGCCACCTCTGTGTAATCCTAGTAGTGTACCAGAAACACCAATGGACAATGCAGAACGAAGAAAATGCACTGAAAGGACGCTGTTTGGGAACATAGGGAGAGAGTGCCATTACCTAGTGCCATGTGGGTCGCAGCGTATTCTACACCTATAAGTTAGGGGTACTTATAGCACGTCTCTTCAGGTAATTCAAGCACCATGCTGAGAACTTGATCTGGGGACACTTGCCAAGATTGACTTGCTCTGACCTACCTACCTAGTTTAGATTACTTATTTAAAGGGTAATTATGACATTGCAAGGCGGGTGGAAAAAGTAGTAAAGTTCAAAACCCCAGAGTTATGTTACGCAATGATGCCCTCTATTAGAATGACTCTGTATCTGTAGGCATTATTAGGGTAGGGCTAAACAATTAAGTTACTCGAGGGTGAGGGCGAGGGTATGCAGGGTTTACTCGATTGAATAAATAATGCAATTTTGTCAGAATCTCCCTACTTGACATCTACCACAACTATATGTTACTACTCGTTCATGCATCCCCCGCCCGGCACCGTGCCGCCCAAGTCAGTAGGTAAGGTAAGTAAGGTAAGTTATTTAGTAGTGTACAATGTGACAACGCCGGATTTCTCCGTTCCGACAACTGGCTCCTTCATAATGCCCGCGCATAGAATTAGGTACTTACGAGCCCCGCTAGTGGTTCGTAGTATATAAACAACACGACACCGAATATCGAGTAGACGGTATATATAGCTCCGACATGGCTCTGGCTGGGATCACCGTTTTATTAGGTTTCATATGTAACCCACCTAGTCGTTTCCAATTCTCAGCCTAGTTGCTTCGGGAGATAAATGCTCTAGATATTATATAACGCAGACACTCCAAGGCCGTCAAGTATGAGCCTCCCTCGTCTATGCCTCTATATAAACCAAATGAGACGACATGATCATAATCAAAGGTGTAAATTTTCTTATGCGGCTGTATGAGGATGCAATGGTTGGGGATCGTTTACATAGAGGCATGTAGTAATATCGCAAAACTGGTGACTGATATTGGGTCCTGTTTGCCCCCTAAGGCTAGGAGTGGCGTTGAGGCAGAAGCAGAACAAACTAGGGTGGCAGTCTTTGCAGGATGGAGGTTTTAACACTGATCAAGATTCTTTCCCCTTTCCTTGCAGCTTGTAACATACAGGAACTCTTGAATGGATCCACATGCCACATAATCTTTTGACCAATACAGCAATTTGAACCAACGTACTTACTACCGATTCATGTGAACCATAGTCTTAATGCATAGTATAACGATCATTTACTCTGCTGCGGTCCCTGCGGCCGCATTTTCCAATACCGGCAGTACTATCGAGCTAGGTTCCCGGATGAGACTGGATGCTTGGCTCTCAAGATGCGGTCGCTTAGGTTCTTGCTGAGTCCCGGGAGCGGATGGGGGTCGCTTTCTTTCTTTCTCGTCCCGGCCCTCCTTGGCCGCTGCTGCACGACGTGCTTCTCTTTGCTGTTTTTCCTGTTTTTCCTTTTCGCGGCGAAGTGCCTTGGACTCGAACTCATGCCAATCACCTTTGATGTCCTTGAGTCTACGAAGTGGTCAGCATAACAAGTCACGGGCTGGAACGGGAGTACGTACTCAACAGCTTGTCGAGGCGGAGGCTGTTCTGTGGTGAAGTAAGGATGTTCAAGAACATCGGCAGCTGAGGGTCGTTTGATTGGGTCGTATTGAAACATCTCAGCCAAAAGGTCGAAAGCGGCAGCAGGTACTCGTTCCCTGTACTTGTCCGCAAAAACGTTTGGCTTTCGATAGTTCGGCCGCAGAAGTTCAAACCAAGGAGTATCCGCAAGTCCAGGCCACTCTTTCCGATTTGGAGTACCAAGTATGTTGTAAATCTTCTCGAGTTGACTAATTTCACCACCATCGCCTGGGAATATGGCATGGCGAGTGAATATTTCAACCATCACGCACGCAGCACTCCATATATCCACAGCAGCGCCGTACCGTGTCTCGCCTAGGAGGAGCTCGGGAGATCTATACCATATAGTGATGACACGGTTGGTATAGTCGAGTTGGTGTCGTTTTGCATAGAAACGAGCTAGACCGAAATCAGCCAGTTTCAGAATACCATCGCTGCTCACAAGAATGTTGGCAGCCTTGATATCGCGGTGGAGAACTCCACGTTTGTGAAGATAATCCAATCCCTCAAAAAGTTGCATAGCTAGATGTTTCTTCTGCGCCGCATCGAGCTTGTAGGTCGGATGGTTAAGCAACCCGGTGAGATCATGCGAGAGATACTCGAACACCATGTAGCATTCATTCTTCTCGATCATAACTTCGTGCAACTCCACAATGTTGGCATGCTTTAGTGATTGAAGAAGCTTGACCTCCCGCATGGCAGTTACAGGGAAACCATCTCTCTCTCCCTCCATTCGAATTCTCTTTAATGCGACTAGATTTTTGGTATAGACGTGTGTTCCCTTGAACACTTTGCCATAAGTGCCTGATCCAACCACTGATTCATTGCCCGGTTTCCTGAAGTAAACAGAAGTGGATTTGGCAAGCTCGGGATCCAGTGGAGGCTTTGGCTTAAGCTTTCTCCGCGTCTTTATGACCTTGCGGGTCCTTGGCTGTTCAGGCGGCGGTGCTCTGCTATGATGATACTCGGCACGTGCCCGTGCGGATGCAGGTTCTCTGGGCGTGTCTTTCGGCAAGTCTCGATCCCGATCATCAATTATAGGCTGCGTGTCTTGTCGAGGGGCAGCACTGAACTTCTGGGAGATCTCTGGCTTCGGAGCGGCGACTGTTTTCGCTGAAGTCTTGAACGCAAAGCTGAATTTGGAGCTTGCAGGACCGGTAGGTGCCGTAGGTGGTGGTCCAGGGGAAGGCGATCGATCTGCTGCTGCCGTTTCGTCCTTCAATGTATGCTCGGCTGCCTTATCTTGTGGTGGCCTTGATCCGTTTTCTGACTCCTCTTCTTCTTCCTGGACGTTTGGTGTGTAGGAGCGGTCAGGTATCGCGTGACTAGACGGGCTCACGGCACCCCTATTAGAATTAGTCGAAGCTGACCGTTGGTCATACCTCGATGAAACCGTGCCATTCAGACCACCCCGAGAGGAAGCCATCCCACCCCGGAAGGCACCCCGAGAAAACCCACGGCCCCGAGGATGGATTTGAGCAAGAGGACCTGTCGGCGGGCGAGGTGGAGATTGGCTGCGCCGTTGACGTCCTGCAGGGCCAACGGAAGGAAGTGTTCGATCCCGCGTTAAGTGCTGGCTATTACACGTTAGCCAAACCACAGATTTGTGCTCCATCTGTTTGTCATACCTTCTGGAATGGTAGTGAGGGTCGACACTTTTGCTTGATCTAGCTTCCGGATGCACAGGTGAGGCCGGAGAGACATACCGGGGCGAATCCGGATTCGCCCGTGGGGACGTTTGTACGGGTGGGAAGTCGTCTAAATATTTTTGCCCGCTGTCTCTTGACGGTTCAGGTGTTTCGAAACTATTTCGTCGATCTGTTCGACGAAATGTACCAACCTCAATACTATTGGCCCCAGAAGCAAGTGGCCCGCCTGATGGCAATCTAGACTCGTCGCGATATTTAACCTTCTTTCGAGATCGGCGAGAGGCGTGATCTTTGGGAGAGCGAGGAGCATACTCAACCCGTGGTGGCTCGAAGGAAGGGGACGACCGACGAGAATGTGCTCCGACATCTGAAGGACCTCTGGGTGGTGGTGGTGGTGGTGGGGGTGGTTGTGGCGGTCCGATCGATCGAGAGGGGGAGTGGGTGCGTGAGAACGAAGAGCGGCGGGACGCAGGCCGTGGGGAGCGACTGGGATCTCGGATTTTGGCGTCGACGCGTAAACGAGGCGGTTTTGCGAGATGGTCATCGGGGTTGGCCTCCCAATGTGGCGATGGACCCCGACGGCGAGGAGGATCATTTGGATGACCACCTCGCTCAGTATACCGACGGTGGGGGACATCGTAATGTGGGGATATGGAACGTCTGCGAGAAGGAGAGTGTGTGCGGTCAGGTCTCGACGGCCCATGCCTCTTAAGACGATCCCGTTCGAAGCGCTCCTCTCTGTCCGCGCGACGACGGCGGTCGCGTTCGCGTTCACGCTTGGATCGTTTAGATCGAGAAGGAGGAAATGGCAGCGGACTTCGGCTTCTGGGCCGCTTCCTGGATGATGGCGAAAACGAACGATCTCGGGGATGTTCGGAATAATGAATGGGCCTAGAATGATGCCTCGGCGATGAGGACCTCTCGTGTCGCCTGCCGGTGTGAGGGTAAGCATCTCGAGCAGGCGAGGTTTTCCCTCGACGAGTGTCATCAAAATGGGGGTCGCGGCGGTCGGATGATCTGCTACGACGCCTCTCGTCCGCTCGAGGCTCATCATCGTCATGAGAGGCCTCGGCCCCATGGTACTTCCTCTCTCTGCCGCGATGAGTTTGAGACGGACGGGGACTGAGCGACAAAGACGGTAGCCGGACGTGTGCACCGGAGACAGAGCCTCGACGGGTTTTCTCAGGCCTGCCTCGGCCTCGAGAGCCATCATGGCTGTCCCTGCTCCGGTCGCGTTTCATAATTACCTCTCTGGAAAGCGCCTTTGTCCGGGAATGGTGGATCGAATCTGCGAACGAGGGCGGGACGGCATCAGCAGTAGTGCGAGCAGGGTCATGGCGCCTTGATGGGGCTACGTCAACATCGCTCATCTTGGCCGTATGTGAGTTGCGAACGACACGGTAGAATTATGCTGCCGAGACATGGATTGGACCACCTCTCTTAGGCTCTCCGAGTGGGCGGCAGCCTCATGCGGACAACCATCCACGACGGTCAAATAAATCGCCAAAGCCACACCCAGCTCCCTTTTGCTGTACCGACGACGTAGATGTTGGAGAGAGAAGGCGGGAGGCGAAGATAAGAGAGCGGTGCGCGTCTATACGTGTTGCGAAGCTCCGTCGAGGTCGATAAAAGAACCGGTCGTATGTGGATTGCAAGTGCTAGCAAGTGCAGTCGGCGAAAGCCTGGAGGTCGAGGGTTGACAGGGTTGCACGCCGCCGGGGCAGATAATACTGAGGTACGCCAGCATACGCCAGGTACTTTGTACCTCTTGGTAGGAGGTACTACCTAGTCGGGCGGTAGGTACCAGGTACCAATGTCTATATCGTTCGCTGTGTGGTGGCTCCGTTGTAACGGGCAATTTAGATAAGAGACGCGAACGTTGCGATAGAGATACCTAATGGTACCCACCTCTGTAAGAAGTACGCGGGACAGATTAGGCGGAGCCAGGGTTTCGCTGGTCGAGGCCGGTTGCTGACAATGCAAGTACACTACCTAGACTCCCAATTAGTTGGTTTGGTTGGCTGGTCCTCCTGCACCAGTACCTTTTTTCATTTTTTTTAAATGGTAGATAGTACTGAAGTCGCTCACTGCTGTGTTGTAGGTTGGCGGATTCTGCTTCCTGATATAAAATGGAGAAAAATCTGGGGTGCGCGAAACTCCGTAACTCTGCCCACCTCGGCTTAAGGTAGAGTTAAAGAGGTGGTGCTGTAGCTGGTATGCCGTTAGGAACAAGTACCTAAGAGGTACCATGGCCAAGGTTCTCTGGTCCCCGGTAGGTCGAAAGGGGGGTGGGGGCAGGCCAAAGTCGCTGCAGTGCGGCGTAAGGCCGTGTAGAAACCAGCCCTGTAAAGTAGGTCTAGGTAGGTACTTGACCTAGTAGGTATCGTCCCCTGGCGTCACACTCGACAACAGGACTGGCCTGATGTGTGTGGTACACCTAACACTCGTCCACCGACACAAGGTGTGCCTTATTCGTATGGATAGTTGCAAAATGAAGGGAGATGATAGCGATGACGGGGTTGTTTGTCAGAGTGCAGCAAGTGATACCAGCACCGAAGTCAAACCGAAGACCGGCCTCGTCTCCCGCATCTGCCGCATCGCCCGAGAGCAACTTTGTCAAACTGCTCGTGCCCTACGGAGTGGACCAGGCAGACAGGGCAGTCAGTCGGGCAGTCAGGCAAGCAAACCCGCAGCCGGCGTCAAGCCTTCTCGACCCGTTCCCGTCCATGACGCTTACCGCCTACCTAGGTAACCAAGGTAGACGTGGCCCTGACCCGAGTAGGCCTTGGTGCCGGGCGGCAGCGGTGCAGGGTGCCTACACCACAATTATCGCTATCTACGAACCAGCCTCGCCAAACACTCCTCGTCTGTGCCACCCCTGCCTTCTGCTCTCCTTCGTCAACTTGCAATTATCATATAACGAGCCTTTCCCAACTCAATCGCCATTTAAGATATGTCCCTGATATATCTCCTTGGCCACCTAGTCCGTACTTCCTCTGATATTGTTCCGTCGGCCACAGGCTAGCCTGATCCGACCTTTTACATGTAGGTATTTAGGTCAGAGACTTATAGGCCGCTTCGCTCGCTACCCACCATAGCTGAATGGAGCAATCATCCATAAGATGTCTTGTGCGTGTACAAAGTAGCTATTCTCAAGAATCAGTGCCCTCGAGGACCTCTCGATATCTGTGGCAGTGGCAGCGGCTAGGATAGATGACGCAGTAGGTACCTAAATCATCACCCAGGCGCCAGCTACTGTAGATAAAATTGGAGAGCTAGCCCTGTCGCTCTCGTAGATGCTGAAATCGAGAAGCAACACACCAATCAGTCCCAGTGGCAGCTGGCATGCGCTCTTCACAAATATTCCACTAAGTAGATTGTCGCCTAGTGCCTACGACGTGGGTTTCTTGAATGAGTGGTCAAGTCAACCACCGAACCCTGAACAGAGATAACGGTATCATTCTTCCTGTCAGTATTTGAAAGGTTGGAGGGGGGCGACTCCACAGAGCATCATCCCGTGATGTGGAATTCATGGCATTAGGCGATATGCAATTGCAAATAGAAGAGAGAGAGCTCTTCGAAAAGGCATTGCGGACGACTGAGAGCGTCGGATATCGACAAGCGCGATAAACAAATATTGACAGGATGACCAGGAAGCACAGTCCTTCGTCATCCTAGGAAACGGAACCTTAGGTTGATGGGTTCAAAGAGATGAGTATTAACATGTATTAGGGCCTGAAGATGTGCATGGTATTGATGTCGACTCGTTGGTGTTTGGTGGGGTAGACGGGGACGGTGATCTGGGATGGCGGAAAGTACGGAGAGCTATCATTTGCGCATTCGCAAGTCCGTGCCGGTCGGCATGGCGTCTGTAAGCGAGATTTGACCTCGTCTCGAGACAGCTTCATTCTCGTTGCAGTAGCAAGGGCTCGGGCGGTTACGTAGAGATTGTAGGTAGGCACTCGAGGCGGGAACAAGCGCAGTAGCCGAGACCATAAGGCTGACCCAGCACTTCCTTAACGTTACTGCAAATTATATCGAAGCATGAGGATGAACCGAAGAGGGAGATCGGAAAGGGAATGACAGCCAAATGTAGAGTCAGTGGTGATGCTTGCGCGATGAGGATAATTAGCTGGCCGTTGGTTGGGTCGTGTTGGTCGTGATAGAAGGGAAACCGTGATGCATGGACCAGGCAGGTAAGATGGGAAACAGGTAGGAGGTACAGTGCGTCGCCTACCAATTCGTGCAGTATCAATGGTAGAGAGGTTATGCGCTTAATGAAGATCACTATCGGTATCAATGAGACATGCTCCACTTTTTAGAATTCGCTGGATTTCAGGACAACCCTGCCTACTGGTACACTACTTGTAGCCCCGTACAATATCAATATCCCCCCACTATCTAATTGCTTCAAGAACATATAATATGGACAGAATACCTATGGATTATCCTAGGTTAGAACATCATTAAGTTCACAAATCCCATCGGCTAAGAAATGAAACCTACGTAACCTAACGGGGGATGGCATTCAAGTTGGGCCTTCAAAATCTACATGTGGTAACCAGAGGCAGTCAACGAGGTTGGCTGACCTGTTCTTGCAACACCAACCATATATTAGGATAGGTAGTTTTATCGATCCATCCGTCATTGTAGGAGCTGGGACCTTCGCGCCCTCAGGAGCCTCCAGGATGTTCCTCGTCGTGGATGCCTCGCCCCCGCCAATGCGCCGTGCTACAGCTGCCAATGGGGAGAGTAACTGGCTACCTAGTGCCTCAACCTGTTCATTTCGGATCGACTTCGTTCCTTACAACTTCAATCTTACATTGGCCAGGGTCATGTCAACGCATACCATATCAAGGAATTAAGTAGGCTACCTACCTACCTACCGACTGTAGGTAGGTACATGGCCACCTTGCGTACGCCGGAACCTCTCACCTTGTCAGCCACTGCCACGACAGATGCAGTTTCGGGGCCAACTTGGAGCAGTGGCACATTAAGTACTCATCACTATAATTCCCAGATATTTTTCCCATCTTGAAACCACTTGCCGTCCATCAGCTGTATATGCTCTAGTGTAGAAGCGAGACGAGATAGAGCTCTCCTACCTTATTCAGGCGTGGCCACGAGTATGAATCTCGTCCCAAGTTAGTTCAGCTTATGATACCTACGAGAATACTATTTTCCGTCAAAAGTCAGTTAGAGTTAGGTCAGCCTTCAGCGAGGTGCAGTCGTGCGAGCCTGAGTCGAGTAACCCTTCTCACGGACCGGGGTTATGACACGAGCTGTGCCTCAGATTTTCAATGTGGCTTACAAGGTAGTCACTCTTAAGAAGACAGGTATAATTTGACCATGCTGTTCAAAGTACCTGGCTTGTTCTTTTCTTCATATTGATTTTCCCCTTTCTCTAGGCCGGGCATGTATAACGAGCCTACCTAGTCCATTATATCTTTCTTACCTAGGTCGAGTTCGGAAAAGTCAGCTTTTGGATGAGAGCTGGCAAGTATTTGAATGTGACAAGCTTTTAATTTCTTCGATATTAGGGCGTATAACCTGTCATAGATTCTCGTCAAGCCTCCCGAAATCATCAAGGCAAATATCATTATAAAAACAATCCCGTAATTTTCTTTCTTATTTTCTCTCGTTTCCCTCTGTGCATCTTTTTTCATTTCAGAAGAGCAAGTGCGCTTGCCATTCTGAAATACCATCAGCTAGAATGGAAAGCATAGAGTGACATTGGCTGAAGCAGGGGCCTGTTTGGCGTCTAGCTTCGGCACGTTTGATCATCTCTGGCGCCCTGAAGCTAAGCCTTCTCTAGACTAGCAGTAATGCTCTCCAGGGTTCTGGCCCTGTTAGTGCTAGGTATACTTCTTACTAACTCTGCCTTACCGCGAGGGTTCCTTGATATGACGAAACCTGGGGCTGTTCCAGTTTTGCTTCATCTCCATCGCTACGCCATGCCCAGATATACAGTACGTGAGGACAGCTTCGACCGACCACTGCCATCTATCTCTAATAGGGTTTTGGCAGAGCCATGAACACTCACAAAGCGAGCCTGGTCAGCTTTCGTGACCGGTGTACGAAGTACCATAGGCGAACATACTGCCTAACTTGAGGTTATACTGTAGATAGCAGATCAAGAACAACGTATTCGTCCTACATCTGCATTATCACCATCGACCAGGCCTCGAGAAATGCATGTGTGCTCCCTGTCTGTACCCACGCCGGACATTCTCTCGTCCGTGCGGGTCGACTGACGCTAAATCCTTGGAGAAACTTTCCCAGCTCGTCACCTCTAGTACAACGGTTCTTCATGCACCGCCATGACCTTGTCTTCTCATTCGAGAGACTACTTTCGAGTGCTACAGTAGTTTCTCCTAATACTTCGCTGGGAGGTGTTGCGTGTGGCCGGGATTGCCACTCTTTGTTTCTATCTACCTAATCTTTCCTTTCCATCTGCTGGCTCAGGTATTGTTTGTCTAACTTCATGGGCCGGCCCCCGATGTCCCAACGGTTCTCGCTCATTTTTCCAACTCCTAGTCTGTCATTATATCTCCTACCTGCCTTTCCAATAAACCCTCATTATACAACTGCTGTTAGCGATCTTGGGATATTTACCGCGTAGATGACTTGACCATCACGCTGAAAATTCCTAGGCTCGACGCCACCGCCTAGCCTTCCCACGACAGAGCTTCGATATGTTTTCTTCTACGGGGAGCGTGGGTTCTTTCGGCCATGGCAATACTTGGTCGCGGAATTCAAGTGGCTTCTCCCAAGCAGCCTACACCGGTAACTCGACATTTGGCGTTATCAATGAACTGAAGTTTCTTGCCACCAAATCGTCGCGCCAGTCCACCGTCATTCTCGCAGCTTTCAATGTCGTCTCCGCAGCCGCGACAGCAGCAGGAATTCTCTATACTAGCCATCTCGCTGCGAAAAGATTGCCACCGAAGCGAAGAGAACGGTGAGTGCCATTCCCAGAAGAGATCGAACGTAAAAGCTCAATAACCTCAAGGACAAACATCTTCACATGCATTCGAAGCCCCGATGTGTACCCGTTCTTCATTTCCCTAGGCATTGCAGCCCAAGGGATCATATTTGCCGTTTCACAGGCACAAGGCTTGAATAGTCTATTCCTGCCTGGGTGTGATTTGATTTCGCAGTTCATGTGGCCTGGTGCGTCATGAAATACACCCCTTTCGTAATCTTGCTCTGATGAACTAACTCTAAAATAGCCATATTTATTGTGCCTTACATACAGCTAGTTTTTGCTGTCGAGACTACGTTACGAGCTCTCAAATCAAACCCGTTCGCCCCAAGGGGCAAGTGGACCGTAGCCATTTGCATGACTATTGTTAAAACCGCATTACTTGCCACCGGCCTGGCAACGTTTTTCATTCGCGCTCCCAATTTTTGTTTTGCTTCTCTTTTCTGGTTCGTGGCAAAATGGGCAGAGGGGGGCTTTGCGCTTCTACTTGTCATTGTCGTCTTCCTAGCGGTTTGCGCCGTGATAATTTATATCAAGCTCACGAGACCTTCGATGGTAGAAGACGATGAAAGAGTCGGTGCTTCTAGGATGGTTTACTACGTCGCTCTTGCCATTATCCCGAATGTAGGCGCCCACTACCCTTGAGGGAAATGAAAGGGAGACAAGAGAAAGCACTTATTTACACGACTAACACAAGAATAGGCTTTAATGATCCCGTTCTTTGCTTATCTTTCCTTTGGAAATCCATCTGAGAATGGTGGCGACACTGGATTAACACTATCAATGGTTGCAACAGTAGTGGCCAACGTGACCGGGCTCATGACCGGCGGGCTCTACTTGTTTCTTCGATCCAGCACCGGTTCTACTATTGGCCCGAAGATAAAGATTGGCGAATATGAATCTCAACAGATGACATACCAAATTCGAATTTCAAAAGCCAACGATACGGATTTTAACAGCCATATTATGACACCCATCACAATGTCTCAGTGGCCTCGCGAATTGGAGGCTAGAGAGAAACGATTAGGAGAAGAAGACAGCCGTCGACCAGAAGACGTCACTCGGTTCCCGAGTGTAGATTATTCCAATCCGTTAGGGTCAAACGTTATCCTCGAACAACCTGCCTTGGTGGCCCCGGTCCGGAAGGTGTCGTCGTACGCACTCTTTCTAAATAAAAACCAAGGAAACAGAACCTCAAGAGCTTTACAACCCTCTACAGCTTATCCATCGAATTCCAATAGTATTCTATCTGCTGACTATGGCGAAATGCTTCAGCCACCCCCGTCAATTCAGCCATTAGCACTTCGTCATCGACGGGATTCGTCCATGATCTCATCCGCCACAGTACAAATTGGGCTGCGTCTTTCGAACGTAGAGGACGTAAGACCAGAAATCGCCAGTACTATCGACGTTGAGCGGACGCACGATCTAGGCTGCCCAAATAAGTTAAAGGTTGGGGTCTCGGGTAGACCAACTCCCCTCATTGCCCCAAGGAGCGTTACTACATCACCAAGCTCCAAACGTCCTTCGAGGGAGAGCCAGATAGATGTTGCAGCAAAACTGTTACCCCCAATTCCAAGGAACCCTCAAATCGAGGCAGAGAGGGCGCCTATTCTCAACCCAACTATATACAGCCCGAACAACCCAACCAAAGGGACGGTTCCAAGCGCCAAAGGAGTTGGCTTCAACGTCGTAACAAGAAAAACCACCACACCCACCGAAGTCATAGAAATGAACCATCGAACTTCTCGCTCTGGAGAAATCTCTGCTGCCGAGAGTGCGAGCAGAGCTGATTGGATATGAATGCTGGATCTTCGCGCAACAGTCTCGTTACCGCATTATGAACAACTTACTATATCATTGCCTGTTGGATGTACACATATTCCATATATCCCTATTATTTTATTCTCGTTCCTTTTTACATCCATGAACCAGGAGTCTTGGATGTCAGTCGATGCTATGTTAGCATCCACACTACTACTCTACCCATGATCCCAACTGGGCGGTCTCTTCAAGTAGAAAGACAACCACTACAATTATTACACACCGTCCTTGTTATGTTTGTATTTTGTGCACTTCTATATTGTCGTTTTCATACCCGAGGCGTTGGGGGAGGCTAGTTTTAGCATGATTCGGCGTCGATCAGAAAGGGTGAGTCACTATATTTTCGTTCCGCTCATCACCTTTGCAGGGCACAGTATACCGATGAAGTCTCGCGTTTGCACCGCGTCCATCATTGATTATCATCATGTATTATGAGAGAGGAGCAAGGAAAATCGGATTAGATTTGATCTATGGTGCAACGAGAAACGAGAATTCGCCAAGAAGAAGGGCGGCTGAATGAAGAACAGAGAGAGGAGGGTGTAGCTACATACCTTCGCTATGCACACCTAGAAACATAGTCAATAAATGTAAAATCGATTAGCATGGCTACTACGTATGTCTCATGGATTCAGCCTATGTCAAGTGCGTGACACGATGACATGTGTTGTGATCTGTCTGTATGACCGTCTGTATTCACATTACTGCGCGAGCTACTTCGTATTCAGATCGCAATACCACGCTACTCTTCGTTGCCGGACACGCTTGCGCCACTACCGACATCCTTTGAGGAACCATCAGGATCTGTCCCCCGGCCCTCGGCTTTCTTCTCGCGCTCCTTCTGTCTCCGCTTAAGCTTCCGCTCCCTGTTGAGACGCTTCTTCTTCTCCTGTAGGTGCAGCTCCTTTTCCAGAGCCTGCTTACTCGCCGCCTCTTCGCGCTCATGCGCGGCCTTCTCCCGCACGCGCAAGAGGATGCGGTGTTTCTTGCCCGGGCGCTTTCGCTTCTTCTTCTTCCTCTCCTCTTCCGCCTCCGTGGCCGAGTCACCCCCCTCCGCGGATGCGGGCATGGGTCTGGACAAGGCGGAGATGTGGATCACTCTCCACGGCTTCTCGAGGCCCCAGCGCCGCCTGCCGGCGTCCGCTAAGACGTACTCGGCGCTCACGGCCGCGCTGCGGTATTCTGACATTTCCCGCGGAGACGGCGCGGACGCGACGTAATAGGATTGCGGACGCGACGGGACTACGAAGCCGCCCTCGCCCTGGGCCGCGGGGTCCTCGTCGGGCGTCAGCACGACGGTGTGCGTGAGCGCCTCGTCGCGAAAGAGGCGGAAGGCAAAGACTTCTTCTCCTCCTTCGCCTCCGGGTTGATCTGCCTCACGTTGCGCATTGCTTGCCGAGCTGGCGGCTTGGGACCCGCCTGCTTGCTGCTGCTGAGAAGTCTCGGGCTTAGCTACGAAGCCGAAATCGAACAGGCCCGATAGTTGTGCGTTCAGCTTCTCATGCAGTACTGCCTCGACTTGCGGATCGCGAACCACCTCCTGGTCGGATTCTGAGCCCGAGGCTGAATCGTATAAGTCTTTCCGACGGACTCTGCACCTCACGTTAGACAGCTGTTCGAGGGCGAGAACAGTGTGAGGGAGGAGGGCTCATACCGTTTTGCTTCTGGGAGTGTAATCATTGTGTTTTCTTTTTCAGATTGCGAGTCCAATAGGGCCGAGAGTGACGAGGAGCTGAAATGTTATATTGTATGGAGTATTGATGTGAACGCTTCAAGTTACCAACGTTAAGCAATTAAATAATTTATCGTGATACCTAGATGTAGTAGTCATTCATTGGCTGGGCAGTGATTGCGATGCTCGCAAGGTGAGAAAATTATTATGGGTCTTGACGAAATTGTGGCTTATACAGTATCTTAGATACTGTACTTTATACAATAGAGTGGCTTAGTTGTTAATAAGCCCGTTTACCTAAGGTAAGCTTATATTACTTTCAACAACGAACCACAAAGTTTTGATCGCCTTGATAGTGTCACAATGCGACCAGGACGAGCGAACTACCGACATCATACTGTTCCAAGAAACTCCCAAGTCACAAGATACCAATGGTGGCTATGTTTACGTGCTGGCCTCCCAGGCGAGCGGGCTCTTGCATGCCAAGCGGCGATACAACAGCATATGCTGGTGACGGTGTAAGTCGTCAACCGATAGTGTCTTGTCGCAAACTGAGATTGGTTTGATGGGGAGTCGAGAGACTACGGTGACATTGTATGTCCAGCGCATCCCAGCTAGCTCCCCAGAACCAATGGGAATGATGATCCAGCTAAACTACTTTCAGAACAAGGTGTAACAAGAGATTCAGCCGCAACCAGCCATTGATGAACAGGCCCTTCTGGAGTGCAATGTGCGGTTTGATATAAAGCGACAGTGTTGGCGTTTCGGAAGCCGGTCTCTTTTCGTCATATCAAAGACTGGTACTTGCAGGTGCCTTACGCCCACGCCCCTGGTCTCTTGATTTCCCCTCAGCTTAGCCTGCCGATAAAAAGCTGAATCGTATGAAATACTTAACAGACAGCGATACTTCGTGCTTGATATAATACAGACAAAAGATCAACTTGTCTCGTCCTTTCCTCAACTGGCCATTATGATTACGGTATACACTGGCCAAGAACGCGATACATCTTATATTGGAGCTGAACAACAAGGCGCGGGCTATGAAGCGGTAAGCCTTTCAAATTCTGGTACGTTCCCCTAGCCATTGAATCCTGTCGATGTTGACATGCCACGAGGGTCAGCAGGATATGAATCTTTCTGTTTATATTGGAACAAAAGCGCAAATACAGGGGTATCGTGGCCCGGGTCTCCCAAATTATGATGTGCGCAACGCGAACGAGCAGCAATGATATGACAACGGCCATGGGGGATATCGAACAAATGATGACAGGAATGATCCGCGACGCTCAAGAGAACAAACGACAGCAATGATAAGGATGACGACGCTGGTAGCGACGGCATGTGACGAACGTCCAGATGACAGAACCAACTCCGAATGCTGTCTCGATGCCCCAAACCCGCCTGGGTCCCCTTGCTTTGCCTGGTGAATTGATGTGTGCGCATATGGGAAATTAGAATCAACAGTCCCTCCTGTGAATGGGATCGAATGAAAAAGGGAAAAAGGAACACAACATTGGGAGAGTATCAATGATGAAAAGGCTCCCTTTCCAACAACACCCCAACACATTCGAACCCAAGAGATACCCTAAACAGTACATCCAACCTAACTCGCAGCCTTTACACAACCACAACGGTTACTCCGTCACTCCATTCGTCCATCAGTCATTTAATTCCCACTGACCTTTCATCCGAATCGTCCATTTGTTGATGTGGTAATGACAGGAAGGAAGCCCGCAATTATTCCTGCGTCGTCCCTCGGCTTGTGGTGGTTTTTTTTTTCTTTTCGCGCCGAGTTGTTTGAGAAAGCGCTTCGTGTGCTCTTGACTCCTGGCCTCTCCACGGCCTCGTCTCCTCCCAGATGTTGAGAAACCGAGATTCAGTAAGAAAAACGCATATAGGAATGTTATACAGACGATGTGATCACCATGTCTTTGGCAAATCGACGAGAGAGCAGCCTATTTCCTTTTTCCACGCGAGTACCCCAAACAGCCGAATGGCTAGCAACCCCCCAGCTGCTCACTCTGGAGTTGGGATACACCAGAATCAACGCTCGCATTGGCTTTTTGCTTCGCATTCTGACTTATGTTGGACTCCACGAATAGTTGTTCAGTGTCGAGCCGTAAGGCCCTGACGCAGCTGGGTGCTCGCTCTTGACCGATATCGAGTGACTGGTCTTGTATTGATCTGGGTACGTGTATGGCCTGCTCTCGCTCGGAACTGATGGGTTATGGTACGAGTGTACCGTCGAGCTGCTGCTTTCGCCTGCCGTCGTGGTCCATGATGATGTCGGTGGGTAGTACTCGCGGGGCGGTGGGTGTGCAGCACCAGGGCCGCCACCGGAACCAGTCGATGCTGCGTTGGCAGCCTCCGTGCCACTAGTACCGTACGTCGATGCTGGGTTGTCATATGTCGTCTGCGGAGGGCCATACCGGTACTCGGATGTGGCATCGTTGTTGTTGAGCGAGCTAGTGCTTGGCACTGACTGGTGGCTTGGGTGTCGCGGGCTCTTGGACGGCCGTGGATTTGAGTCTACGTACCGTGGCACACTCAGAGCACTGTGGTCTGGGCCGACGTTTGAACTTCCTAGTGCCGGTGTAGACACGGACATTTGCGAGGGAGCCGACGTCCCCGGAACATAGGCGTACTGCGTCCGGATTGGCGGTGGTGGTTGATCTGTGGCTGATAGAGAGAGCTGCATAGACGGCATCGATGTCTGCAGTGGTAATTCCGGCGGCTCATGCGTGTAGCCCGTCCCACCAGATACTGGGATTTTCTGATATGGATCTGCCGGTATAGTGCTCGACGGGTAGTTTCCGGGTGCGGATGATGGCAATCCAGACATAGGTAACTGACTGGGCGGGTTCCAACTAGGGTATGAACTAGATCATCTGTCAGTATGAGATTCCCGAATCGTGTTCTCTTTTCCAGAGTTGCTATCAAGGACATGGCGTCCCTCTTTTTTTTCTTACAGACAGGTCAAGAGTTGAACTCGCCCGTTTATCCTCCACCTCACCACCTCGATGTCAAGAAAGAAAGGGGGATTGCTCACTTCGACCTCATAGTCATGGGGCTGCCGGGGATTTTCGAGGCATTGAAAGTAAATGCTGACCTAGGCACTTCGTGACCCAGTCCCCTAAGTTTTGGGTCCTGGGGCTTCACTGCCAGTGGCCCGGCTACGATGCCGAGGCCTGTCTCGACGAGCGCTTGGCCGCGCGAGCCCGCACTCGAACCGAGAAGTGGGATTTCCTTGCGTGCTTGGAAATTCCGCGGACTGCGTCCTCTTACTACAATTGGCGCGGTAGTTGATTCCGCTAGGGCCACCTTTGACCCGTTCGCCAAGGATCCCATCACCTTAAGGTGTAAGACGAAGTGTTGCTGTAGCTCTTTCCGTCTCCCGTTATTGGCTGTCGCTCTGTCGTCCCAACGAGATTAGCAGTTGTCTTACATAGCCTTCCCTTCGCTCTCTCCTCCCATCTCCAACCGCTTCAACTTGCAAGTTTCAAGAGCGAAATGAAAGGCGACCTACATTCGAAATTGCAAACGACGCCAGCCGATAGGATACACAGCATATTCCCCCTCAGGCTCCTGTCCATCGTCTGGGAATGGAATCAACGGGAGAGATGGGGGTTCCTGGTCTGGTGTCTGTGGCAGCTCAGGAGAGTTCGGCGGCGGCGTTTTCCACGGGATCACAATGAGTCGTACGGGATGGCCGTCTACAGATTCGATGGCAGAGATGGTGACCTCGGTGTTGTTCACAGGAACGGTTTCGCCTGTTTCGGCAAGAATCACGGAAAGCTGGCCGCGCGGCGTGATGAGCGACCCGCTGATCTGGAACAAGTTCCGGCGGTAACATGTCAGCTCCGGCTGCAGCATCGAGCCGTCGCCTGTGTTCGTGGGCATCTCTGATAGAAAGAACATGCCGTGCAACTGCGCAGACAATTCCAGCTGCTGCATGCGCCCATGCTGATCCACGATTGTGTGCTTGTCTTGCACCCGCCGGAAGGACAGCAGCTTGTGGTCATGGCTCACCGACAACTTTGACCCGTCATCCCGCAGGTCCTGAACAATCTCTTGGTACGGAGGATTAGGCGGCGGCTGCTGTTGCTGTCCTGCCTGGGGCTCGCTGCCATGATGCGGCCGCTTCAGGTTGGGATAGCTGTGGTGCGGCGTTAGCGAGGACTGCGGGTATCTTTCAAAGGCGTCGGATTCATCCTGAGAGTAGCGCGGGTACGGGTACGGATGGTCGATGGTAGGGTGACTGCTCCTGGGCCGCCCCGAGTGATGTGAGGCAGTCGTCGCCGCCGCTGCCCCCGAGTCCATGCTGTTCGGATATCGAGTTGACAGAGGAACTGGGCCGCCGGCGTAGTTCGACCAAAGACTACTATGCGCTGGTTCCGGCTTCAACTCTGCCATGGTCGCCGTTAACGTCGTTGTGGTGGACATGGGAACATATCTCCCAGTCTCGTCTTCCCCTGCACGTGTGATCGTTGCGCGCGCCGTACCGCCGCCACTGACTGATTCCAAATGCTGCCCTTGCTCTTTCCGCAAAGCTTTCTAATTTCTAGCTGTCAATGATGAGACTATTCACATATACATCAAAGTATGTTCTCATATGAAAGACGACGAGCGTTCATCAGGCTGCCTCCAATGGCGATGGTGATGAGGATGATATTTGCCTCTTTGGTGGGACGGGAAATGGTCCTGCAGAGAGCCTTGTGTAGTTAGAATAAAGTGTGGGCTTGAAAAAGGCAAGGTTGCAGGCCGAAGTGTACTTGTATGAGACTGGAATCGCACGCGGTAGATGTTGCCTTGGGATGGGGGATAGGTATTTTGTGCAGATACAACTGCGAGGATCCACCATCAAGGGGGTCCAACCGTCAACGGATCCTAGAGGTCCAGGTCGAGATCCAGGAGAAAAAGTGACAAGCGACTTGGGGTCCGTGTTTAGAGACTCTAGCACATCTGCACGCCCAGTACAGTGTAGGTATATGCAGCTGGACTGGGAAGGAGACGGAGGTAAATAGAGATCTACTGGGGGCAAAGTCCTGACCACAAAATTGTGCCGGAACTTGTGGCAACGGACGGACTGCTAGGCCTATGACATATAACCCGCCCCGAGATTATCTCTCTCACGGGCTTGCGACGGGTCAACCTGAGTTGATGAGAAGGTGGACGAGCAGGCGGGCTAATTTAGTGGTGTGCTTGTCAGGCTGGGCGAGCAACGACTGGCCACTTTTGCTCTCAGAAGTCGAGAGCCTTACGGAAGGGACATGTCTAAGTCAACTTGGATAGGAGAAGATGGGGTAGGTATGCTGTATGCCGTATGCTGTAGGATACATGAACTAGCTATATGTAGGTATTGTCACCAAGTACTTGTATCGGCAGGTATCACGAACAATAACATTCTTCGTCTGCCGACCCTAATAGACACTTACGGCACTAATCAGTGACACTATCACGTAGCGTATAATAGTTCCCGCGGAGGCACAATTGTCTACATAGTCACTGTGGATAAGAGATGCCAGTAGACAGGGCAGTAAAAGAGGCAGAGCCAGTGGAGGGGGACAGAGTAGGCAGGTAGAGAAGACATGGATGCCTATGGAGGACGCAAGGAGGAGGGGGGACCTATCCAAGACGACGACGATACTGGCAAGAACTAGATAAGTAGGCATTCAGATGTCTCAAGAGGAGCCCCCCTCGTACCCGTACCCCCTCCACGGCTCTCCTTGGTCCAGTCCCCTCTTCGTTCCCTCACACCAGCACCTAGTGTATATTTGTGCCCTGGCCCCCAAACAGGAACTATCTTGAACAGGTCTAGCCAAGCAAAATCAGTTAGGAAACACTCCGAACACTTTACTCTAGTAGGTATAGAGGCCCGCTATTTCTCCAGGAGCCGCTGGACAAAGTCCGCAACTATGGTACGAAAAAGGAAAGGCGCAGCAGCATGGGTATTTTGACATTAAATCCGTTCAACAAGATTGCTAGACCGGGGGCTGGCGGGGACCCCAGTAAGCTCGCTTCGCGCACAGAAAAAGCAGGCCCGGCCAGCTTGAGCCTGGAATGTTGAAGTACCCATCTACCCTTGTTCTAGGGGTAGGCTCTATTCTATGTTAACAAATGCTGCAGCATATACGGCAATTTCTTGCTCAGACTACTATCTTTATACACTACATGTACGAACCGCATGATGAAAGGGGCCTAAGGTCTGATACTGGAATCTCAACTTAAGTGAAGAAGGTAGGCAGCTAGGTAGGTAGGTGATGATAACTCAACTCTTGGCCTTCCCGCTACACTTGCCGAGAGTCTCTACACTGGAATAGCTAATCAATCATACTTGTAAATCATGGTTGAAATGGGCGACACTAGGGAAGTTCGCGCCAGCTAGAGCTAGAGGCCCGCAAACTCGCCGAAGCCGAGCGCAGAGCTATCATCGTCCTGGCAAAACTCCAGCAAGACGACAAAGACGTGGTTGTCGGTGACACAGAAAACGCCGAAAAATGAGCGTCCCGTCATGATGGCTCAACTAGGTAGGTATCGCAAAGCTCGGTCGCCGGCCCTGACTGGTTGTCACTGCGGACAGAGGTCACAAGCCTGAAGGAAGGAGGAGCACAAGAGCAGATGGGAGATCGCGCAGTCCAGCGGTCGTGTAAGTACCACCACCAAAGGGCTGGAGTACTTCCATCCATCGGGTGGGCGCCAGACAGCCCGTGTGTGCTACCTACCTATGCTTATCGCCCGTCCGGAATGCATGATCTGTGGTGCTTGAGATGGGAGTACACGAAAAAGACGACAGGACAGACGAGTGAGCCCCTCCTTTCCCCTGATGGATAATGGAGAAGAAGCGCGGAGGATACAGATCACATCGCATTTCCTGATTCACCACATTCCCGATTAGGACCAGCGCTAGGAGCGGACTGATCCACTCGACTGCCTAGATAGACAAGCCCCAGCTCGGGGAGTCACCCAGGTCCATGTAAACTTTGGTGGAGGGTGACACAGCAGTAGGTGGCCAGAGTTCGATTGCTCGTACAGGATACCTACTTGCCTACAGGAAGAGGTACCTATCTATCTAGAGGAGCCGGGCTTGATGCGATGCGTGTGCTACTTGATGTACCGTATACTGGAGGGAAGCACTGCGCCGTGATAGACATGATGACCGAGGAAAGATGGCGGCGAGGTGTCGGCGAGGTGTCGACGCACCAGCCGCGCTGGCAGAAACCGTTTCTTGTCATAGGCCACCCGTGTCTGATTGGAGGGAATTGTGATAAAAAAGAATCAATATTCTCCTGATATGTCTGACTGTCATCCACTTATTTACGAGGGTACCAACCAACGTATCTCTTGCAGAAGCCGACATGAGTGAGTATACGGTACCTACAGTACAGCATACATACCTATATGGGCCGTCGTTCTGTGGCGTCTTGAGATGGCTTGCCTTGACATGACTTAGCTGCAGTATACTTGTTTCTTGCCTACGAGGCGTCCTGTTACGCCTTGCTGTTTGTCGCAAACGAGATGGCAGTCAAGTGATTCGCCGAGGCGCGCACTCGATGAGGCAAGCAGACGTCGGTCAGACATCCGCAGCATCATCGTCTCCCTGCGGACGCAAATAAACGAATGGAGAACTCGTAGCTGATACCAAAATAGAAAGCTCATTGTCGCCAATGAGTGGGCTATGCAGCGAAGTATATTAAATGTGGCTGCCGACTGGTCTCATGAGCCTACCTCCAGTCCGTCGAGACGGTTAGGTAGGTTGTTCAGTTGAGGAGGTATCTAGGCCAGGTTAGGTAGTATAGACATGCAGAGCCGAGGATCCAGATGCAGGTGTGAATCGCCACCATCACGACGGCACTGGGCAAGTGTAATTCTTACACGCCCCCTATAATAGTCTTTATACAGAGTTGAAAGTCAAGAGCGAAGAAGAGAGCATATATACTTATATCGAAATGATTATAACTATCCTTAGGATACTGCAATGTTTGGCTCTGATCTTTATTAGTTGGTACCTAAAGGTGGTAGCTATTCAACCGGTCTTAATTAGTTTAGTTCTATTCTACAAAGTACTACCGACGAACCATGTCATGTCCCACTTTATTTCTGCTATAGTACAAAGTAGGTATCAAGATAATACAAATGGGCGTGTGAGATGTTTTGTTTGACCTCAGTTTCCTACTGCTGTGCTCCGTACGCCTCTCATCTCCACATTGCCGTGGCACCGTTTTGTTTCCGGTCCCGTGGCGTATCAAGTGATGTTGTACGGCACTAAACTAACGGTAGTTTCAACGTCAATGGATGAGGAGACGAAAAGAAAAACGGCCCCTATCAGGGATACATCGCTAGCAGGACGGAGACCTTTGCAAGGATAAGTGCTGCGAGCCCCTCTGTATCCTTAGAACGTGCAAAGTACTGGAAAACAATGTGTCGCGAGCAGAAGGGAATCCCTCTTCCGAGACTGGGCATAAAAATACCACATGGCTTGGTTACTCCAGCCCGCGCTGTTATAACCCCTGTGTAAGTAAGTAAGTAGGTATTAGGTATTATTAGGCGGCACCTAGGCCTGCAGCATCCTGTTCCTGAAATCCATACTAGGAGCTGCATGGGCAAATTATAATGTATTTGAATCTTGTTTCCTTGCTAGATCGAAACCACAAGATTTGCAGAATAGGTTAGGTGGGTCTGGTATGTTTCTCATCACAAGAGATGGCCCAGGTAGGTCAAGTCCCATGCAGCCTCCATATTCGGGAGCGAAATTATACACTAGGAATATCTAGTGTACATAAAGTACTTACATTGTAAATTCGTTCAATCATAGCAAACTTTTGGATCTATTGAACTTGTCCCTATATCGGAACTTTGTCCGAGACGGCAGCAATATCCGCGTTCCGATTTGCGCTGGTGATCACAACAGAGAAGCCAGCTAGATATACCTACATGTAGGACTGTGCTCTTTATGTTGACAGGGAGACTCAGCTATCTACACTACAAGACTGAGCCGCTCTAGGTTAAACTCTGGCCCCTACCATGCCGGTCCCCCTAATGCGCTGATCAATACCTATACCCAGTAGGTATAGGTATCTATCATACATTAGGTAGTATACTCGGCAGTCAATCCCTGTGACGAAGCTTTTGCGATCTGAGCTTTGACCGCTTTGACCCTCCATACTACCTAATCTTCTAATACTTACCGGCTACAGCTACTGCGTTACGGCTTACGAGTCATGTACTTTTACTAAAGCTGTACGGTGGGACATACATGGAACTCATAGGCCATGTTAATTGGAGCACCATCGTCTTTCAAGACTAGTATCATTAATCAAATACCTTAGTATAAAGTTGTTAATAATCACATTCAGAAACGGATGTGTTCATGAGATCGGGACAGCGGGCGCTAGGCATGAGAAGGTAACCTCAAATCCAACAACAAGGATTCGGCAGCCCTGTGCCATGTCGTTACAGATGCTGGCGCAGGGCAATGAATCCTGCCGCTCTGACTCGTTTTATTTTCTATTACGCGAGGCTTAGTGAAGTCATAAAATGTCCAGTAGTTTTGTCTAGAGCGTTGCTTGCTGGGTATGACCCAAGGAAGGGTCCTGAGGTAACAGGACTGACAGGCCCGGGGAGGGGCAATAGTAGGCGTGTACAAGGTCGCGGCAAATTAATTTGACACCTAGCTGGGGGGCTTGACAGAAAAAGATCCAAGCAGCTTCAGTCACTAATCGACAGCCATCGCAGGGCAGCAAAGAGACCAGGGAGTGACAAAACTATCCCCGCAGCCTTGTCTTGGTCAATATGTCGGGCGTCTTTGTTTTGGCTTCTGGGTCTGTATTATATCACACGCATAGGCGTGCTGCAACAAATCCCTTAACATGTGAATGAACTAACCAGTTACTTGTCTGGATGCCGAGTTCCGTTCCATTTACATCAAGAGTCCTAATCAACTTATTCTCAAGACACGCCGTAGGGAAATCCCATATAGTAGCTAAGTATATCTAACACTCAAACACTTGCGCCCCTCATGTATCGTACTGCTTCGAGCAATCTTGCCCGACATTGACCCCATCTGAATGACGATCACCGACTCCATCGCTAACTTAGCTCGATCTAATGATGCTTGTCCATCCTACTAACCCTATCAGCAACGCCGGCATATGTGCCAAGCCTCGAAGGTTAACCCCAAGCTAATGGAGTTTTAGTAAATTAATTGTCATTGGTCTACCTTGTATCTTCCGGGATCTGGTGAAAGGAACAGGGGCCTTGATCGAATCAGAGCGGAAGACGACGCGCCATTTTCTGTACATCACCATCCGCGATCTCATTCCATCATTTTGCGCCGTAGCGTATACGTCGTACCTAGAAAATACATGCCTGTTCGCAAGTAGGTAGTACAAAGGTAGATAGTGGGTATAATAAAAGGCCACTCCCAGCATGACGCAACTCAATTTTAGGTCACACAGGCAGGCCTGATGTTGCTCGATGGGGCGAACTGCAAGGGAATGACCTTGACTCCCTATGCTCGGGTGAGGCGCAACGCATTCGTACTTGTACCGTGGTGGCATAGGTAATGTGTAATGTAATGTCCCGTCTGTCCGCGTTAATGACGGGCTTGCTCGGTTTGCGCGGGCTACCTATCAGGCTTGGCATGTCTATACCTAGTTAGCATATAATCCCCCAACAGGAACGGAATCCTCATGGATTCACCGGGAGACCACTGCGGCCCAAGATCTAATGGAGAAGGATCAACAAGAGTAGTTCGGCAAGCATATGCAATGGTGTGAAATTTGTGTCAGGGAGGGCCAGCTGGTACCCTTGAGATTTGTCGTCCTGCGTAAGGGGTCGTCGCCCCCGCGCAACGGAGCGACTGCGAAATACCGAGATACCGTAGGTAGCTCCATGTCGCGACGACCTCTATCAGCTAAGCTAAATTAACTATCTAATAAGTGAGTCTTGGCTACTACCTACTCCCAGCTGTAAGCCTTGTTCGGGATGATGCATAGAATGGTACAAGTTGGGGCTTCTTTCACTAAGCGCCGTTGATGATACTGTAGCACGTTGGCGAGTTGTGCCTGACAGCCATCAAGTGCACCATGCCGCCCCAAGAGGATAAATATACCTCCCTACAGGTACTGGGTACCAGCGCTTGCAAATCAGACCATAATCCAATATCTAGACTATGTACTGATCAGGGGCCTAAGGAGCGGGCCATGGGAGGATGAGCCGACACGGGGCCATGCATGTCACCCAGCTAGGGTGTCCTTCTGACTAGCCTTAAACGAAGAGGAATGTCAAAAGTACCCTCTGTATGGTACTTTTCGCAAATCATCAGGGCCTTGTCTCATTCCTGAAGTAGTTGACTCTCTGAAGAAGGCAGAGACCGTGTGTCCAATAACCAGATATCGCCTAGTCTTTGTAGTTGGCGCTTTTGTCATGGTAGAAAAAGCAACAGAGATCGTGTGCTCTGTGAGCGCTAATTGTAATACACGCAATATGGCTGGAGACACTTTTTACTGTATTATGACTTGACACCCAACTAGCTCACAATCTATCGAGAAGGGGCCAGGCGCCATCGGCCATGGATGAGAACACTCATTTATGTCTCGCCGACCTCGATAGTAGCTGATCCCTAGCGAATGCCCAGCACCTAGTTAAGAAGGCAGTTAGCTGCTATCTCTGAACTGCCGTGCCTAATGGTCCGGGATGGACAGCAGACCCCCCTTTCGGACCCCTTAGCCCCTCCACACCCTCCATCACGGCAGATCACGTTGACGAAAGAAGGGTGCTCCCGCAGCGCATAAGGTTATATGGAAGAAGATAAGCTTCAGGATTATCCTTTCTGATCGCGGCCAACATCACACCCGCGATGACGAAGGATGACTCTCCCGAAAGGGGATGTGTGAGTGTACTACAGTTCGTATCATAAATGATCGCCACCGAGACAAGCTGCGCGTGAAGCGATATCGTGTGGAGGCAGGTTTCTCATCTGCCCCTCGCATGCGCATCGTTGGTCGGAGCAGGTAAGTCTGATTCGGGATAACCTGGCCGCTCCCAGCCAGCTCGCTGTCCCGCTTCTAAGTAAAGAAACAAAACAAAAAAAACCGTAAGCGATCTTCATGCTGTGGTAGTAGCGGTCGATCGTTCATTACCTCCCTAGGTAGTAGCAGACGCAGCCTTACCCTGGAGGAGGCAAAGGTTGTAACTGAACCCCGGATTATTTCCCCGTCTCTCTGGGTTTTGGCAATTCCCATATAGCTCTGAAGGGCCGTACTTCATCCAGTGCTTCGATTCGTTTATCCGGTGTTCCAGAAGCTCGTACTGCAACGTACAGGATACTCCCCGCGAGAAGGCTGACTCTTATTTGCTTACCTGGTGACCCAGCGCGTGGCGCGGAAATTCCCGTTCTAGGAGGCTAGTGTCGCATGTGCATATTGGAGACTTTACGACACGCGCATATAACATGCGAAGTGCGACAAACTAACTTTCCGGGGTGGGCGCAGTCGCGCGAAAGCGTATAAGGTGTATTTGGTGGGTTCAGATCAAGCGACCCTCCTGTACAGTCACCTGGGTGTCCTATGAGATCCGTGACGGAGATATATTGGAAACAAACCAATTGCGCAGCAAAGCGACATTGGCCCAGGTGTGGTAGACTTTGGTTACATATCACGGCAGGTCGTCGTACCCGCGTTTGCATACCTATGCTTGACGGGGGACGACCTAGCTGAACATCCAAGAAAAGACGTAAGGCGTTCATTCCGCCCCCACGGACCGCGTTTTGGTCAAAGTTGGCTCAAAAGCCTATTGAGCCTGGCTGTGGTAGCCTACCGAGCAGAAAAAGGCTTGTCGACAATAGAATCCAAGCCATCCCGCATCGTCGTTTTAGCCTGGAAGGGCCGAATGCAGACCGGATATATTATCCTGACCAATCCCCACACACTCTTTGAATATTGTGCCCCTCCAACCACGAGCATATGCAGACATAAAGGTTGAAGTCTACGGCTGGATTTGGTGGGATACTCACTTCCTAGGTAGTCAGCAGAGTCCCCCTGTTTAGATCCCCCAGAAGAGGATTCACTACTAGAGAATGTCGTGCAGGAGAGCGGCCGTCCGTCAGCATGAAAGGCGATCGTAACGAAGAAAAGTCTCATGCAGGGTACGTGGACGAAATAGTTACTAGACCAGGATAGGGTACCTACTGGGAAAGGACCTCGCATGCTAGGCAGTGTATATCTCCCAGCCTCCACAACCTCTCTCGTCAGCAATCTGAAGGTATTTAGATGGTTGAGTTATACCCCCGTCCAGCCCACCATCGATCTTATCCCAAGACGGAAATAGATAGGTACATGTAAAGGACCACGGTACATATTTGCAACCCCTCCCTTCCAAAATTCGTCATTCGCTCACCAGAGAATACACCAATTTCGAGTGTCAAAATTCGGGCTCCCAGCCCCAAGTGACGTTTTCTGCTGTGACACTACTACTACCACAGCCGTTGCAATCCGAAGATATGTCCGTTTTCATCCACGTGTGAGCGTTGACGTTGTGTTCTTGAGTAGTGTCCCATCCGCTCGTCGCTACCTCGCCTCGTTGCCTGCTGTGAACGCGTTACATTGGCTTAGATCCCACATTCATCTAACTCTATAGATAGGAGCAGCTCAAAGCTGTATTCTCCCTCCATCCTTCAGTGAACGATCCGATGACGGGTAATGGTTGATAAAGCAGGCTGGGAGCATCGAAGACGGCTGAGATGTGACGGGAACTTGCTTTCTACTGTATCCGCCGATATCTTAGACCCTTACCTGACTACATAAATGGCGCGACGAGTCGTGCCACGGACTCCTCAGTCGCCTTATGAGTTACTACAAAGTAAGTCGCAAGAAGTATCTACGTACATAGGAACTGTGCTACTCTTTTAAATGCTCTGATACTAATCTGCGTAATGTCCACTGTTCGGCGACGTACATAAGTGACCGAGATCATTATAGCACCCAAAGATCTCGTTATCACTAAACGTCTCATTTCCACTGACGTAAGGTACGGTAAACTTCATGATGCGCTCGAGGTCGCAGACAAAGCCATACAAAAAACAGGAGATTCGACAACATGCAAGGTCGGCAGCACGGTGCGCACCGATAGGGGCACAGCCATGGTTTGTTGCTGCAAGTGGTCCCGAGGATTCTCCCCGTCTGTAACTCCCATCTCGCTCCTTTGGAGTTAGGTGTAACCTACCACCGCTGGGCGCTCAAGCCCAGATCCGCATAACGACAAGTCTAGGCCGATCCTGACTAAGCTATTCGGGCCTCTCAAAAAGTAGAAACAAAAATAAAAATTGTGGTGTGCTACTTGCCCTGTAGCTGAGCAGAAAGAGACACACCCATGGGAGTCTAAGACAATGAGGTGGTCTGATAACCTAGCCGGTTCGAAGTCTATTTACGGCGACGAATATCTAAGCCGCATCCAGATATGTGATTTGAGCCGGGGGGTGAATATAATCTAGGTTGCCTAGCTCACAGCTTCATGGCCGGATCACTGGGGGTTTCTACGAGTCGGTGGCTTTTTTTCGTGCCAAGAATGTACACCCTTCCGGCGCAGAGACGACGCGCACCGTGGTATGTCTCGGTGAGTGTATTCAAGAGATATTCCACTGTAGGCCTTGAATAACCATCCTACGTGGGGAGTTGCAAGGGCTGAAATCGAACGCGGGCTGTGACGGATACTAGGCTACCGTAGTCTTGGCCTGCGTCCTCCTTTTTTTTA
This sequence comes from Nemania serpens, assembly GCA_022578855.1. Classification (NCBI taxonomy): domain Eukaryota; kingdom Fungi; phylum Ascomycota; class Sordariomycetes; order Xylariales; family Xylariaceae; genus Nemania; species Nemania serpens. The sequence continues at coordinate 60,222 of MU396697.1, forward strand.
AGCGATACCTTAGTTTTTCCCAGGGGAGGTAGTAGATGACATTTTCAAAGCTATATTTAGGACCAATACATGCATATCAACGTCGGAAAGGAGCAAGGGGAAGAATAAAAGAATAAAAATAAAAATAAAAATATTCGTCCCTCACATCTTACCAGTCATCTGTAAGTAGAACCTGTCTGCCTGCCGCAGTATTAAAAGATAATTGGCCGTCTCGCGTCCTTGAGTATGTCACCTATTTATGGGCCTAATCTTGAATGTAACACAAGGTAGGCAGCGGGATCCATTCTAAGCGCGAAGCGGGTAGCAAAGTCGAGAACTAATAGTTTGGGGGAAGGGGTAGTAAAGGGGGACAGCGTAATTATATCCGCCCCCCGGGCCGGCTCCATCCCTTGATAGGCATGATAGGAAAGACCTTTCTCCCTCGAATCCGCCTGCCCGTGCCGTGAATTGAATACAGAAAAAGAAGATGTGGTCGTAAACGACAATCTGCTATGCTAGTGACACATGCAAATTTGCCACTCGTAACGGCTGCCGGAAGCCGCCCTTGAATGCAACCTCGTTTGATATCGATATTGTGTTTGACGAATACCTAGGTCTATCTTTTGGGTTTGTGCTACTTTAGTCGTTAACTACATCCTTTGATAATCCTGACTAGCTAGGACTGAGGCCAGAGGAAGAGGAGCCGGCAAAAGATATCCTTCGGGGCCTTGCGATCTATTCAAGGAGTTAGAATATTGATGTCCTAATATGAAAACGTGTGAGAGAAATTACGGCGTTTACCTGCCGTGAGAGCTATTCTCTTGGGCTGATGGTGGTTGTTATGCCCACCGATTTGTCTACTGCAAGGAATAACATCTTCATTTCTACTAACGAGTAATACTATTTACACTATGCTTAGTACGATTGGATTGATAATATATTTTCCCATTTGCGAACGCAGCTGCATATTAATCATTATCGCTATCTTCGTCAACAAGATGCTCCTCGTCATTAAGTGCTAGCTGCACAAACTGTCTAATCCAAGCCTCTTGCTGTGGGTTTAGACCTGGCTCTCGTTGACCATTGCGATCAACTGCTGCAGCTGCCTGAGCCTGATTGGCGAGACCGCCATTGTTAACCTGTGGTCTCTCTCGATCATGACGCTGGTTGACCCCGGCACGGCCCCTGCCTCGTCTATTGCGTCCGCGGCCTGCGTTGGCCCTTGGATTTGGGGGCTGAGCATTTGCCGCAGCAACCTCACGAGGGGCCCTTTCTCTTCTATTTTGTGCTCGAGGTGCATCACCCTCGATTCGAAGCACCAGAGGTCCTTCACGGGCAACGATAGCTCTCCTCTCGGGAGGGGGCCGGGGAGCTGGAGGAGCTTCCTGAGGCACCGGGCCCAGCTGGGCGACCTCGCGTCTCGGTTCTTGATCTTGTTGTACAGGGCGCGGCTGCTGAGCAATCTCTAGATGTTCACCGTATTGCCCTGCAACAACATTGGCGCCGCGCATCGCATCACCGCCCTCGTACCCAATGCCAACGTCGTTACCGTCTCCACCTTCTAGTTCCCAAAGCCGCATGAAGCAGCTATCACCAGCCGTTCCCGAAGGCGCCGTGTTGAAATGCTTATATGGGTTTGAGGGATCCAACCATGCTGAACATAAATAACAAAAGTGAGTCTGGCACCGAAAGCATCGCATATGATTGCAGCCATGCGATTTCTGGCAGGGGGCCGCGCATGTAGGGCAAGGAGTCGAGTGTAGCTTGAGGTATTCAAGGGAAGCCTTCTCCTCTTCTGTAATCATGTCTTTCCTCTCCTTTGGAATGCAGTAGTTCAATTCGCCATGCCACCCTTGACCGCAACGACTGCAGAATGCTAGCCCACAATCTTCGCAAATGGCTAGGAGTCCCGTGTCTTCGTCTTCTTCGTCATCCGAGTCTACGAGTTCAAGACCCTCGGGTTTCTTATGTCGTTTCGAACGAGCTGCACCTTGACACCAAGGACGCGGACAATAAACGGTATTCTTGTCCGATTCAAGCTGGGTTTTATGCTTAAGCGTGACGTAGCGCTTGACAGTTTCTGGATCTAGGGGAATTTGCAATAGCTCACTAGGGCTGATAAATGTCCTCAGTTTTCGTCCTTTCTGAGATGAATCCTCTCTGGCATTCTTCTCACGATCTCTTGCACAATTCGGCGAGAGACATGTGACTGCGGCGACATCACCTTCCGTAATAGCGTTATTGTAGAAGTCTTGCAAACACTGTACACAGAAAACATGACCGCAATCTACCATTCTATGGCAAACGACACCTTTCTTCGGATCTGTATTCTTCGATTAGCAAAAAATTCTGTTGTTGTCTAAGAGGAGGGGCATCGGGGCTTACCTAAACATATACTGCAATTGAAAGTTTCCTTTTCAAAGGCCTTGCGCTTGGCGTTTATATCGTAGTCTAGTAAGGAGAGTTTATGGTCTGGGGCAACCTCGAGAGTCCCCTTACTATCGACTAAGCCGAATACGTCGTCACTGGCCCGCTGGAGATCGTCGATATAAGAGAAAATGACTTGATCGCGACCGACGTCTTCCCACAGTGTGGTGACGTTGGTCTCAAGCTTTTTCAGAATGTCCCTGGACAGCCAGGAAGGGGAGGTCGATATCGACACACTAGGCGGCTTGTCATTGGGATAACCGTCGGGCAGGGCTATGTTGACCTTTAGAGCCGGTAGATTCGACAGAGCTTGCGAATCTACTTCAGCAGCCACTGTGGTTGCAGAGGTCGTTGCCTGTGACGGCGCAAGAGAGGGTGGTAACCCTGTCAACGCGGGGAATAGGACGGTGACTGGCTTTGACAAGCTCACGGGAAGCTCGATTGATAATTTATGAGGGTCATCTTGATCAAGTTGAGCCTCAGGGTATATAGCTGATATTGTTGACAGCTCAATATCTCGAGGGTCCTCGTCCATGATGATCGGTGCTACCGGCTCGTATAAGGAATACAGAAGCGAATCAGCGTGATCGGGTGCATGTCTAAAAGTTGTCCAGACCGCGAAGCTGGATGCTCTTCTTATCAATAAGTCGCGAAACTTCTGACTGTTCCTTGTTCCAGAAACTAGTTCATTTGGCTCTGGCTGTATCGAAAACTTGTCGTTTGTCCCATTAATCTCGAAGTAGCGCTAAAATGCTGAAAGACCTATAAAACAAGCAAAAAACAAGGTAATGAGAATATTATGACTACAACAAAAAATGGTGTTTTTTTTTATGTCGTCGCGTTGAAGGTTGAGAGTTGAGAAGGTAATTTCTAATCGGGCGGACATTGAACTTGAAGTTAGTCATTCGGTCAGGGTGGCGTGGATGGTGAGGTTCGTGCAAATGTGGGCCTTGCTATGGTAACCCGGCCCATCGGGTTGCTTCTAGCGCCTCCCGTCGCCAGCTGTCGGTAGCCCCGCCAGGTGATGGGCAATTTCATTGACGAAATGTCGACAGGTACTACTTAAGAAGTCAGTTTGGTAGGTCTGCTTCCAAGCAAACGTTCTTCTCAAGTAGCACCTCCAGGGAGAAAAGCTTCACAAGCCGACAAAAGTGACATTCCTCGTGGTAGTGCTACATTGCATGACACTGGCCTCCTCTTTCCAGAGTAATGCATCTATAGACGAACTCCCAGCTAGCATATCAACATTCCCGCGCGGGTCGCCATGTCAGAGGACATCGTTGCACTAACATCTTTTTCGCTAACCCATGTTCATTATGTACGTAGCTACTGATTTTAATTGCCCTTCTGCCACCCTTCCAGACATAGAAAACTCTTTTGCCTGACCCGTTCACTCTACGTTTGCAGGACCCTACCGATCCAATATCGTACCTCTGCGCCTGGCTTGCCCTCGTCCCGCAGGGCCTCTGCGTGATGTACGTGACGCTGATCTGGTCGACACGCGAAGTGGAGATAGTACTCCTAGGCGCGGGCCAGTTCGTATGCGAGGTTCTCAACTTTGCGCTCAAGCGCCTCATCAAGGAGGAGCGCCCACCGCGCATGAATGGGAAGGGATACGGCATGCCCAGCAGCCATGCCCAATTTGTCACATTCTTCGCCGTGTCCATGGTCCTCTTCCTACTACTCCGACATCAGCCGCCGGGTCCGGAGCACAGGAGACGAAACCACAGCCCGATGAGCCTGCTGGAACGTGTGTTTTGGAGCACGGCAGGCTTGATTGGGGCGTTCACGGTGGCCTGGAGTCGGGTATACCTGAACTACCATACCGAGAAACAGGTGCTCGTGGGATGCACCGCCGGGTTGGTGATCGCCGTCACCTGGTTCGCTATAACAAGCATTCTACGTCGGGTCGGCCTGGTGGCTTGGGCTATGGAGATACCTGTGGCAAGATGGCTGAGGATCAGAGATCTTGTCGTGGAGGAGGACCTGTGCCAAGCTGGCTGGGAGAAATGGGATGATAGGATGGCTGCGTCGAAGGCGCAGGATAAAAAAACAAATTGATAGACGCTCAACGACTCGAAAAAGGCCCTCGGTCTAGGAGATAGGTGCTTGATTGAGGGCCACGCCGGCTCAAAGTGTCGCAGTTTTACAGCAAGGCGTTCTGTTCCGGCTTCATTGTTTGATCTTTCGTTGTGCTATCGGAACTGGCCGTGCTCAATCGCTCTCCATTTCTCACATGCATTTTTTAGGTGACTTGGAGCAGAGTGAGAGGGTTTCTAGAGGTTTGGTGTGTATAGGTGTGTATGTGGTGTGTCTACGTAGTTGACAAGGTAATATACAATAATCTATCATATGAAACCGTGCACTCTGTGAAGATTAGAGTGTACGGTTTCATATGATAGGTGGGTATATGATGCCGTCTAGTTGAGTGTATTCTAGATACGGTTGTACCTACATATGTTGTATGTGCCTCCTATCTACTATACTTTGTACCAACTGCTTCAATCAGTGATGTAAGTAAGACAGGCATGTAGATGCAGCGCTGCCCAGGTCAGTATGTTGAAGAGAAGTGGGGCTGGAGCCATGGAGGCTCCCGGCAGTGGTCACATGACGGAAGGTCATGTGACAGGCCCTGCAGGGCCGGCGGAGCGGCTACAGGTTAGTCCGGCCGCTCCATGGATATATAGACCAGTTAGCGCATGCACACTTAAATAGATAAATTCTACTTAATAGATTATCTAAAACTTCTCGATTACTAAAGCTTATAATTTTTACTATTAGTTACTTAATTTATTTTTTTATTAAAGTTATAAGCTTAGTTTACTATTAAACTAAATATTTTTATTAAAACTTTTAGTAATTATTAATATAAAGGATTTATAATCTTATTTTTATTATTTTACTTTAGCTAAAAACTTTTATTTTTAAAGCTTTTTTTTATTAGCTATTATATTTTCTATAATAAAAGCAATCCTTATTAATACTAGTTATAAAACTAAATATAACTAAAATAACTAATATAATTGCTTTTAATTTTATATTAAGCTTTAAAGCATATAGCTTTAAATTAACTTTAATAATAAAAGTATTAATTATATTTTTAGTTAAATTTTAGTTTAACTTTTAAAAAAAAAAATTAAAGAATTTTTTTTTAACTAATAGTATATAAAATACTTATAATAATATAAAGCTTAAATATGCTTAAAAAATTTTTTAACTAAAAAATAATACTAGTTTTAAACTTTATAGCTTTAAAAGCAGTAGTAATTAAAGCAATTTATAATAAATAGCTTATAAAATATTTAACTATTATTACTAACTAATAAGTAATATTTAATTACTATTTTATAATTTATAACTAAATTATTATTATAATTAATACTAAATTAATCGAAATTGTTTTAATTAAGCTTATTTAAAAAGAAACTATTAGTGTTTAAGTATTTATAAAAGCTTTAAAATTTTACTTTATTTTATTAAAGTCTGCTATTATAACTATAATTTAAAAAGAATATTTTGTTATACTTGCAAAAACATAAAAAAAGAAAGTTAAACTTATAATATAGTATATAAAGTAGTATTAAAAGTTTTTAAAAGCTTAAGTTATAGATTTTTTAAATATTTAAAAACTACTTGCTATAAAATTTTTTTTTAAAGTAGTATAAGCTAAAATAGCGCTAAACTAAACTAAAAGCAAGCTAGCGCTAATAATTAAAAATAAGTACTTAAAATAACTTTTTTTAACAATTAAGTAGTATAGTATTACTTTTGGCATAATAATTTATAAAAACGATTTTAGTAGCAAAAAAAGCAGTTTAAAAATTTTTGCTAGCATTAGTAATTAAAACTAAAATTTTAGTTAAAAAAGTTTTAATATATTAAGTAAATCTAGCTAAAGCTTTAAAAATAATATTTTAGCAAAATATAAGTACTTTTATAAGCTTAAGATTAGTTAAACTTATTAGTAGCGTTTTAATAAATATAAACTTTTTTAATATATTATAACTAAAAATACTTAGTTTTAGCTTGCTAAAGCTTTTTTAGATTTAAATAATATAGCTAAAATTAAGACTTACTATAAATATATATACTAATAAAATCTTTAAGCTTTAATTAAAAAAAATAAGTAAAATATTAAGCTTTTTACTAAGAAAAAAAAGTTTATTAAAAATAATAATTAATAAAAGTAGTTAAACAATAATATAACTTTTATTATAATTAATTTTACTAAACTTAAAAAAAGTAAAAGGTTTTTAAAAATATTTATTACTTTTAGGTTTACTAAATATATACTTACTAATAGTATAATAATTAATAATTGCAATATTTTATATATTATTAATAATAAAGATTTTTTAAAACCTAGCTTTTTTATTATTACTAAAAATAATAAGGTAGTTTATATTAGTACTATTTAGTTTTTAATTTTTTAAAAAAGTAAGCAAATTATTAAAAGTATTTTTATAAGCATAAAAGGAAATTTTACTATAAATATAATTTTAATAAACATTATATTAATTAAAGATTTTTATATTAATATTATTTTAAAAGTTAAGCTTATAAAAAAAAGTATTTAGTACTATAATATAAACTATTTTTTTTATTTTTAAAAAAGCATAAATTAAAATATAAAGGTAGCAAAACTTTTTAGATATTATAACTTAGTTTTTCTTAAATATAAGCCCTTTTATAACTATTTAAGCAGAAATTTAGTAATTTATAAGTTAGAAATACTAATAGAAATTTTATATAGTATAGTAAGCCTAATTACTATTTTATTACTTTAAAAAAAAATTATACCGTTTAAATTATCTATAAATTCTTTAAAACTATAGCTAAATATAAGTAATATATAGTACTAATATATTAAACATTTAAAACAAAAAGCTTTAAAAGCCCTTATATATATAGCTAAAAGTATAAAAATTAAAAAGATTTTATATATAAAATATAAAATATATGCAAAAGTATATATAATAAAAGTAGTATTTAAAAAAACCTTTAAATAAAGCACTTTAAAACTATTTTAAAAAATCTTTTAAAATTTCTTTAATTATAAAAAAGCTTATAATAATTCTTTATAAACTTTAGCAATTAAAAATAAATATATAAAAATAATTTAAGCTTATTTACTTATATTAAAAACAAAAAAAGAAATATTTAACTATATAAAGTAGTTTAAGCAGTAAGTATAACAATAATATAGGTTATATATATATAAAATATATAGCAACAAAAATAAGTTAATAATTAAAAAGAAGTTTAAAACTAAGTATTAGCTTTAAGTTAAAAGTTAAAGCTTTAATTTAGAACTACTACCTTTATATACTAAAAAACCTATAAAAGCATTTAAAAAAGCTAAAAAAAAGCTTATTAAACGGAGTATTAAGTTGCTAAAAAAAGTAAAACTTTTTAATAATCTTTAGCTAAAAGTAGTAAAAGCTGCTATATAGCTTTACAATATTAGCTTTTTAAAAGCTTATAATTTTTTTATATTTTTTTATATATTCTACCGCTAGTTAATATAATATTATTGTTAGTATATTTTAAAGCGTATAAAAAAGCTAACAAATAATTTATATTTAAACTAAAGCAAAATATATACTTTTAAATATAAAGCCTACCTTTTAAAAAAAGATAAATAAGCTAAAAAAGAAAAGTAAGCTTATAAAATAAAGTACTAAGTATATATTAAATATTTAGTAGGCTTTAAAGCTATAAATTTATACTAAATATAGATTTTTTAGCTAAAAAAAGTAATTATAACAAAAGATATAAAATTTAATAAAAACTTTTATTACTTATTAAAGCAAAAAAAACTAGCTATTAAAATTAATGTTTTGCTAATTAATAAGATTAAAGTAATAAAAGAGGTACTAAAAGCTTTATTTAAAAATATTAATTTTTTAAAGCTTAAGGTATATAATTATAAAAATATTACTAATTAATTTAAAGATTTTAAAAGTAAATTATATTTAACTAATAAGCTTTTTAAAAACTTAATAAAAAAGCAAAAGTTAAAAGTAAGTATATTAAATAATTTAGCAAAAAATTAAAATAACAATTATAATATTTAAAAGCATAAACTTATAACTTTTTAAAAAACTTTAAAACTTATTAAGCTAAAGAGTAAGCTTAAAAATAATTTTAGTAAACAATAAAAAAGCAATTAATAACTTATTTAGGTAGTATATAATGCTAAAAACAAATAAAGCAACAATATATAGCAAAATTAAAATATAGGTTTTTTAAAAAATTTAAACAATTAATTAGCTAAAAAAAAATATATTAAAAAAGTTTACCTTTTAGCTAGTTATTTAAGCTAAAGAATTTATAAAAATAAATAATACTTTTTAGTAAGCTTTTTAAGCTAAAAAATTAAAAAAAAACAATTTAGAAGCTAAAAGTAGTATAAGCAATTTAGTTTTTACTATAATAATTTACTTAGAAAATAAAATTAACTTATTAATAAATTATAATTAAAATAGTTTTTTAAAAATATATTTGCTAAATTAGCTAAAAGCGATATACTAAAGAAATAAAAAATATTAAATGCGTTATTTAGTATTTTTAGTAGCAGTATATTATTAAAAAGCTAATAAAGTCGAAATAAAGCTAACATTTTAAATATATAGAAATAAACTGCTTAAAAATCCTTTAAAGTATTAAAAAGATTTAGTAAACTACTTATTTAAAAATCTTTTTAAAAAAAACGCTTTTAAAAAAGTTAATAATATAAAAAAGCATAATATTATAAAAGTAATTTTAATTAAAGAAGTAAAGTTAGCTTTTCTTTTATTAAAATAGGTTTTTACTTATAAATTTAATAAAGCTAGCTATTTAAACGTTTATAAAATAAAGCTAGTAGTTAAAAAAGATTTCTAAGCTAAGTTAACGCTTTAATCTACTTATATAGTTATACTTATAGCTAAATTTTTTAAGCTTATAATAGTAATTACTGCTTACTTTAATTTGAAAATAAAATAGTTTAATATAATAGCAGCATTTTTAAATGCTTTAAAATTAAAAAAAAAACTTATTATATACTTTTTATTAAATGGTTTTTTATAGGTATTATGGTATAACTTTACCTAGAAGGTAAGGCTTTATAATAGCTAGTTAAATTATATAAAATCTAAAGGTAAGGAAAAAAAAAAGCTATTTTATAAGGTTGTAGAAATTATAGGCATTATATGTATGCAATTCTTTTTGCCGGTAGGTCTTAGAGCAGTATACTATAGGGATTACTTATTATAAGCAATAGGTATATACTTAGGTTAGTAAGTATTATACCGTAACTACCTCCTCCTTAAAAAAAAGAACTTGTCCGCGAGTCAAACTAGTGTTTCTCTGTTAATACTTTTTAGTTAAAGAAAAGATAACCTTAGGTTTCTATATACTATAATTTAGCTTTAGGCCCTTATTCTGTTGCATTATTTGGTAGCTTTTCTATATTAATGTTAGATATTAACTTGTTATTATAACTTGTTAACGTTTAAGCATGCCGATGTTTCCTTCTGCGTTTTGCTTTTAAGCGTAAATAGTTGTTATTATAATACAATTTATTAAATTTGTTGTCGTTAGCGGCATTAAGCTATTATTTCAGTCTTATAGATAGTCTAGCTATATTAGAGTTAATATTATAAAAGTCTTTTAATAAGGTCGCGCTATTTTTAAAGTTCTTGGCGTAATATTACTTGTTATTAAGGTCTTAGCCTTTCTATTTTATTTAGTACTAAAGTTTACTATAGTACGTCTTTAAGGTTAAAATCTTAGTTATAATAAACTCTTTTTTACTTAATAATAGTTATACTAGTTTACTTTTAAAATTATTAGCTTTTTATTTAAGCAATAGGTTATTAAAGTACTTATATAATCAATTAATATAATATAAGTTAGTTAATTTTTAAAACTTAAATACTTTTAAAGTATAAGTATTATTTTTATATTTAAGTATTTTAAACTTTTATTAAATTATAAAGTAGTCCAATTTATCTAACAAATAATCTATTTATTATAACTATTTCTTTTTTAAAATAAAAACATAGTTTTTTATATTAAAGTTAAAATTTTTGCATAATTTATTAGTTTGTTTTATTATTTAATTTTAAGTTTAAGTTAAATATTTTTTAGCAGTTTTTATATACTTAGCAATTTATTTTGCTTAATTTTAAGCTTGTTTATATAAAGCTTTTTCTTTTATTAAAAGGTTATATAACTTATTCTTAGTAGTTTTATTCTCTTAATTAAAGTAAAAAAGTATTAAAAATCCTATTTTAACTTTATAAAATAACAGACCTATTAATTTATATAGTAATACAGCTTATATATAATCTATTGCTAGTATTTTTTAAACTAATTGTTCTAATAGTAGCTTATATATAGTTATAATTGTTAGTTAATATATTTGTTTATAATTTTAGCTTAACTAACAGTTTTATAGTATTTTATAAATGCTAGAGTATATTTTATACCTATTATTTTATATAGCTTGTTTATAAATAATAATATAAATTATAAACTATAGTTAGAAACTATAGTTACTAGTAGTCCAAATATTCTAAAAAGACCTTTATAATATATTTTAGCAGTATTTTAAGCTATAGCTTAAGTAGTATAAGAAATAGTCTAAGCTTATTTGCTTAAACGGTCTACTATAACTAATACGTTATTATACCTATGTTTATTTATTAGTATTTATTTAAAATCTATAACTAAGTATTTCTATATTTAATTAGCAATAGGTAGTAAATATAACTTACTAAAGGTTTTATTTCTAAAAACTTTAGCAAGTTAACATTATATATAATTAAATATATATATGTTATAATTGTTTTGCTATTTAAGCTACTAGTAATATTAAGAAACGAAAGCTTAAATCTTACGCTTGCTTAAATAAGCTATAAGTATATAGTTATATAATTTTTAAATAATATAGATACGCAGGTATAAAATATCTAGTACTACTAACTTATCTTTATAAATAGTTAATCTATTATTAAAAACTTATCAAAGGTTATTTTCTTTCTTTATATATGCTTTAGTATAATAAATCTTTATACCAAAGTTTTTATAGTTTTTACAAAATATATACTTAATAACTTTTAGTTCTATTATTGCTAATAATTTAGCTTTAAGCTTTAACTTAAAAAAAGTTAAAAACTCGACTATAAATAGAAAAGAAATACTTTTTAACTAGAATATAAAGTCTTATACTAGTTAGAAAAAAGTTAAATATTATTATACTTCCTTTTTTTCTTATTATGTTGCTAAATCTTTCTGCTTCTAAAATAGGGCATTAGCTACTATAATTTTCTTCTTTAGTCGGTAAATAATTAAGAAGTTATATTCTAAAAAAAGTATAGCCTATTTAGCCTATTATAGGTTTAATTATTGCTTTTCTTTAAAGTATTTTAAAGCGTTATAATTTATAATTACAACAAATAGTTCTTTTTATTTGCTTACTAATTTAGGTTGCTACTTTTTTAAGCTAAGTATAACTGCTAATATCTCTTTATTATATATCTTATAATTTAATTTTATGTTATATATTATTTTTAAGTAAAAAGCTACTAAGTACTAGGTATTACCATATAATTAAAATAAAACTCCAGCTACTATTCCATTAAAAGCATTGGTTTCTACTTTAGTAAAAAGATTATAATTAAAGTACTTTAAAATTAAAGCTAATATTAATATAACTTTAAGCTTTTTAAAAGCTTTATTACATTTGTTTATTTATTTAAAAAGTATATCTTTTTAATTAAATAATTAAAAGGTACTATAACTTAATTATAATTTTTTACAAATTTCTAGTAAAAGTTATAAAAGCTTAAAAAAAATTATATACCTTTTACTATTATTAGAAACTCTTAATATTTAATAATAACAACTTTATTAAAGTTAATATATATACTATTAGTACTAATAATATATCTAAAAAACTTAGTTTTTATTATATAAAATTCCGATTTTTTAAGGTTTGCTTATAGGCCTACATTTTAAAGTTAAATTAATACCTTTTTTATATATATTTAGTATTTTTCTAAGTTATTAGAATAAATAAAAATATTGTCTACATATATGCTATAAAAGTTATTTAAATAGTTAAACAAGGTATTATTAATATACTACTAGAATATAGTAGGTCTGTTTGCTAATTTAAACAAAAAAATATAGTATTAGTATAAACTATATCGTGTATAAAAAAATATAAGGTCTTTATCCCTAGGTTGTATTTATATTTAGTAAAAAGTTTAGCAAATATTAATTTTAGTATAAATTTTTACTTAAAATAAGTAAAACAAGGTTTTATTAATAAAAAGTAAAAGGTATTAGTTTTTTATAAATAGCTTATTTAACTTTTAATAATTAATGCAAAAGCAGAGTTTTTTATAAGGTTTTTTTATAAATAAAATAAAGAATATAAATAAAGTATCGCTTAATTTAATAAATCTTTTGCGCAGATTTTTTACTAAGTACTCTTATACTATTTTAAGTTTTTTAAGTAACATTTTGTATAAAAAGCTATATAAAAAGTTCTTTTTAGACTTTTTAGAAATAAAGTTAATTTTATAGTCTATTTTAAGTCGGTAAAATAGTAGCATATCGGAATTTATTTTATTAAATATATGTAAAAAGTTATAATATTTAAGTAGTATAAGTTTTATTGCTTTCTTTTTTAACTTTTTATTTTTATTGTTTAAAAATTTGCTAAACCGGCCTATATTATCTAAGTTTGCTCTAAATTTCTTATTGTTAATTATTTTATTTACTTTATAAATACTAGTAATTTAAATACCTTTATATAACTTGTCTTATTTTAAATATATATTAAAAGCAATTGCGCTAACAATAGCAATTTAATTTAGTTTTTCTTTATATTATCTAATGCTATTATAGCAAAGTTGGTAACATTTTTAAGCATTTTATTTCTATTTCGACAATATATTCTCTTATGCTTTAGCTTGTTTCTTTTTCTTTTTATGCTTCCGATATATTAGCATAAGTAGTATTAAAAGTAAGAAATATATTTTATTAAAATTATATTATATTTTAGCTAAATCGTCGGTAGTAAAGTTGTAAAAAAAGATTTGTTGTTTAATAATAGATATTTTAAAAGCCTTTTTATTAGCTAGAGCTACTTTTTATTATTGTTTTTTTTAGTTTATCTTTTAATTAAATTTAGTATTACGCTTATTTACGTTTTATTAGTAAAACAGATATTAGAGCTATAACCTTGCTTTATTTATACTAATTAAACGTTTAAGCTTTAGTAATAGTAATATAAATAGAAAAATAAGTCGATAATAACAGCAGTTAGGCAAAATGTTATATTTTTAAAACTAAAGTTTGCTTAAAATAATATTGTATTATATATCTAATATAAAAATAAGAATCCGTTTAAACATGCATTTACTAATAGCAAGGTTAAGTTCTAAGGCTTTTCTAATTAAAGCATTTCTTTTTTTGTTATATTTTATAATAGACTTTAGCTTATATATTATAAAACGAGACTAAAAGTATTACTTTATACGGTTTGCAAATTTAACACTTATGTATATATAAATACTTGCTTTTATATTACCAAAAGTATTATAAGTTAATAAAAAGAATTTATTATTACTTAGTATACAAATATATAGCAAGGACTTTTCTTTTAAGTATTTGTTAGTTAAATTGTTACTTTTTTCTCGCTCTTAAGATACTTCCCCTAAAAAGAAGTTAATATTTCCTAGAGTTACTTTTTTTTTGATTTAATAGGTAAGGTGTTAATATAACCAAATTTTGCTATAATTGCAGTAATATACGCTTCTTTATTTATAATAGCACTAACTTTTAAAAAATAATCCTTAGTAACATATTTTAGTTATTAATAATTAAAGCACTTACCTTTATTAATAAGCTGCTATATTTCCTTTAAAGTTAGCTTAAGTATAGCTTTTGCTTAAGTAGTACTAGCCAAAATAATTCTTAAAATAAGATTACGCTAGTTAATATTAAATATTTCTATATTACTTTTCCTAGTTTTAGCAGTAGCTACAACTGTTTCTTTAGCCTTTTTAGCTTTAGCTCTTTTTTTATTACTAATAGTTAGGTAATAAATAATATATCTACAGTATATTATATATTAGTTAAACATTATACTTTTTTTAAAGTACTTAAACATAGTTTTATTTATAAAATAAATAAACAACTTATTTTTAAACTCTTTTTTTTACTTATTTTTAGTAAGTTAAGTCTTACTTACTAGTTTAACAAACTAGTTTTTAAACTTAAAGAACTTTTCTATTAAGACTTTTTAAGCTTTTATATTTAAGGTTTAATATTCTGCTTTAGCTTTATTAAAAGCATTTATATTATAATACTGTTCCTATAAATAATTGAGTAATTATATAAAAGTTGTAACAATATTTAAGTATACCTTATCTAAATAAAGCTATAAATCTTTAGCAACTTGCTTTCCTAAGTATAACTTAATATTTATTAATTATGCTTTATTTATTTTAAATCAATCTGAATTAGCTTTTAAATAGTTTTTTATTTTATAAAACCATACCTTAAACTTTACTTTATTTTTATTTTTATTGTTATAAAATATAAACACAGTAACTTTTGTTAACTTATAAGTACTACTGTTTATATAATCTAATACTAGTATTTAATTTTTATAAAACAATAAGTTTATAACTTATTAATTTAATTTGTTTACTTATTTTTAGAACTAGTTATAGTATTAAGTAATTATATCTAACTTTATAAAAAATTATTTAATAATAGCCTGTTGTTTTAAGTTTGCGGCTATATTAAGTCGGTTTTTTTTTAATTTCTTTTTTAAAGTCTTAATTTCTAAAGCTTATACTTAATTCTATAAATACTTATTTATAATATTGTTTATACTTGCTTTGCTAAATAGTATTCCCTATTTAAAAAAGATATTTATTTATTTTTTAGCTTTAACTAGTAAATCATATAAGTTATATAATTATTAATAAATAGCTAACATTATTAAACTATAGATTTTTATTTCTAAGTAGCAAATATTAGAGTTATTATATAAACATTAAAAGTTAGTACGGCTTATTAGTCTATTAAAGTTAAAAAGAATTGCTTTTGCTTTCTTTATTAATAGAATATATAAAAAAGTAAGCTTATTATTCTTTAAGTAAAAAGTAGCAAACTTATCTATTAATTTCTCTATTGCTTAGTTAACATATTTTAACAATTAATAATATCTCTTTTTAGTAAATTTAAGTTTTTAAACTTAAACTTTAAATTTATTAACTATGTAAGCAAAGTCTACTATATTACTTTTAATCTCTTTTTTTATTATAGCTATTTAATCGTCTAGGGTTTAAATATGCAACATTAATAAAAACTAACGTTAGGCTATTAAGTAAGATACCTTATTAGTATAAAACATGCTGCAATTAACATCCTTTATTAAAAAGCAGACCTATTTTTTAGCAGTTGCCTCTAATTAGGCTTTTTCTTTAGAGGTATAAGCTATAGCATAAGCTACTAAAGATTGCTAGTTTAGTTTCAGATTTAGTCATAGGAAGATATTTAGAAAAGCAGTCCTATATACCTTTATATAATGGCAACCTTTAGATTATTACAGTGTAACTTTACCTAGAAGGCAAGGCTTTACAATAGCTAGTCAAATTATATAAAATCTAAAGGTAAAAAAAAAAGAAAGCTATTCTATAAGGTTGCAGAAATTACAGGCATTATGTATATGTAATCCTTTCTGCCGGTAGGTCCTAAAGCAATATGCCGCAAGGACTACTTATTATAAGTAATAGGTATATACCTAGGTTAGTAAGTGTTATACCGTAACTATAGGCAAATAAAGCTATATTTTTTAATTAAGCTTTATATAAGCTTTAAAACTTTTTATTATTATAGTATTAAGAATTTATAAATATATTAAAGATTTTAAAAATAATCTTTTTAAAAGAAAAGCTTTATTTGTTTTATTTTAAAGATTGTTTAATATTTCTAATATTTTATATTAATAACTTCTTAGTAATATACTATTAAAATTATAAATAAAAAGTAAAAGAAATTATTTAAAAAATTAAAAGTATTTATAAGCTTAAAAAGCAAGGAAATATTTTTTATTTCTTAGGAATTAAAGTTATTAAAAATTATAAAAAAAAGACTATTATATTATTATATAATTAATACTTAGAAAAAATTGCAATAAAGTATAATTTTATTAATAATTTGTAAATATTAGTAATACTACTACTATATAAAAAGCTGCAAAAGTATTTTTAAAAGGCTATAAAAGGTTAAATTAAAGCATACTAAGAGTAAGTTGCTTCTATATTATATTTAGCAGTAATATTTTATTTAAATAAAGCTTTTGTAGCAGTAAAATTATTTTAGTTTTTTACTAATTCTAGCTTAAAATATCTAGTATATATTAAATAAGTAATATATTATTTATATAGCCAAAAGTATTTAGGAATTATTTTTAGTAAGAATAACCCAGAAATTTAGGCTTTACTAATAATAAAAAATATATTATTTATAAATTATTTAAAAACTTATTAATTATTATATAAGCTTATTATAATACTTTTTAAAAAAGCAATTATATAAAAAGCTATAAAATAGTTAACTATATTAACGTTAATAACTAAAGTAGAAATTAAAGTATTAAAGCTTATAGTAAAAGAAACTATAGCACTAAAAAAGCTGTTTAAAAATCTTATACTTAATTTTAAAAAAAATTAGATTATTTAGTTAAATAATAAGCAAGCAATTTAGCTAGTAGTAAAAAAAAATAAACAAATTAGTACTTAACTAAAATATATAGATATTTAAAATATATAGCTCTATTAAAAGCGTTAAAAAAAGTTTTTTAAAGTTGTTTACTTACCTATTAATTAAATGCCGGCGGATAGATTTACAAAAAATCTTACTCAAGCTTAGTTTAAGTATTTTAAAGCTCTAATTAATATATAAAATATATTATATATAGTTATTTAGTAATTATAGTTAGTAAAGCTAACTAAAACTATTATTAAATAAGCTATATTTATTAAATTATAACTATAATTAGTAGAATTATATTTTATAAAACTAATTAAGCATAAATTAAAATAACTATAGCTTAAAAATCTTTTAGCACGCTTTAACCTAATGCTTATTTAAGCTTTATATATATATAAAAAATACTAATTAAGTTTACTATAGTAAAGTATTACTAAAAAGTACTTAATGGTATTATAAACAGCAGTAAGCTTATTTTTAGTAAAAAAAAGTCTAAAAATAACTTTAGAAGTAGTATAAGCAGTAAAATAAAGTTTAATTACGCAAAGCTTTAAATGCTATAGCAATAAATTCTTAGTATTAAAAAAAGCAAA
Organism: Nemania serpens; assembly: GCA_022578855.1. Classification (NCBI taxonomy): domain Eukaryota; kingdom Fungi; phylum Ascomycota; class Sordariomycetes; order Xylariales; family Xylariaceae; genus Nemania; species Nemania serpens. The sequence continues at coordinate 78,005 of MU396697.1, forward strand.
AAATAAGTTTAAAAATAAATTATTATTTATTAAAGCAAAAATAGCTAAAGTAGAAGTAAAAGTAGAAATAAAAACAGCTATAAAAAGAGCAATAATAAAAGTTATATATTATATAAAAAAAACAATTCTAGCGCTTCTAGGTACTAAAATTTTATAAAGCAGGGTTTAAAGTAAATAAAAACTTTTTTTTCTTTTTTTTTTAAACTTTACTGCTTTTAAAGCTAATAGAAAAAAAAGTTAAAAGAGTAGCTGCTTTAGCTAAAGTATTCTTGCGCAAAAAAGTAATATAAAATTAAAAAGCGTTAGAAATACTAATAATAAAAGCAGTAAAAGTAGCAGTAGTAGCAGTAGCAGTAAAAGCAGCAGTAGTAGCTGCAAAAAAGGTTTTTTTAAACTATATAGCTATATATATTATAATATACTAGTTATTAAAAATAATTAATAGTTGCTGTTTATAAGATTAGTTAACTAAAATTGCAAAAAAGAATAATTAACTTATTATATTTTTTTGCTTTAAAGTTTTAGTATAGTATACCTAGAGGTATAGTTATAATACTAGTATTTAGTAGTAATTAAGTCTATAGAAGAAAATGTAGATTAAATAGAGGTAGCTTATAAGGCCTACCTCTAAAGTGAAAACCTAAGGTTTCTACTTTATTTAATCTATTAATAAGGATTAATAGTACTAATAAAGGTACCTTTTATTAGTACGTATTAGGTGCTACAGTATATATAAAAAGTTGTTAACTTTAATAAATTATTAACAAAATTATAAAAAAGCTAATTTATAAGCATTTTGTATAATCTGCCTTACTTTCGATTAATTAAAGGTTTGTTAAACGTTTTAGCTTTTGTTAGCAATTTCTGCCTACTTTTTTGTTTTTGCTAGTACTTTTCTACTAGTTTAGTTAAGTTATACAATTGCTACTTCAATTGCTACTAATTGTTCTTATAGCTATACTTTTTCTATTTAACTAGATACTTAAACCTAGTTTTAGAATAGTTAAACTAATGCTTAAAAATAATTTTAATCTTAAAGAAATTTTTAGCATTATTAAAATCTTTTTAATTATTTTTAATAGGTCTAAGTAGCAGTATAAAGCAGTAGAATAGGTTTTCTCTTTATATACTAAAAGATAAATATGCAATAAATATTACAAAATATATATTAAAAGTGTTAAGTAGGTTTAATTTATAAGCTAATTATTTAATATAGCGTTTGACCTTTTATAGGCTAGCTTTTTATTAAAAGTATTTCTTTAATGGTTTATTTAGCAGGTAGTAACTAATATAAAAACATAAGTAAACTTTATTTCTTATATTAAATTCTATTAACTTGTGCTTCTTATTATAATACCGCTTAGCTTTAGTTATAATAAAGTCTATAGCTAGCTTTACGTTTTTGTGCAAATGCTTTTATATAAAGCAAAGGTTTTTATACTGCTTAATTAGTTAAGTAATAATGTTATTAAGACTAAGTAATCAAAATTTAAACAACTATTTATAGATAAAAGATTTAATTAAGTTAGAATATATTAAATTTAGGTTTTATTGTAGAAAAGGTAGCATATTAATCTAATTAAGCTTAAAGTATATAAAGGTATAATAATAGATAATAATTTCTATAGTCTAGTTTTTGCGCTTAAATAAGCTATCGCTTTAGGAGTAATAAGCTGTAATTATAAGTAATTATACTTTAAATAAGTTTTATAATTCCTTTTAAAAGGCTAATATAAACTTATAATTGCAATCTAAAATAATACTACTTAGTATACCTTAGTTTAATAGAAAGAGTTGCTATAATATAACTAATGCTTAATCTTTAGCTATATAAGTTTTATAACTAAGGATTAATAAGGTTTATTTACTAGTAGTATATAAAATAGGTATAAAAGTATTATAATAGGAATAACTGTCTAGTTATTATAAAGTACTTATAGAAAATACCTTAAGTAATCTAATAATAAAGTTAATACTAATTGTTTTTATAGATTTAAAGTTTTTTAGCTAAATTAGGGTATAATTTTTATATAGCTTGTTATAGCTAGTATTATATACTTTATAACTATTATAATACTTTAAGTATTAGAGAACTTTTTAGGTTTTTTTAGCAATAAAATAAGGCTTTAATTTCTATATTATATGCTTTTTGCTAAAGTAGTATTTATTGTTATAAGCTATGCTAAAAAACTTATTTACTTATACATTTAGGATATAAAGTCTATATCTACTTTTGCGGTCTATATTATAAAATTAGTAAGGAGTACTAGGGGTAGTGCTGTAATTAAGTCTGAATACGAAGATGTAGATTCAATGGAGGATGCCCAAAGGGCTTCCTCCATGTGTGGAGACCTAAGGTCTCCTTATTTAATCTATAGAGTGGGACCCTTATCAAAGGTCCCCCTATCTATCCGTATTAAAAATAATTAATTAATAATTACAAAAGAATAGCTAAGCTTTAAAAAATTAATAACGTTTTTATTATTATTATAAAGTATTTCTAAGATTTTTTAATACTTTAAGTTCTTGTTATAGTTTGTTATAATTTTATTATAAATAGCTTTATTTATAATAACTGTTGTTACTTTAGCGTTAAAGTTAGATATTATAACTTAAATTTTATTTAAAATAAGTTTTTTATTAGTATACTATATTTTTTTGTTTATATTTTTTAAGTTTATAATGTTATTAAAGCAGCTAAAAGCATTAAAAACAAAATTAAGATAACTTAAGAAATAATATATTTAAAATTTATACTAAAATAAATAAATTAATATATTAATAAATTGCTTATTAGCCTAATTTATAGATTTAGTATTTAGGTTAGTTTAGTTTAAAATTTTTTTAGTAGCAGAGTAATTAGTTAAAACGATAATAAAGCTATAAAATGCTTTTATTATTATTTATAAACGCTTAATAGCTTAAATAATATAAGCAACTTCTAACTTAGAAAAGCTGTACTAAAGCTTTACCTAAAACAATAGATAGCTTAAAAATATAACAGAGAATACTTAGGTACTAGGTATAATAGCACTAGGTTTTTAAGTATATTTATTTTTAAAATAAAACATTATTATTTTAAAACTTTGCTTAAAAAAGCTGTTAACTTATATAAACAAGGTTTTAATTAGGTCGTAATAATTAAAAAAGGTATAACTAGTAATAAAAGCTTATACTGCTTTAAAAAAAGCTTTTTTATTGTTAATTAAGAAAAAGTATATTAAATAGCAGTAAGTTTAGCGCTTATTAAAGTTATTAAAAGCAAGTTGCTTTATAATATAACTTTTGTTTAAAAGTGCAGTTTTGCGACTTTAAAGCAGTCTAATATATTATGCGTAATAGGAAAAAAAGCTGTAAAAAAATCCTATTATACCTATATATTATTTTAAAGCCTTAAAAGAGTTAAGAAATTCTAGGTTGTAAAAAGTAGCTAGTTTTTCTTTTATAGTAGATATGCTAAAGGTATTTACTTAAAAATTAAAAAGTTTAACAGAAAGATATATAATAAAGGACTTTTTTGGAAATAGCAATATATATTTTTTATAAAATATTTTAAAAATAGTATAAAGGTAAGCTAAGTAGTCCTTTTTTATATTTAAAAAAATTACGATATCGTTAATAAATATGTAATAATAGTGCTTATAAAAACAAAGCAAATTGTTTATAAAGCGCTAAATATATATAAAAGAATTTTTAAAGCCTATTAGTATAACTATTAACTTTTTAAGTCTATATAAACTAAGAATTATAAACTTATTATAATAATTTAAATAAACTCTAAATTAGTAAAAGAATGCAGTAGTATTTATAACTATTATATAAGACTTTTTTTTAATTAAGGAAATAACTTTTAACTATAGAAGCAAGAAATAATTGTTTAGTATTACTACTTTATTTAGCATATATAGGTTTATAATAGGTTTAAACTTAATTTTGCCTTTTTTTTGTAGCTATATTATAAAAGTAGAATATACCTAAAGTATTAGTTTAGTAGCTTACTTTATTTGTTTTTGCTTATATAATTTGTTAAAAACTATATTTACTACTTTTTGGTTTTTTAGGCTTAAAAAATAAAGCTTAAAGTTTAGTTTAGTTTTTTATTAGTTGTTAACTAATAGAATCTTTATTTGTTTGTTTTTAGGTATATTAATAATATCTTAGTTTTTTTAAATTTTAGATATTTTATTAAGTAGTTTAAAAAATTTTTTAACTATAATATTACTGCTTATATAAATTAACTGCTCTTTTAGCGCTATAACTTTATTAACTTTTATAAGTTTTTTAATACTTAGTATAAAGAAAATTTTAATAATATAAAGCTTAAGCTTGTTAAAAATATTTAGAAGCTAAGAAAACTTAGCAATATTAAGTAGTAATTTTTTTAGTGCTATATTTATAGTATATTTAGTAGTTTTAAAAAATATGTTATATTTACATATATATTTAATATTTCTATAAACTTTGCTGCTAATAGCGTTAGTTAAGCTTTTAGACTTGCTATATTATTTAAGTATATTTACTATGTTAGCAAATTTAACAGTATTTAAAACAAAGGCTAGGAATAGAAAAGCTCTCTATTTTTTTAAAATATTAATTATTTTGGCATAATTTATTATATCTAGTAAATTATTTGCGGTAAAAAATATATTTATAATAATTAACTCTATTGTAGAAGTTATTTTAATTGCCTAATTGATATAAAAAGTAGCTAGAAGCTAAAAGTTATTAATAAGGTAAATGCTTGTCGAAGTAGCAGTTAAACTTATATTATTTACTATTGCTTAAGTAGCAAGATTAGTTATATTAGAAATCTTTGTTGTATTAGCTGTAGTAATATTTGCAGCAAATATTACTATAGCTAGCAAGAACTTTTAAGTACTTTTTATTTGCTTGTTTAAGTAGTTATTTTTTCTAATTATATTTAGCTATATACTTTTAAAAATCGTTTTAAGTTTAGCTAAAAGGTTAGCTATAACAACTAATCTTAGTATAATAGATTAAACGAGTGCTGCTACACTATTTTTTTAAGATAGCTTAAAAGCAAAGTTTTTATTGGCAGGTAGGGGTTTATATTGCGCCAGTGCTATAATTAAGGTACTTAAGGTAATTATAATTTCTTTAAATAAGGTTACCTTTTATATATAAAAGTAAGTTTTAGAAAAGATTTAAAATAAGGCTTTAAAGTTATTGTTATTAACAAAAGTAATTTTGCTTTTAAAATAATTAATTACTGCTCTTTTAGAGTTTAAAAAGCTATTTTTTAACAAGATTTTAAAAAAGATATCTTTTTTTATAACTTAGCTTAATTTTTTAACTTTAAATAGAATAAGAAACTTATGCTAATTAAAGCTTAAGATAAATAAGGTAAATTTAACATATTTTATATAATAAATATATTTTTTGCTAATACTTAAGATTTTTTTAGTATAAAGCTTAATTATATATTTAACCTTAGTTAAATATCTTTATAAAATTAAGGTTTAAAATATGCTAATGTTAGTATATACTATTAGATTTTTGCTTTTAAGTTTAGTATAAATAGTAACTTATAGGTACAAATAATTATTACTTTTAGTTTTAACGACTTTTTCTAGGTTATAAAGTCTAGTAGGCGCCTTATATAGCTGTAGCAAAATGTAGTCCTTTTTATAACTTATGTTTTCGTTTTCTGCTGCTATAAAAGCTAAGTCTAACTTTAAAAATAGCGAGAAAGGCTATTTAAAGTTTATAATATAATGCTTAAGGTAGTAAAACAGTTTATTTTATATTAAGAAAAGGGTTTAGTATTACTTATATATACAAATAATAAGGTATATTAAAGGTATACTTTTAACTTATTTAAAAACGTTTTTAGCGTACTATTTAGTATGCTAATCCTTTTTATACAATAAATTAAAAGTTTTCTTATAATATTTATATATAGTACTACAATTTATTATAATGTAGGCGCTATTGCTTCCTTTTAAGTTAGATAATAAAAAAGAGAAATTAATTAAAGAAATAAAAGAAGTTAAAAACTAAGATTATTTTTTAATGTTAGATTTATATTTTGTAAGGTTGGCGTAATCTTAGTCTTTTTAGTACTTGCTATATTTATTACGGCATTAGTTGCAGCTATTTTTACAATTATAGCCTTTCTGTTTTTATAAAGGTTTATTCTTTTTCTTATATTTGTTAGTTTTATTTGTTTTATACTTATCTAACTTATACTTATTAAGTTTATATTTATTTAACGTATACTTTTGTTTATTATTTTTATTATATCTAGGAGAGCAAGATTGTTATTCCTGCTGCAACTTTTTTAAACTAGTAAAATATTTCTATTAAGCAGCTAATATAAAAAGTAGTCTAGTTTTAGAAATATATATTATATATTATTTTAATGTTTTTATAGTTTCTAAGGCCTAAAGATATTATTTAATGTTAAAATCTATTTGGGACTAAATAGTAGTTATAATATTATACTAATTCTTGTTCTTTTTATTAAAAGTTTTTATAGCTTTTGTATACTTTAGCTTTTGTTAAATAAAGTTAATTATTGTAGCTTTATTTTTAAATATATATTTTAGCGTAAAATATTTCTTGTTAAACTTGTTTGTTGTTATAAAAACTTATATAATAAAACAACTAATTAGTTTTTTTAAAATATTGTTTAAACCTCTTTTTTAAAACGTTTAATAAGTATTTATTATAAGTTTATTGTTTTACTATTTAACTGCTAGTTTAGCTAACAATATTTAAAATAGAAAAAGTATTTGCTATTAATTTATTGCTACAGTAGCTACGTTCTCTAAAAAAGACTTAATATACTTAATAAAATAGAATATATTAGTAAATATTAGCTTATTACTTTTAGTAATTATGCTTATATTGTTTTTATTTTTTTGATTAAGGTTAAATATACTAATATTAAACCGTTTAAAATGTCTTAATTTATTTAATAAAGCATTAGATTTTATTAGCGTGCTACTAAGTGCTTATCTTTTTTTTAGAAGTAGTAGTAGTAGTAGTAGTATACTTTTTAGCTAGTATTAATACTGCTAATATAGATCTAATAGTTTTAGAAGCCTTAGTAGTCTTTTTGGCTATTTAGGCAGTTTTTTTAGAGGTTTAAGTAGCAGCTTTAGCGGAGGCCTAAATAGTAGTACTTTAGAATTTTAAGGTATATATATTAACAAACTATTGCTATTGCTTTTGTTATTTCTATTGTTAAAGTTACTGCTTGGTACGGCAACTTGTTAACGTTAGTAAGTACTAGAGTAATAATAATAAAAATAACCTTATACTTTATAAACTTTATTAAATTGGTATAACATTAGGTATTATAATAAGCTATTATAATAAAGTTGTTTTAGTTTAAGTAAATGCTTTACTATTAGGGCTATATTTTCGAAGTATACTTTTAGTACCTGTTTTAGCTGTAGTACCTAAGACTGCAACGCTTGTAAAAGTAGTACCTTATATATTAAACTATATATTAAGGCTTAAAACATTAGCTGCTATATAGCCTATAGTAATAGTATTTATATATATTATATAAATAGATTTAGCATTTAAAGCTAATTTAAATAATAATTACTAACTTGTAATATATATTAGCTAAATTTAAATATAGGTATTAACGGTGCTTTAAATATAGATTAAGTATATTTAAGTGCTAATTTAGCTATAAAGCCTGTTTAATTTAGAGCTAATTTAAAAGGTATGTTAGCATTTTAATAAAATTTAAATATAAGTAGATTATTTAAACTTAAAAATAGGTATAACTAAGTTGCCTTTAATTTTTAACTTTTAAGTTTATTAAACTATAGCTTTAAGTTTAATAGAAAATATAATAACAAGGATTCCTATTCTTTAGGTTAGTTCTGCTAAAAAAGCAGAAAAAATGTCTACTATTTCTTATACTAAAAAAAAAATCTTTATCTTTTATAAAAAAAATTATTATGCTAACTAAATTATTATAAGCTAATTAATTAGTATAAGTATAAAATACTTTATTTTTAAACAGCTTTAGTTAATTTAAATATTTTATTAGCTATTTTAGCTATATAATTAATTAAAGCTATAAAGAAGGCTTAAACTTCTAAATTATATAAGCTTTAATTTTTAAGTTTTTTGTTAATATAGTTTTAGCTAGTATTATTATTGCTAAATTTAAAAAGTTTTACTATATTTAAGGCCTTGTTTTCGTTTTAAAGCTCTTATAAAAACTTTTCTAGCTAGCAAGAAAACTTTAGCTAAGTATTTATTGTTTTAGATTTATAGTTTAAGCGTTATACTTACTAACAAAAAACCTTTTTTTTTAGCTTTAGCTTAAGCTTCAGCAGTAGAAGAATTATAAATCTAGTAGTAAGTAGTTTTACTAGCGACTTACCAAGCACTTAAGCTACCTCTAGTACCTTAAATAATAATACTAAAGGCTTAAAAGGCAATATAGCAGGTAGAAATAGTAAAAAGCTAGCTTTAATAAGTTTTAGGGTTAAATTTTATACTTTATGCAACTTTTTAAATTTTTTAATTATTAAATTAAAATTTATATTTAATATTTCTGCCTATACTAATTAAAAAGATATAAATAATATATTAAGACTTAATTATAACTAATTAAGTAAGTATTATATATAAGGTAGGTATATAAAAACTATAAAGTTACTATAAGTAAGTACTTATAACTTAGCGATATTTTAGTTAAAAACTTTAATTATATACTAGTTATATACTAACTGTTATTAGCTGTTCTATAATTTATACTTTTTATATATTTTGTAAAATTTAAGGAATTTAAGCTTTATTTAGTATTAGCTATATAAAACGACTTATAATATAAAAAACAAAAAAGATGTGCTAAAAAGAACGTAATATTATATATAATATATTTTAAGTAACTATATTTTCGTTTTTTAATAGGTGCAGTAATATTTTAAATAGTATAGCTACTAACAAAATAAAGAAAACAGGGTTTAAACTTACTAATATATATAGAAAAAACTTATAAAAATTAAGCTTACCTATAAAACATAATTTTAATTAGTATTATAAGCTTATAAAAATTATATTAGCTTGGTATAATTAGTAAATCTATTAACTAAGATTAACAAGTTAAATAAGTAGTTATAAAGTAGCTAAACTTAGTTAAATCGATTATTAATAATAATTAAATGCTATAAGCTAATTTAATTAGTATAGCTTATAAAATAGCTAAATATACGCGTTTTATAACAGAGGTTGAAAAACCATTCTATAGCATATAGAAAATATAGTTAGGTATTAAAAAACTAACCTAACTAAGATACCAAGGTCTTATGCAATTAGAGGTTAAAAAACTATTTTGCGCGCACAATCTACCAGCAGATAAAGAGTTTAAGGATTGATTTTTTAGTTGCTAGCTACTATTTAATATAGTATACCTAGGGGTACAGTTATAATACTAGTATTTAGTAGTAATTAAGTCCGTAAAAGAAAATATAGATTAAATAAAAATAGCCTGCAAAGCCTGCCTCTAAGGTAGAAACTTAAAGTTTTTACTTTATTTAATCTACTAATAAGGATTAATAGTACTAATAAAGGTACCCTTTATTAGTATGTATTAAGTTTTATTTATAGTAATATTTTTATAGTAAAACTTTATAAATTAAAAAGCAAAAAATATAATATTTAGTAAACTAAATAATTAATTAAAAATAAAACAAAAATTAAAAATACTAACGTATATAAGTTAGCATAAATATTTAAATATATAGCAAAAGTAATAAGTACTACTATTTATAGTTTTAAAATACTTGCTACTAAATTAACTTTAAAAAGCTAAATTTAAATAAGTAAAACAAAATATAACTTATTACTATTAAGTAGTAGCTAAATAAAAATAAAGTTTGCTAAAACAGTAAGTAAAAATATTTATTTTTTTATTATAAATAAAAACTAAAGTTTTTAAAGCAAAAATAGGTATAATAAGTAAAATATAAAAGAAAAACTTAATTAAAGCAGACTTTTTTTAGATTTTAGAAGATTTGCTTATAATTTGGCAAGTATACTTTAGAACCAATAATAATTACTTGCATTTAAAAGATAACGCAAGCTATAATAAGGTAGTTAGGTTATATTAAGGCCGCAAATAGTACATAGTATAATAAATATAGAAATAGTAATAGACAATTTATTTATTAACAACTTATTAAAGCTAGAAATACAACTTATTATAGATGCAACTACGATATAATAGTATTTTAATAAAAATAAAGCTACTAGTAAGCTTTTAAAACTAGAAGAAATTGTTAATAAATTTATTAAACTAATACTATAGCTATTAAAGGATAAGAAAGTAAAAGAAAGGCTTTTTTTCTAAAAAGACATAAAAAAAAGCAGCTAGTATGCTTAATAAACGATTTAGCAAAAATGTAGCAAAAAATAAGCAGACTAAATAACGACAATAAAAACATACTAATTATATATTATTACTTTAAAAAAACTTTAAAAAGGATTATTTAAACTAACTTACTTTTAAATACTGCTAGATTAAAAATATAAGTAAAAGTTGTAGCTATAATATAGCTAAAACAAAATAATAAAGTAGTTTTAGTAAAATATAGCAAAAAGGTCTTTATTAAAGTAGAAAAACTATTTAAAAACTTTAGAAACTAAAACTTAATAGCTATTGTTACTATAGTTAATACCGCTTTTGCAAAAGGTAACATAGTAGTAGCAAAAAAGCTACCTAGTAACAATATAGTTATTACTTTTAAAAAAGGTATACTAAAAAATATAAACAAGAAAGAGTAAATAACTAAGGCATTTAAAGTAAAATTAAAGCTATAAAAAAAAGAAATAGCTTTTATAGTAAAAGATATATTAGCAAAAAAGATTAAAAAAATATAATTAAATAAAAACTTTTTTCTACTACTATATAATATATATACTATAGTTATAAAGTATAAAAAAATAGTATTTAAAAATAAAGAAGCAATATTTGTTAGCATATACTTATATATAAGTAGTATAAAAAAAGCTAGAAAGTTATATAATAATAGCTTTTTATAAAAAGTTTAAATATTTAATTGCAAACTTTTTATAGCAAAAATTAAAATAATATAATATTTTAATTACTATAAGTATAAATATATAGCTAAATATTACTAAAAAAAAGCTAAATATAGCTATTATATAATAATAAAGTACTAAAAAGGTAAAAAAAAGTGTTTAATTAAAAAGATAAAAGCTTAACTAAAATATATTAATTATAATAGAAATTATATAGCTTAAGACTAAGTATATAAAAAAAAAATTAAGTAGAAAAATAAAGCAAAAGTAGCTTATATATTATAACTTAAAAGCTTTTAAAGCTATAAAAAAGCAGTTAGCTTAAATAAAAAAGTAATAAAAGCAAATATTTAACTTTTATTAATAATATTTATATTTATAAGAATAAATAGCAGCAAGTTGCTAATAAAGCGCTAGTATATTAATAGTTTAACTAAAATAGCTTTTATGTTTACTTAATAAAATACGATATAATATTTTAAAATATTATAAAATTTAAATTAAATGTTATAAAAGTGCTACAAAATAGTAGCTATAACTATATTATAATATAAGAACTAGTAGTAAATAAGTATAGCAACTTTTACTACTTAGTAAACTGCTAATATTAACTAGTATAAATAATAAATAGGGTAGCACTATATATAAATAAGAATATTGCTATAGAATTGCTAGCAAGAAATAAAAAAAAAGATTAAGTATATATAATAATAAGAGCTAGCGAAAACATAGTAACTATATAGTCTATCTATTTTTTAAACTAAAAAAAAGCAAAATAGAAAAGCTTAATTTAAAAGATTAAAACAATAAATAAAAAGTAGAAATAATATATCTTTATAAGAGATTTTAACTTATATTATCTACTATAAAACCTAAAGAACAAAAAAGCAAAAGAAATAAACAAACTTATAAAGTTTATAACTAGCTAAAATTTTGTACTAGCTATACTATATAAAAAAATTATTAAAACTAAAAAAAAATAAAAAGATTTAACTTTAAACTTAGTTTAAGTATTAGAAGACTTTGTAACTATATATTAGAAAAACTTAGAGTAGCTAAAGTTAAATTATAAAGTACTACAAATTACTATTAACTTAATAGTAGTATTAAAAAGATATTTTAAATAAGTAAAAAGCTAAAATTAGCTAAAGCTAAATAAAATAATAGCAGTAGTAGAAGCAATAGCTTATATTATAAAAACTAACATGCTATAAATTAATAATAACTTTAATGCTGCTTTTAATTTTTTAATTAAATAGCTAATAGTAATAGCAAATATAGCGGTGCTAAAAAAAACAATAAGAATAAAGTAGCAGTAACCTCTATAGTAAATACTAGAGGTAGCAGCAGTAGAAAAAGCAGCTAAAAAGGCTTATAGATAATTTTAAAGCAATTATATAAAGCTTATATAGCATAAGCTATAAAAAAATAAAACAGCTTTAGCTGTAAAAGTAGCTACAGCAAAAAAAAAGAGTTAAAAGAAAGCTTTAGCAAAAGTATTAGTAGATTTTAAAATGCTTTAAAGCTTAAACAAATAGGTAAAGTTGATATATAAACTTATACTAAAAATAACCACTATATTACCGCTATATAGTAGCATAAATAAATTTATAAATGCTATTACCTTTAAGGTTAAAACGTAAGTTTTAGTAGTAAGGTTTTTTCTAACCCTAGAAGCCGACTTTAAAGATATATTTAGCAAAGATTTAATATATAATAGATACTAAAGATTTAATATGTTAATAAAAGTAACTAAAGAGAAAATAAAGGTATTAGTATAAAGACTTACGCTTTAAAAAGCATTAAAAAAAAACCTGTTATTAAATAGGTTTTTAAAAGTATATAATAAACCGTTAGTAGCTAGAATAGCAATACTATATACTACTAGCTTTATACTAAAGTACTACTTAAAAAGATTTTGTTACTTTAAAGTAGTAGTAATTTTTAAATTAGAAAAAACTGCTAAAGTAAAGCAAATAATAGCAAAGTAGTATTTAATTGTTCTTATATATATTTTAAAAAAGGTTTTAAAAAAAAAGATATATAACTATATAGTAAAAGTAGCTAAAACAGCAGGCCTTTTATTAAAAAAACAGATAAAAAATAGGTATAATAAGTTAATAAATACTGCAGTAAAAATAGTAACAAGTATAATATAAAAAGTAATATAAAACAAAAGTACTATATTTTTACTATAGCTTAATATATTAAAAGCTTTTAATACAATTAATAAAAAGCAGATAGTTTATATTTTGTAGCAAAAAAGCTATTTACTATAAATAGTATTATAAGTTAACTTTTTTATATTAAAAAGAATAGTAAAATTATGTTTTAATATAGTAGAATTTTTATTAATTAAATTAAAGGTAGAAATACTATAAAGATTGCTTCTTTTGCTGCTGCTATTTCTTCTATATATATTTATATTATATAACAATTTAGCTACGCATAAAAAGCTTGTTATTATAAGCTTTGCCAATAATACTAACTTTTTTATTATAGATATTAATATTAAATATAACTATAAAACCTTAAAAAAAGTATAAAAAATATATAGTAGTTAAGCTAGCAGATATAGCATAAAGTTTGCTTTAAAAAAAAGCAAGCTTATATATTTTTTTAGCAATAAAGTAGCGCTTTAGTAGCTAGTTAATCTTTTTGGGGCAGTAGTTTAACTAAAAGAAAGCGCAAAGTTTTTAAAAATATAGTTTAACTATAAGCTAAAATAGAAAAAATACTTAGAAAAGCTAAAAAAAAAACTTATAGTTTAGTTTTACATAGTAATTAAGCTGTAGAATTTAGCATAAAATAATAGTATAATAAAGGTAAAATAGCTTTATATTGCTATTATAAAGAGTATACTATTATATAAAGCAGCGGCTTAGTATTTTAAGTTTTAAAATAATTAACTAAAAAAACTTATGAAATATTTAGCAGCAATTTAAAATAAATATTTTAAAAAAGTAGCTAGAGCTTATAAAGTAATGCTTATTAAGTAATTAAAGATTAAATTAAGAATTCTTTTGCTAGACTTATACCTAAATAATAAAGTAGTAGTATTTAAAGAAAAAATAAAAAACCTGCTAAGTAAAAGTACAATAAATAAAGCAATAGTAATAATAGGTAACCTGGTATATAAGGCAAAAAAGCAATAAAAAAGGAGCTAAAACTAAAAAAAGCTATAAGTAATAACTAGTAGCTTAAACAAAGAGAAGTACTAAGAGGTTAACTAGTAAAAAGTATAATTATAGGATAGGAAACTAGGCGTTGCTTTAGAAAAGGAATAAAAAGCAAGGTAGCAAAAAATAAGGCTAAAAAGAAGCTATTACTTAATACTAGCTAAAAAAAAACTAAGTAAGATAAAAACTTTAGCTAAATACTAAAAGCTGCTAAAATATAAAATAGCTATACTAATATAAATTTAGATTAGAAAAATAAGCTTTAGGGCTTTTTTTTATAAAAAGAGGATCTTTAGGTATTTAATACTTTTATATAAGTATATAAAAGCAAAGAAAATACTATAGCATATAATTTTAAAGTATAGCTTTTTAGCTATAAAGTAAAAGGTACTATAGCATAATTTAAAAAATATGCTACTATATAATAATAAAAACTTTTATATAATAATAGAAATGCTAGAACTAGCAAAAGCTATAGCAAGATAAATAATAAGTACTAGAAAGCTAAGTATATATAAAAAGACAGAAGCTATAAAAGGTTAAAAAAAGAAAAAAGAAAAAGTTAAAAAGTAAAAAGGCCGCAAAAAAACTATAGCAAAGCTATTAAAAGTTTTTAGTAATTAAGTTACTAACCTGTTATAGTTTTTAAACTTTAACTAAATTAAAGAAAAAAGAGAAAGCCTAGTAAAAAAAAGCTCTTTTTTAGACTTTTTACTTTTAATAAGCTATTTAGTAAGAAATAGCCTTTTTATAGTAAAATACTGTTAAAGTAGCTATATAATGGCTATATAAGTGTTTTATTTAGCTTTAGTATAGTTTTTATTTATAGTTATATATATAGATTTTACTGCGCTATTTAGTTAGTATAAATAGGTTATTTAATAATAATAAGTAAAATATAAATAGTAGTTATAATAGTAGCTATAAAGTATAAAAAAATAATAAGTAGTAAAACAAAAGTTTTATAAAAAAAACCAGTTTAACTAAAAGCTATAATTGCTTATTTAAAAAATTTACTAAAAGTAAAAGCGCTAAAACAAATATTTTAAATAAAGCTAGATTAGTTAAAATAATTATTTTAAAATTTTTTACTAAAACTAAAGTAAGTATACTTACTAAAAATAAAAGGATTAAAAAATAGATTACAGTAGCAAAAAAAAAAACTTTTGCTAAAAATTAAGTAATTAAAAATACTAAAAAAAGCAAATAGTAATAAGGTAGTAAACTTTAAAAAAGAAAACATAATTAAACTGTTAAAAGAAGCTTAATTAACCTTATTTTTAAAATAAACTTTATACTAATTTTAAATAACAAATAAGCTCTTTATTAAAAAGTTAAAAAAAAAAAAAGCAATCTAATTTAATAAAGATTAAACTGTTATTTTTTTTTGCTTTAATAGCAGTATTTAAAGCATTATTTACTTTATTAGCAGTAGTTATAACAACTTTAAAAGTTAGAGCAGCAGAAAAAGCAGCATTATAAATGCTAAATAAAGTATTACTACTTTATAAAATTATTAGTTATTACTACTTTAAGTAAGAAAAAAAATAAAGTTAATTAATAAAAAGTTGCAAAAATAGCTATAAAAACTAGTATAAACCTTATAAAAGCAACTATAAAAGCAATTAAAACTATTAGCTATATTATTATTATTATTAATAGTATAATTTAAAAAAAAGTTAGCTATAATTTAACTATAAAAAAAAGTTTTATAAAAATATATTATATATAAATAAAATTTTTAAAAAAGAAAACTTATAAATATAAAATAAATATTCTAATAATTTAAAATTTATAGAAACTTTATTAGTTAATTAAAAGTAATAAGCGCAAAACTTTTTAAAGCTACTTATAAAAATTATAAAAAAGCTAAAAAAAAAAAAAAAAAAATTATTAATAAAAAGTTTAATAAAATATATTATTTTATTAATTATAAAAGGTACTATTAATTAATACTAGCTTTTAATTAGCTAGTATATAAATATTAAAGTATATATTAATAGCTACTTAATAACTATATAAAAAAAAAGCTTTAAATAAATTTAAAATCTTATATAACAAAATAAAATTAATAAAATTAGTTATTATAAATTATAAAAATTAATAAAAAATATATATTAATATTTCTTTTATTAAAATTAAAATTATTATATTATAAATTAAAAAGTTATATAATAGATTTATTATAAGCTAAAAAATTTAAAAAGTATATTAAAAAAAAGTAAAACTAAAGCTATAAAAGCTTTTAGCAGTAGTTATATAACGGAAGGTTATATAATAGGCTTTATAAAGCTAGCAGAGCAGCTATAGGTTAGTTTGGCTACTCTATAGATATATAGACCAGTTAGCGCATGCATACCTAGATAAATAGATTTTACCTAATAGATTATCTAAAATTCCTTAATTACTAAAGCCTATAACTTCTACTGTTAGCTATTTGACCCATTTCTCCGTCAGACAGTACCTACGTGATCCAAATGTGGCACGAACTTACGTAGCCACAATGAGCTAGGCAAACTTGGATGTACCTCCAACAGGGGCAGCCACTCAGGTATGATGTACAGTAGTGTACACTATGAACTTGAGGTAGGCGCCCTAATCTAGATTCGGTTAGTTTGGTTTGGTTAGCGTAGTGTGGTGCATCCTGAACCTCCAGCTTCAGCATCCCACTTCGCGTCTTAGACCCTCTCAGACAGTGGATTGCCATATTTACGACTTTCTTGGTTTCCCCCCCTTCCCCGTCTTCAATAATCCCTGGTATTCTGTATTCTTCCTTTCCGCTGGCTGTCTCTTCAACGCCAATGTGTCTATGGATGGCACTGCTCCACACTCACTATGATTGAGCATTTGGACAGACCCCTGCACTCAGCCCTGGATCGTGAGGCAACATGAATTCCCTGTGGTCCTCAAAGTCAGTCAACGACGGCTCTGAGGCCATTAAGAACCCCATCGATGTCGCTGACACGGGTGTTGCTGATATCGGCCCCGGATTGCCAATGACGCCATCTCAGGCTCCTCCGCCGAGGCCCTCCCCCCAGCGAAGCCAGCTCCCGTTGAACCCTCCCAGCCAGCCTCCCCCCGCTGCCCCGAATACCCAGCCTGCAGACTCGCTCTCGCTTGCCCAGCTCAGGCGTATCGTCTCCGAATTTCCCAGAGCAGAGGCTGCTGCCTATGACTTTGAGTACGCCGACGCAGCCCCCCATGCCGAGGAGATAGACGAGTGGTTTTCCTACCAGTTCTGGCAGTTTGTACGTCTCGTGAATGCGCAGAGGGCCTATGAGTCGCAATGGGAACATGATCTGGCTGCGAAGGAAGAAGAAGTTTCTTGGGACGAGGCGGCTGAAGACGTCAAGTCGATCTTTATACGTCAGGCTCTGAACGAGACAAAGTCGATCGACCCTGTTGTCTATGCTGCCGCGACTGGCAGGCTTGTCTACCTCGTTCTTGGCAGATGGGCAGACACAGCCGGAATTCCCACTGGCGATACGTCGAAGCTTCGAACACTGGCAAACCCGCGGCAGCTTGCTGCTATAAAGGCCGGTGTTGAAGCAATCGCCGAGCTCGGCGGCATTCCCGTGGTTTGGCATGCGCTACGCATAGCCCTTGACGCTGCTCTGTACGTCATGAGTTTTCCCCATGTGCTGTATACCTCACTGACTCCGACTCAGCTCTGATGATGTCCTTGAGCCGCGGGCTCACGGCAAACAAGAAGCCCACGATGGCCTTGTCAATCTGATGACAATCATGTACATGTTCATACAGGTAGCTCTGGGTGACCCTGACGGCGTGGAATGGGTGCGGGATAAGCTCGGTAAGCAATGCGAACAGGGCATGAATAAGACCATTTGACTAACTATTGCAGTATCCTTGCGGCCAAGCCTTCCAGCATACATGCTTACAGCCACGACCAAGTTCCGATTCTTTGAGCCGAAGGACGATTCGGTCGTTGTCCCTCATCTCCAGGTTGGTTTTCTTTAGTGTTACAAGTGACCTTGCTGACTATTGTTCAGGCTCTTTTGATGCTCTGGAAATCAATTCTGCTTGTTTTTGGGGGCACCAAGGAGATTGATGAGGCAAAGCGGGCACTTAGGGAGAGCAACGCTGACGACAAAGACAAAAACGTAATCGTCGCCTCACCTCTAGATTATCACGTTTTCCGTCAAGAAATTACTTCGAAATACCCGGCATATGTGCCTCCCCAGTCGAAAATACCATTAGATGCGGATAATGTCTCAATAATACCACCTTTGCCTAACCACCCGACTAGGAATAACGGTTCTAACGGAATCATCCCTGCTCTCCCGGGAACCCAGAGCGGCGGTGCCTCGATTTTGCATCAACCTGTTCATATCGCCACCCCTGCACCCTCTCCCCCGCCCTCCCCAGCCGCTGGGGGAAAAGGGGGCAAGAAACAAAATTACCAGACAAACCAGAACTTTCCGCTTATGTACCCCCCACTAGATGAAACCAGTAATAGTGCTGGGGGCAAGGGCACTGCGGGCTCCCAACAAGCGCTCGTCGGACGGAAGTGGGAGGGTAGTGACGTGCCAGCATCTATCCTTGAGGCGGGTGAGCTGTTTTCTGAGAGAGTGCGTATGACGCGCGCTACAAGACAGCTATGGGAACAGCGTCAGACATTTCAGAGATTCGAGAGGGGTTGGGACCTGCCTGAAAGCGAGGACGATGAAATCACGGATTTTGACCTCGATGCCCTAGGTCCTGATGATGACCATGTCGACCCAGATAAGCTTCTCGACTTCATCAATAACAGACATAAAAAGACACAGGCACCCAAAATTGACTATGGTCCCAATCCGGACGTATCGATGGATATAAAGCAACGTCTCGAGGATGTGGAAGAATTCTACGTGAGTTACCCACGATATCGCTACCCAGGGGCGATACTTATTGCTAACTACCACTAGAAAGCCTCTCTACCTCAGTTGCAATCGTTGGTGATTGTTCTCATGAAAGTCCTTCTGGCTTCGGTGACGGCGAATATTTCGGCTGGGTCCTTTGCTCAACCAGGGCCAGGAACAACGACCAACCGCGAAAGTGGCAGGCCTGTTTGGAACCGATCGGTGGATAGTTCATCTGGAACTAATGGTTCCATGAACCAAGACCTTGGGGCACACGTAAACGATACGTACGCCCCAAGAAACATGGAAATTGAAGCAAAAGCATCAACCGCCATTATCCTTCTCCTCTTAAAATGGCTTAAAATATCACGTGAGCACATCTTGAACACTCACTAAACTGAAACGTCTAACCCTTCTAGATATCCTGAAGTTCGAGTACCTAACTCAGCTTTTGTTGGATTCCAATTACTTGCCTCTGGTGCTGAAGTTGTTCGCTCATCAAGACATCCAGCAAGTTGTCGATAGCAAAGCCGACCACGTAGAGCACAGGTGAGATAGGCTTTTCTTGATTAGCAACTCAGTCTGACATTATGCTAGCTTTTTCAACTTTTGCAACCAGCGTGCACATCCTGGGGATAGATTGCCCACCGAGGCTAGCGAAATCGACGCCGCAGAGGATGAGAGCGAGGATGAAGCTGCTCCTCCGCCTATTAAACGCCGCCGGTCACCGCCGGGCCCCGAAGAGAGTCATGGTGAGAACGAAGGCATTCCAAAGCAGACCATGGAGCAGAGTTCCAGTCGTCCTGAAGTAGATGAGCTGGGTTACCCTGTCAATCCCTTGCCCCAGGAACCTATCACGGACTTCTCGCGGCGGAACTTTTTCTCCCTCATCAACTACTTGCGTATCATGCAGAAGATATGCAAAAACAAGGCACACCGCAATCTGTTACTTGTCCAATATAAGTCATCGAATATTCTACGCAAATCTCTCAAAATACCCCAAAATGAGTTGCGTTTGTACACCTTGAAATTGTTCAAGAACCAGGTTCCCTACTGCGGCCGTAAGTGGCGGCAGAGCAACATGCGCGTCATAACTGCCGTCTACCTACACTGTCGTCCGGAGCTACGCGACGAGTGGCTTGCTGGTAGTGACGTTGATGCCGAGGTTGAGGAAGCCTTACCATTAGAGCAAGCACTTCGGAGTCTAACACACTGGTTCAACGTTCGTACGTACCCCGAACAGACGGTGCCGGAGATCAAGGCCGCCCTTCGTAACCAGCAGGACTTCTTCAGACGTGAGCTTGAAAAACTGGAGATCTGGAACGAAGCCAGTGCGAGTAGTGTTGCAGCCCAGAACGAAGGCGCCGGTCCGGAGTGGGAACAGCAATTACCTGCTTCCGGGCCGTCTTGGGGCTAAGGAACTGGGATTCAGGTACAACTTATCATGCTGGATGAATCAATATTGATAGAGGCTCCGTACATCCAGATACGAGCTCGCCAGGCACTACTAGCGATGGATTCGAAGATAAGCGGTTCTATCAAGTAGGTCAAGTAGGCCTAGGCTGTTGTGTTTTGTTTGGCATCATGCTTTGAGTCACATAGCGATACCTCGACTAACAAGTCAGATAAAATGCGTATGCTTATACCTGTAGGAACCCAGAGGCAACTACAAGTCATCGTGATAGGTATGAGCTCTGGGTGAATGACTACCTGATTAGGCGATGAAAGCCTCTTTCCCAGCTCTTCCGCCTGACAATCCAAAATCTGAGTCGGGGCTCCTCTGACAATGACAAGTAGCTAGTTGGGAACGCGCTTGACCTGCTACACTCCATTTCCGAGGTCGGCTCGAGGGCAATAGTTTAGACGAGTCTCCAAGCAGATGTCTTCGTAGCATACTGTATAATTGCTATTAAAATTTTAAACTTAGGTGATGAAAGGGTAAAACTTATTTGATGGTCTCTTGGCTGAATTTATTGAGTTGCATGCCGATTCCATCCTGATCGATCATCAGCGCGACAAGCATTCATCACAAGTGTGCATGGAAACGTTACTTTCAAACTTTGATAGCCTTCCAAGGTTGTCTTGAGCGGCCTGGCAGGGACCCGTACTCTTTTACTTTGCCTAAGTACCTAATTATCACACTTGTCCAATAACAACACAACTCTGGTACTCCCTGAATCCGAACAACTTGTTTCGACCTCGGGGCGCCAACTGTGGTGGCTCAGCATGAACACTTCTTGCATACCTATACCTACCTACCTACCTGTAAATGGCAGCGGCTGTCCCCTACCTCCCTTATATGTCTACGCGATATAAAAATTCTGGATTGTAGATAAACGAGCTAGCCAGCCTTTTCTTCCTTGTCTCTTCCAAAACACCATCAGAGTCCCGTTCGTTCATTTGCCTCTAATTCAAAATCAACCCAAACATTCAAAAAAAAAAAAGCTCTCCATTCCCGCCTCGTTGCGACTTTCAACCATACAGTCCCAACGTGGTATACCCACTGCCGCCATCAGCTCTGTTGCCTCGAGGGCTGGCATTACATTACGCTGCGGTAAATCTGTCAGCCATAGTCTAGGATTGTATCAGCAAATCAGCAAACGCATCCCTATAATGACATGTATGATAAGATCGTCGGGGCGGCCTGTTTCAAAGTTGATGTTACAGAAAAGAATTTATAAACACTCGCTACCTACTTATGTTACAATCTACGTGGGAAAATAAATGTTGCTTGGGCATCAACTGCCTATAGCCAGGTACTACGTAACTTATATTTCGAACTCGCAATAAATGAGATTTTGTAATTACTAGTAACATAGCTAGGGGTGGGGTATCGGGTTTCATTAATGGACAAATAGTAACTAACAAGTTTTTAAAAAAAACATAATTCGCGGCAGGCAGTAGCAGAATCTCAATAGAGGTTCCAGACTGCCCTTTACGTGGGTACTATGAAACAAGTGTCATATCAACTCTCAACTATAACGACCAAGTTCACGCTGGTCGCGCAAGAATAAACAGAAATTTGGGTATTTTGTTAGCATCATGATAGAAATCACAAGAATGCTCTAACTACCCACTTTTAAAGTAACCAAGGAGACATTGCAGGTACGTTTCCTGCGTTGGCAGTCCCGCCAGAGCGAAACCGGACGTATATCCATATGCGCGTGCGGTCGTAGCATCAACACATCTTTCCCCAAGCCTGCCCCATACTCCTTGATAGATGCAAACAGGTTTTAGGCCTATCCCCTACGGATAATAACATAAACTCCGTCCTTATCCTTTCCCTTCCAGTGCCCGACAATCAGCAACAGCACGTGGGCCCGCATTACGTGTTAACCATCGTAAAGATGCTCCTAGTTCTTTCTGAACAGTCTTTTAGTGCTGCCGATCTTTCCCATATCGCCAAATTTCTCGTCTGGCATCTTCTTCGGCTGCCCCTGCGTCTGCGAGAATAGTGGCAATCTCAGCTGTTCGGATGAAGCAGAAGTCGTGATCCGCTCGCCACTAGCCATCCGTACCTTTTGCTTCACACTCTCAATCCAAGCACGGCTTTCGTCACTGATTTCCCTACGTTTAGCTGCTTTCGGACCGGCAAGACCGAGCGAACTATCTTCTTCGTCCCAGTTAACCTGTGATGAGACCTGCGACCTCACCGAGGCGTCAGATGCCGGCGTGTTGGCATTTTCTGACCAAGCTGAAGTCTTCGCTAGCGGGGTTTTGGGCATTTTCGGGAGCACTTCTTCGCCCGGAATCTTTCTAGTCTTCCGGACGGTGAGAGGTGTCATTGGCGATTCATGTGCAGAACCGGGGCGGCTGCCAGGGCTTGACCCCGGGCGCCTGCTTACCGCAGGAACGGCGTCGGTAACCTCAACTTTGCCCTCACCCTTTGATCGGGAGCCGTGATGAACGGCATAATCCCGCAGATACTCCCCAAGATCAGCCCATCCACCACCAACTCGAACCATGACTCGCTCATTCTGTTCTCCAACGCATCGAATGAAGAGTTTAATAGGTGTCTCGCCGGTCCGAGAGAGATGATAGAGTCGTATTCCTTGACTGCTCATAGATCGTGGACGTGCATCTCGTACTGGAGCTAGCATAAAAGAGGGTGTGCCACTTCGGGAATAGGAAGGAGTCACAGTCCGCGAATCTGTTCGCGAGGAAAGGGCCGAGGTTGGGCGACGCGATGGGTCAGGATGTCGGGGCTTTGGCCGTGAAGGCAACTGAAGGTCAGGCGGGTTTAGGTTGATGCCACGCTTTTTCAGTTCAATTTTCGCCGGTATAGTTTCAAGCAATTGTCGAAGTTGTTTTTGTAGGTGGTCGTCGTCGCTGATGGTGCTGATACGACCCATTTGGCATGGGCTGCCGAGCCGACTCTCCCATTCAAAAGATGCATCCGGGTCAAAAACGACAGGCGGTTCGAGCGGCGTTCGAGGCGGCGAGCTATCAAGATCGGGCAGTGCTGCTATTTCAGGCATATCCTTAAACGTGACCGAGGTCGATCTCGATTTGTACCTAAGTGGCGGTGAGCTGGGTGGACTTATAACATCACTTGAAAATGGTTCATCTGGGTCTGGTAGATGAGGCAAATCCGGCTCCATGGAAGCTTCACGAAAGACGTCACGGTCAAAATACTCCGGCGAGTAGTTCGAGGAGCCATGGAGGGCAGTGGAGGCGATAGAGAAATCGCTACCTTTCCGTGCTTGGAGGTAAGTGGGAGGTAATTCAGGTTCCTCATCTTCCTCATTTACCGACTCCAAAATTGATGGCTCGAAATCTTCTTCTAAGGGAGATTTCAACAGCGCCTCCTGTTGCGATGAGTGATGAGCAGATTGGCGCACTATATTTCGGTTCATCTCCGACAAGACGGGGTCTAGGCCTGGTTCAAAGCGTGCACCTTCCACATCTTCTGATCCGTCGTAAGTTGAATTCCGTGATGCTTTCGACGCTATCAGCCGTGATTTACTGGGTGCAAGAGTTGATAGCTTTCGATTACTGGGTTTTGTGTTCAACACCCTGGCTGGTTTTTTCATGGAGCCTAGCTTAGAATCTTTCGTTTGAGTCGTAGAATCAACGAGTGGCCGACGTGTGGTGTGCTCTGACGGACGGTCTTCTTCTTCGGGGGATTCGTAATCTAATAGCTCTAGACTTATAGACGGTTTTGTCGGGCTTCCTTCTTCAATTTGAATGTTCCTTGACGGAGGTTTTAGCGGAATATGTGTATCCAGGCGACCAGCTTCGGGCAAGTTTAAGCATTTCCCTTCTCTTACTTTTCGCTCTGCTGCAATTACCCATTCTGCATAGTCTTGTTCGATTGATTCCATGCGGTCTAACCATTCTTCTGGTAGCGTATCCATCATCCCCTCAAGTGTATCGAGCATGAAGTCTAGATCTCGCCCTGGCCTGGCTACCTTTTGCTGGAGTACGGTTTTCATGACGTCAAAGTCTTTCTCGGAAAGGTGCGGTGTCGGAGACCTAGCCTTTGTAACCCTCCGAGCCGGGTCGGGAGAGCTACGAGATAGTAATTCAATGGCACTCCATCCGGAGAGTAGAGCTACCTCGGCATCCGTAATCATCATGAGCAACGTCGGAACCTTGCGCAACACGATAAGTCTTACGCTCCATGTGCGCAATAATCTTGACAACTTGGATAAAACAGGTAGGGTTTGGACAGTAATTGCAGTAACAACTGCAGTCAGATCTTCCATTTTAGAAAATGAGAAAGCAGATGCAACAGAAAGACCGGCATCAGAAAATGGGGTTCCCGGCCGAGACAGCGGAAGGATGTGATTGTGTAGGACTTGATTCTTGATCTCCTCCAGATCCAAGCCCTCCATATCCTGTTGTATCAGCTCGATTCGTTGTTCATACAAGATCACATCATCAGCCGGAAGGCTACCAAAGAAGGTAACATCAGAACCCAGAGTGGACCCGTGTATATCTTCAGATGTCTCAGGTTCAAGCAGCTTCCTTCTCTTAGCGGGAGGCATTTCGAAGCCAGCTGATGTGCCTGTTGAGGGCCAGGGCCAGTTAGAGAGCTCTTCGAGCCAGCCGTAAATCGTCTTGGAGGCAATGGCAGTTTTCAAAGCAAACGCCTGCTCGGAGATAGACGCCCGAGCTAGGCACGTCTTGAGGGGGCCGGTAGGAGATTGGAGGGCCTCGATGGCCGTCGCCGGAGTGAGCTGCGAAAGCAGATCATCTGATGGGTGTCGCTGTCGAGACGGCGAGGGTGAGCTGGTACGCAGTGGAGATGGTCGGGCCCGGAGAGTGCCTCGTGGGCCGGTGGATGTGGAAAGATGTTGGTCAGACATGGTGGAAGAGGTGTGTTGTCGATCACCTTTGCGGATCTTCGCCGTCAGTGATTCTGACTGGTAATCCTCGTGGTCCAGTATAACAAAGTCAATCTGAGATCGAGAAGAGGTTTTATGTGGAGGGATCCATCGTGTTAGTCAATGGGTTGAGATTCTGGTCTGGGGTTGGCATGGCCTCGAACAGAATATCGATTGTGCTGTTTGTCGTCTATCCCGCTAGTTCGTCAGGGTGCTGTATCGGGAGCACGGATAGGATATAAGACGGCCTTGGATCTAAACTAATTGTTGTGTCTCTAAAATTCGGGTGTGCTTAGGCGAATAGTCTTGGGTACAACGACAGGCCGTAGCGTGAGAGGAAGCCGAGCTGAGTTATAAGGTAAGGACGAGCGGGAAGGAATGAAAGAGTGAACAACAGCGTTGTTAACACAAGTATTGCCACTTGTCGGACAACAAAGAGCTGGTATAATCCCTCTTCTTCTCCTTTCTACTTCTCCGTTTTCTTCTCTCTTTTCTTTTTCTTTTTCTTTTTAATAATGTAGCAGAATGAGTGACGTTTTCGACACCGGTAGGCACAATTCAGGCACCGGCGCGGGTTGGAGCTATTGCTTTAGGAGTGGTCGATGGAAAGGAGACCAAGACGAGTAGGAAACAGAAGACGAAGGAATCGTAGGGTCGAAGAACTAGGTCCTCGTCCAACTGAAGTATAGGCGCGAGGAGAAAGGAATGGGAAGACGAGGAAGGTCGCAGTCGTGGTCAGTGGGAATGCCGAGAAGGATGCCGAGGGGAGAGAGGGAGAGACAGAGAGTGTTGAAGAGCGCCGAACGGGTAGTGTCTGGTAGGTGCCAACGAGACGACGGAGGCAGTGGGATAGGAGTCTGTTTGATGGGCGACTGGCCTGGGGCCTGGCTGATCGAATGAGTTGTTTCGGTCACAGACCAATGCTCTCAGCACACGCCGCGGCGTATGTAGCCGCTCCCTGTTTGCTGCCTGTTTGCTCCCTATTGTTCGTCGAAGGGCTTCCAAGGTTGGCCGATGCATCCATCTACTTCATCGACTAGGTCAGTCAACGAATCGGCGAATCAGCTAATCAGTCGGTAGTCGGCAGGCATCGAGACAGAGAAGCGGGAGGTGCTGTGCATTCTCTATCCCGGGTCCCACTGCTGGACACGTCTCGTCCCCTGGGCAAGAAGAAGAGAGAAGAAGAGAAAGAACTGGGATGTTGAGAGATGGGGTGAGAAGGAAACAAGAGCTGGAGGTTTGTCGCAAGCTTTTGAGAGAGAGCGAGCTGCGCTATGCACTACCAGCATGTACGCTAGGGACCAGAAGGGACTAGCCTGGGATTACGTAGCAAAAGGAAGTACAAGTAAGTCCCATCCTACAGCAGGTACTTTGCATACCACGAAGCGATATGGTAGCGCGCGGCAGCAGAGGCCGAGGACATGGCGCGAATACGTTTCAACGCTGCAATGAGCGGCGCAGTAAATTAGTATAACGAATATAGGCCTGATTCGCTCGAACCTCGTTCACGTCATGGAACTTTTCTGAATTTATTCATTTTTCTTTCGTTTTATATTTTCACGTGGAAAGGGTCGAACAAAGATCATAAGGCTTCGGTAATCTACAGCCCGTGCCTAGATCTATTACGTGCAGTAGGTGGATCTAAGTAGATACTTGGTTACGTACTTTGTCAGAAACGAAACTTGAAAACTAATATACATCTCAATTACATACCGTAGCTTAATAAGGTAGCAAGTACAAATAAGAAGTCCATTTCCAAACTCTGTTTCCGTACCGGTACAAGTTTATTCTTTGCTAATCTTGCTCCGCACTTCCTACGTGTAAGTACTTATCTCATCAACAACACATGCCTACCTATTAATAGCCTAGTTACCTTGTATCATGGAGATAATAATGATTACTGTGTATTTACTTTCTAGGTACTGTGTATGCAGATTATGATAATACCTGTAAGCAGGCATATAGGTTTCTAGGTCCATAAAAGTATCCTTCCACGTCATTAATCGACATCTGCGCCTTTCAACTGCCAGTCATCTATAAGCTAAGGTAACTGTCTCGGAGCTTGGTTCCATCCCTCTTGAAAGGCAACGCCACAAGCTTAGAGCAGCCGCGCCACAGAGGTACCCCCGCCATCGGGCCGGAGACGCTGGCGATGACTCTCCAAAAAAAAAATTTAATATTTCTGCAAGTGCAGACCCCTCCATCATCTGCTCCAGAACATCAAACAGTCAGACTAATTCTCTCTATCTCATCGAAACGAGTCTTCAATTCAGCTTCTCACTTATTGCTTGCGCGAGAGACATACTGATTTCGTAACGAAGCCGCTCATCCTACTTTACAGCTCCCCTATCGTCGTTTGGACGGCCCAATTCCCAACATGTCCATCACCGGCAACGCCACGTCGAACCCTTACTCGAGTGTTAGTGACCTCTTGAGTAATGTCCGCAACTTCAAGATCATAGAATGCAAGTACCTCCCGTGCCATTAAATTCCTCTTTCAGCAGCTTCCAAGAGTGATTCGCTGCTACCCAACAAGAGTGTTTGAGCATAGGCCTTCCTAAAATATGTCTTTTGGCTCTACAAACAGGCTCAATACAGCAGTAACTAACTGTTTCTAGCTAGTAAGAAATTATCTTCGCTATCATACAACTTCGAACAAACTGGTTAATGCATGATTTAGCTTTGAGGGAGGGCGAACAATTTGCAAATGCGTACTTCTCAACTGAGACGAAAATTAAAATGGATGTTCAAGACGGACTCAAGCCCTCTGTTATACTTGCTGACATTACCTTGTCTATAGTGCGACGATGCTTTCTGAATTTGGTTGTGACTATATTGAACTTACGAATCCAGCTGCCAGCCCGGTGAGTCTTTTCCAGTATGTCTTGGTTAGATCTCAGCGCTAATCAACCGTAGCAATCTCGCGACGACTGCGAAGCCATCTGCAAGCTCGGCCTCAAGGTACACATTCAATAACCAATACTTGAAAGAGATTGAATGTCTACTAACGACACAGTAGGCCAAGATTCTAACCCGTTCGTTGTCTCCTCTTGGCCCTAGTTATGCCAAGTCTTCTAACCGACATATCAGACACAAGATGCACTCTAGAGGTGAGTAGCCGTTATGGCTAGCGATTTTGGATGCCTTTATTTTACCTCGGTCGATCTGCCAGTGCACCCATGCTCGTATGTGGCTAACACATGCTCCAGGACGCCAAGCTTGCGGTATGAGTCCTTCGAATTGAGAATGAATTGCGAATGACTGAACCCTCTAAGTGCGACTGCGGAGTTGACGGTGTAGATGTCGTGATCGGGACGAGCCGTGAGCACAGACCCACTATATAATCTCGTTCATGGACTGACTTGCAGCAACAAGAATTCCTACGAGAGCATTCCCTTGGCGGCAAGGACATGATAGCTATTACCAAGCAGGCTATCGAGGTTATCGAGTATATCAAGAGGTATGTGCATCACCAATCTGGTCCCAATTAGAAGCTAAACAGTGGCTCAGCCGAGGCTGCGAGGTCCGCTTCTCGAGTGAAGACTCTTTCCGGTAAGTGCCGTCTTTACGTTTCTCTAAGCCGATCCCTTCGCCGACCGATAGATCTCTGTTGCTTGCGGAGACTGGGGCTTTTGAGAGTCATGACGGGCAAGACCTAGACGGAAAAGCAGGGTCTTGCTTGTATGCAGATTCTCGTTGCTCGTTACGACATAGCACCATCATTTTTGCGACGCTCTCTTAAAATGCGCCTATGACCTATAAGGCTTCTACGTTACGCATTTCAGCAAAGCAAAGCAACGCTATTCGACGTGCTCTTCTCCATCCAAGGCTTGACTCCTCTGGCTCGGCGAGGTTTCTGAGGGGTCGGCTGACTCTAAGGTCAGCTGTCACGCTAATGTATGCAAAGGTCGGATCTAGTCGATTTGCTCTCCATTTACCGCGCTGTGTAAGTACTTGCCGTGCTATTGGTGTCCCTTTGGCATTCCCCAAGAGCGGTTCGCTGTCCCAATGAAGAGTTTCCAGCATGGGTGCTCCTGAAATATGTTCTTTAGCGCTATAAATACGCTCCGTACGGCAACAACTAACCGAGGATTTCTCAAAAGTAATAACGTTGGTGTCGGAAGAGTGGGCGTTGCCGACACCGTGGGCTGTGCTTCTCCGAGACAAGTTTATGCAAGTGATAGCCATCCTCTTTTTTGGCCGTATGCTAACCGTCCGCAGGACCTTGTTAGAACCCTTCGAGGCTGTGTTTCGACCGATATCGAGGTTCACGTATATGCCCCTGTAAACTATATTTCGCATGACACTTGGCTAATCGAATCAAGTTCCACGATGATACAGGCTGTGCTGTGGCGGTCCGTTACATGCTCCGAAACCTAGAGATGAGAAGCTGACCATTCCTAGAACTCCTTCACTGCCCTCGAGGCTGGTGCTACACGTAAGCCCACCGGATTCTCTCTTCATAACTACTAAGGAGATATGGACCTTGGAGATGGACTCCGGATCCACCGACGTTGTTTATGGGGGTGGGCATAGGCTGACTTTCTATGGCACAGACGTCGACACATCTGTGCTTGGAATTGGGGAAAGAAATGGCATCTGCCCACTTGGGGCCCTCGTATGTCTAAATCTTACTCTTCAGGAATCCAACTGTGGTCTGACTTTACGAAACGCAAGATGGCTAGAATGATGCCGACCAGCAGGGATTATATTCTCTCCAAGTATAAGCTTCACCAGCTCAAGGCTATTGAAGACTTTGTCGCAGAAGCTGTTGAAGTAAGCCCACACTTTATCTGGCTTTATCATATGCTTTCTTGCAAGCTAACAGCGTCTCCAGATCAACGTGCCATTTAACAACCCAATTACTGGTATGTTGTCTGCTATATATATAGCCATTGCCGTGTTGCTTACGAAAACCACAGGGTTTTGCGCCTTCACACACAAGGTATCTATATACCACATGTGAACCCGTTGATTAATAAACCGACTAACACGGTATCAGGCTGGTATCCACGCTAAGGCAATCCTTAATTCCCCGTCCACCTATGAGATCCTCAAGCCCGAGGACTTCGGTCTATCAAGGTAAGTTGTACTATCTGTCTCGCGCATATTCAGAACTAACACAGCTGTACAGATAGTAAGCTATAACCTAGGTAATACTATGAAGCCTAGAAACTGATCCAATTTCTTAGTGTCCATTTCACATCTCGACTTACTGGGTGGAATGCTATTAAGAGTCGAGTTGAGCAGCTGGGCCTCGATGCAAATTCCTGGCCAGAGGACAAAATTCGCGAGGTGTAAGTGTTGGCTACCTATCCTAACATCTAGATCACTAACGATCCAACCCCAACATTCCAGTACGGCCAAGATCAAGCAGATAGCAGACCTCAAGGTGATGACCCTTGATGAGACTGATGCCCTAATTCGATCCTTCCACCTTGACCTACAGAAGGGTCACGATCAAAATGGACAGAACGACGAGAGTGTGGAAAAGGCTACATGAAAATTCGAGTCTGTTCTTGTGGTATTTCCAGAGACAAAATGCTTTCTGTTCATATATGAACATAGTCTATGCCTGGAAACTAAGAAGAAGAAGAAGAAGAAGAAAAAGGAAAAAGAAGGAAAAAGAAGAAGAAGAAGAAAAAAGAAAAAGAAGGAAAAAGAAGAAGAAAAAAGCTACGCATGTAAGTAACAGCGATATAGCAGGGCACAATGATCTAAAGAAGATGTGTGAATAGCAGAGGCCGGAAAAAAATCACTGTAAATAGTGTCTATAGATGGACATTTTATTCCTTTCTTACAATCAGTCGATCGTATGTCTAGTTGTCCCTAGTGATTAATCGATTACTCATCAATCACTTAATTTTTCATTAGATGCAACAAGCTGTTATCGAAACATAGTCTTAAAGACTGCCAGCAACAAAATCTGCGCCCGTAGGCTGTTCCAATCAATCAGTATCCAGGCTTTTGTCTATTTCTCTCTGCATAAAATAATGCATAAATGCACATGGGCTGTTCACAGTCTCACCTGACTGATAACTGGCTGAGCCTGAGCAAAAGCGGCAATTGCGCTAAGCCTGGTTTGTCGCACTCTTGGCATTTGGTAAAACTTAGAACCAAAATATAAGGTACCTAAGCACCTCTCTGTACTACCGGGAGGGAGGCTAGAGGTACGTAGGCATTCGCATGTCCAGGAGCGGGGCTGGTGCTGAGTTCACGATCTCGCGTTATTGGAATCCCACCACACATGATTGGCATCATCCTGTTCCCATAGCATCTGCCAGCCTATGACCGAAAGACAGGTAGCGTTCTGTCATCGTCATCACTATGAATTATCTCGAGTTTTTATCCACCCTCTTCGGCTGGGTCTATACCATCTGCTGGTCACTCTCATTCTATCCACAGGCGCTTCTGAACTTTAAGAGAAAATCCACGGTTGGGTCAACTATAGATTTCCCCTTTATTAACGTCCTCGGTTCGTCTACCAATACCCGCTCCACCCTGACCTCTGGGCGCGAGGCACGGACTCAACTCAACTCAACTGACTGACTGACTGAAAATTGTCATAGGTTTTGCTTCCTATTTCATATACACTTGTGCATTTTACTGGTCGCCGCTCATCCGTCACCAGTATGCGCTCCGTCACGACAACCATACACCAACCGTGGCTTTTAACGACATCGCCTTTGCTCTGCATGCCCTCATTCTCACTGCCATTCTCAACACGCAGTATTTTCTGCCATCAATATGGGGCTTCGAGCAATCCATGGGTCGGAGACCGTCTCGCCTCATTACAGGCGTATTCGTCGGTTGTATCACTGGCGTTCTCCTGATTACGTTCGTTGTAGCATCACAGCCGCCAAGCGCGGATCCGAAGACGTCATGGGCATGGCTGGATGTAATCTACGTTATATCCTACGTCAAACTGCTCGTGACATTGGTCAAGTACGCGCCCCAGCTCGTCCACAATACGCGCAACCGCAGCACCAAGGGCTGGGACATCTCGCAGATCTTACTTGACTTTGCGGGCGGTCTTCTGAGTATCGCACAGCTGGGCATAGACGCGTATCTGCAACATGACTGGTCTGGTGTAACAGGCAATCCCGTGAAGTTCTTTCTCGGCAATGTGAGCATGGTGTACGACTTACTCTTCATGGGGCAGCACTATTGCCTCTACAGAGCCAGTAGCCCACACAGGGATGGAGAACAAGAGTCATACTCAGGAGGGAGTGAGAGAGAAAGAAGACTGGACTAATATGGTATCCGTGTCTGTACCTGGGTAATATATCAACTGTATTAAGTAAGGTACCAATACCTTATACATGAATGGTTCCACGTTTTTTTTTTGGATTTATGCGGAGTCGGATGGGCGGGATGGTCATGAAGTTCGCCATTCGTATTTAGAAATAGTACCTAATTGTATTCCTCCCTGTTCTGAGCTCTAGCTGTCTGATGTGTGCTATAATATGGCCTCATATATTGTCGGGTTTGGCTATTTAATATGTTCTGCAACATCCGTGTTTCACCCATTTTGGACATGGCTCCCGTCTCTTTTTACGGCGAATCTACCTGGATACGCTAATGTGTTCACGGTGGGTTGATAACACGTCACACGTGTACTTGTACTATACAGTATATGCGCCTAACGTATCAATACTGTCTGAATACATGTTCCTAGACTCAACTTTGCTCCCGATGAACAGATGTGTGTCAAGTCTAAGCTATTGAGGTACTCAAGCCAGGATTGCCGCTTTCTAGGCAGGTTGAAATAACCACGTCAACAAGAAGTTGAATGCCGCTCACATCCCATTTCCAATTATGGCTAAATACAACAAGTTGATTGGTGTAAGCACATCAAGGTAGTAGAAGTGTACATCGATACAAGGTACATGGATCGATGAGCCATAGGTATGTCCAGAGCACCTCGGGTATACTTCTAGCCGTTGCCTGAAATACATACATTCTAAAGTACCTGCCAGTAGTTTGTACCAGTATTGAGCTATCTACCTACCTAGGTACATGTGCGTCCTCCCTTCCATCGTGAATCAATGGGGATGACGCCCGAGCCATCGGCTCTAATCTGTAACATTCCGATCATCGCAATTCAACCCTGGCCGCACGCAACACAAGACATTTTGTCTACCTACTCATTTATCAGCGTCGTACCAAACGGTTATATGGATTGGTCAAGTAGGGCTCCGTCACACCTCCAGACGCATCGATCATAACAATAGAACGACCAGTTCCCTCGGAAGAAGCTCATTTCCATGGCACTTCCGAGTTTCGCCTCCGCCTCTTAGACTTCCACGGTATCCCTCGTCTCGTCTCGTCTCGTCTCGCTCGCCGACCCGACCTCGTTCTAGCATCCGACGCTATCATCCACCATCATGTGTCGGTTCCTCGTATGTACAGTCCGACCGTTAGATCTGTCAGGACCAGGATCGGGGTGAAATCTTCAGCTGACCGCCACATACTCAGGTTTACCGCGGCAGCGACGAGATCCTGCTCTCCAAGCTTATTCTCGACCCAACCCACTCTATTCTTAAGCAATCCTTTGACTCGCGATTACGACTCGTCAGTTCTCCCTCCCGTCTGTGGCCCGCTGTATAGATGAACCGCATGTCTAACTGAGACGTCTTGGTTGTAGGATACGAGACGCGGCCAGAACAACGCAGATGGCTTTGGTATCGGCTTCTATACCGACCCAAAGCTCGGCGCCGCCCCTTGTCTCTTCACGTCTACGATCCCTGCGTGGAACTGCACGAACCTGCATCGCATCGCCTCGAAGACGGCTTCGCGGCTCGTTTTTGCTCATGTCAGGGCTACGACCGAAGGATCACTAACCGAGGACAATTGCCACCCCTTTTACCATAACAGCTTGATGTGGATGCACAATGGCGGGTTGGGAGGCTGGAAATACATCAAACGGAGGCTTGGCGAGCGGTTGCACGACAAGTGGTACCTGAATGTGCAAGGTGGCACCGACAGCGAGTGGGCATTCGCCCTGTTCCTCGATCGCCTTGAACGCTTAGGGACGGATCCTAGCTCCCAACCTAAGAAGGGTTTCGGCCCCGTCCTACTGCGTCGCGCCATGCTGCAGACGATCGAGATAATCAATGAGCTGACTATGGGCATACCTGAGAGCACAGTCGTGAGCGAAAACGTCGATACTCGAAGTCTGCTCAACTTTGCCGTCACGGATGGCCACTCCATCATCTGCACCAGATACGTAAGCAGCAAGACGGACGAGGCAGCCAGTTTATACTTTTCATCCGGAACCCAGTGGGAGACGAAGCCATCGGCTGGGGAGGATAGGGACTATCAAATGGAGCGTCGTGATAAGGGAGCAGACATTGTCCTGGTTGCCAGTGAACCTCTTACATTTGAACGAGGTAAATAAGTGCTATAAATCTATGCGCAACGGCCGAGGCTAATTGATACTACAGAGAACTGGGTTAATGTCCCTACAAACTCTATCCTCACCATCCATGGTCAAACCGTGATGGTGAATCCCATCATCGACGCCTTCTCGGACCGAGACCCATGTCATAAACGCTCCTCTGCTTTTGCACAGACTAAAGGCTTGACAACCAATGAAAAAGCTGCACCGCCGGTAACCAGTCCGGCATCCACACCCGATCCCGATCCCGAAACTCATAGACGCATCATACCACCTTTGATCCCCTCGGGAGTCGGACGTAGCAGAACACCAGACCCTCTCCCGATTATGTTAAGAGGACGGACTCCATTGTCGTTATCTGAGACCGCATCATCTGAGACCCCAGCATCGGACGTTCGCACCATGACGGATGGCCCACCACAACGCACAGAAGTAGCGCCCAGACTTCCTTCACAAGGTAATATCAAGAAGAAACGTCGATCGCTCAACGTCGGGGAGTATCCACACCCCGCCGAATTCACTGAGCCGCAGGTGCAAACACCGCCCAGTCCGGTGCAATCACCATCGAGGGCTGGTGACTATATGACGGCCGAGAAAGCGGCTCGGGTCCTAGGCATGGCCCTATGAGACTTAGACCAAACAAACGGCTTTAATTACCTGCCCACGGGTGCTTTCCCAAAGTTGAACGTTTCCTATTCATGGATTTTTGCGTCTTTGTAAGGGAGTAAGCAGATAAAAAGCCAGCCATAATGATGCAAGCCAGCAAGGCGTTCTGGACTGTAAGATAACTGTAGAGACGAGATAATGAAATATGATCATGAACCGGTATTAGTCATACTATGGACGAATTACTTTCGGAAGAAACAAGTTGGGTGTCTCTGGTCAGATTTGGCCTGTCTAACTCTCTCAAAATCAGCACGCTCGTTTAATATTGCGTTATTCCGAGATCGGATGGGCGTGGAAATATCACGGATATCTGCTCTGTTACTGTAGAAATAGCTGCTCTGCTGAGATACGTATGGTAAGGTACCTGGTACTTTGTTGGCGGGGAAGGAGGTCAAGCCACAACGAAATAACACATGCAGAAGGAGACACAGCCACACTTTTATCTCGTGCACCGACATAAACCAACAATCTGAACGAAGCTCGGAGGAGTTCACGCCACTTTACTTCCCACATTCCATGTTACGACGATTGCGGAGCGCAGACGATATCCAAGTTCATCTCCAGGCCGTATACGTACCACGGCCACAAGTCTCGTGAATGGTAACCGACTATAGTCATCTCGAGCGCCTCCGACCGGCATAATCGGTATGAGCGGACGGCTTATAGCGACGGCCGGACGCCATCCGGCCACGCGTTCGGCCAACATCCGCGCCGTGCGTCAGTACCACCAGCTGCCCTCTGGCGGCCTGCTTCGAGCCGACGCTGCCGTCCGAGCTACGAGACGACGCCTGTGGTTCCCGGTGAACTCGTTCCATAATGCCGTCGCCGTGCGCAATGCGTCCTTTGCCCGCCTCCTGCCGAGACTCATGGTCAAGTTTGTGCGGATCCCTGCGCTCGCCGGCGGCGTCATGGTGGGAGGGCTGGCATGGATACAATACCAAGCAAACCGTACGTGCGCCGAACCCCCCTCGTCCGCCTGCGGTATCGGGCTGCTAACCTTAGCGCTGTACAGTGGCCGGGAACTATGCCTGGGACATCATCAATACCACGAAGGAGTCCGTATCGAACACGGCAGCCAGCATCTTTGACGGCGCGAAGGGCGTTGCTGACCAAACGAGGCAAGGATGGCAAAACACCAAGGACCAAGTAGCAGTACCGGAGTGGGTACAGAAAATATTGAGAATACACGAGGAAATCGGCACCGGCAAGGGAGACGGCGGCCCCGAAGGCGAAGAGCCACCAAAACAGGGCCGGGCAGGGGCCGCTGCGACTGCGGGCGCTTCCGCTGTAGTCTTCGGCTACGATCAATCGTCGGGAGACGACCCGCGAAGCGACGACGAGATTGCCAAAGATGACCAGATGATGGTACTGACGAAGAAGATGATCGAGATCCGCAACATCCTGGCAAGGATCGGGCAGTCGAATACGGTAACACTGCCGTCCATTGTCGTCATTGGATCGCAGTCCTCTGGGAAGAGTTCTGTGTTGGAAGCTATAGTCGGACACGAGTTCCTCCCAAAAGGTTCCAACATGGTCACGCGCAGGCCAATCGAACTTACATTAATCAATACCCCCGACTCCCGCTCCGAATATGGCGAATTTCCTGATCTTGGACTGGGCAAGATTTTCGACTTTTCCTCCATCCAACGGACCCTGACAGAGCTGAACCAAGCCGTCCCCGAGGCACAATGTGTCTCGGACGATCCGATTCGTCTTTCTATCTCTTCCCCTAACGTCCCCGATCTTTCTCTTATCGACCTGCCCGGTTATATACAGGTTGTAGGGCAAAACCAGCCGCTCCAGCTCAAACAGAAGATCTCGGAGCTTTGTGATAAATATATTCAGGCCCCCAATGTAATATTGGCAATTTCGGCTGCGGATGTTGACCTGGCAAACTCGACTGCACTACGAGCTAGCCGAAGAGTTGACCCTCGGGGCGAGCGAACGATTGGAGTGGTCACAAAAATGGACCTCGTCGATCCGACGAGAGGTGCGGCGATTCTAAACGACAAACAATACCCGCTTCGACTAGGATATGTAGGTGTAGTGTCACGCGCGCCTACGACTTCCGCACTCTTTAAGAAGGGAGATAACAATTTGACCACGGCGATCACAAAAAATGAGAATGCTTATTTCTCATCCCACCCCCTGGAGTTTGGGCCTACCTCGGACGTGGCTGTAGGAACCTCGACGCTACGTAAGAAACTGATGCATGTTCTCGAGCAAACCATGTCAGCCAGCTTACAGGGCACGAGTGATGCAATCCGCCAAGAGCTCGAAGAGGCCACTTACCAGTTCAAGGTCCAATACAACGATCGGCCTCTGTCCGCTGAGTCATATCTTGCTGAGAGTTTAGATGCTTTTAAGCACTCGTTCAAACAGTTGTCCGAAGAATTTGGCCGACCTCAGATGCACGAGCTTCTGAAGAACGAACTTGATCAACGGGTGTTGGACCTCCTTGCCGCGAAATATTGGAATAAACCTATATATGACCTTAGCGTCCCCCCTCCGGAACCCGATAGCTTGGTTGACCTTCCCAAAGTTGATCCGAACTCCCTCTTCTGGCGCCGACGCCTCGACGCATCCACCTCCGCGCTTACCAAACTTGGTGTGGGTAGACTGGCAACAAATGTAGTGGCGAACGCGGTCCAGTCTCATGTGGACGGTCTCATCAGCCACTCAACTTTCGTCAATCATCCCTTTGCCCGTCAAGCCATTACCGAAGCCGCTTCGAGTATCTTAAATGACAGGTTTTATAGCACCAGCGACCAAGTAGAGAACTGTATCAAACCGTTCAAGTTTGACATCGATATGGAGGAGCGTGAATGGACCGCCGGGAGAGATCATGTTCAAGGGGTCTTAAAGAAGGAGCTACAGGCCTGCGAAGGGGCGTTCAAAGACTTAGAGGCTGTCGTAGGGGGGAGAAGGAAGTTAAGAGAAGTTGTAAACTTCATTGACAAGGCCCGAAAGGGTGATGTTGTCATCGAAGGAGACAGCCAAACTGGCGCCGGAGGATTTAGCGCTTCCCTACTATCCAAAGGTATGGGCCGTTTCCCAGCTATCAGATCAACGGGCCTCGCTGACATACTACAGGTCGAGAGGCGGTATTCCTGCGTGATCGCGCCGACATAATTAAAATGCGTCTACTTGCTGTCAAGTCAAAACAGTGCGCCAACATGCAGAATAAATATCACTGCCCCGAAGTCTTCCTCGATGCGGTAGCCACAAAGCTTGCCTCGACAGCAGTCCTATTTCTAAATGTAGAACTTCTTTCCGAGTTCTACTACAACTTCCCGCGGGAGCTAGATATGCGGCTCGGCCGCCACTTGACCGACGATCAAGTCGAAAAATTCGCCAAGGAGGACCCGAAGATCAAAAAGCATCTAGAGGTCATCAAGAGGAAGGAGCTTCTGGAACTCGTCCTTGAAAAAATGGATAGCCTGAGGCAGATTGAGAATCGAGACCAAGCGAGGGCGAAGAGAAACTCAAAATCCAAGAGCGAGAAAGAGCGAGGGCGATGGGGGATATTTTAATACAAACTCTTTAGGCTGGGGGCACCTTGACGAATGTTTGATGACGGAACCAGGAGTTCAGGACGGTAGTTACGTTATAGCCCAGTATTGTCATAGCGGCGTTCACCCTAGATTTCACGATTTCACCTCTTAGTCACGTCTCTAAATACGATGGTTGACTGGCAAGTCTCATGTATCATATCATATCATATTTTACGCCCACTCATGAACTTAATGAGTTCGTTAGTCGAGATCGTGATATTTTATGAAGAGAAGATCGGAGAGAATCGTCGGGATACTTATTTTTCACTGTTTGCACTAGTTGCGCTTATTGCGCGGGGAATTCTGGCTGCTTAAATGGCTCATCTTGAGTTGTATTTTGGGTTTTCTCCATGTTTATCGTGTAAAGTGTAATGATAATTGAGTATAGGTCTCTCTCCTCGCTCTCTCGCTCGCGACGGTTGGAAACCTTGATGCCAACCACGGATGATGACGGGTAGCCTCTCACGCTATAGTCTGGCAAGGCGCATAGCGCCATAGTTACGATCTTTGACAGTCAAACCCCAAATCGGAAGACGGGCTGGGCTGTTGGGGTAGATAATTCTATCAATTGAAAATTTAAAAATTTAAAAATTCACTTAGCTAATACATATAATCTTTTGACGGCACCAGCTTAGGGTTTCAACTAACTTCAGTGGGCGTCGTCTCGAAAGGCGG
This sequence comes from Nemania serpens, assembly GCA_022578855.1. Taxonomy (NCBI): domain Eukaryota; kingdom Fungi; phylum Ascomycota; class Sordariomycetes; order Xylariales; family Xylariaceae; genus Nemania; species Nemania serpens. The sequence continues at coordinate 117,704 of MU396697.1, forward strand.
GATGAACTCCCAGCCATCGCTCTCTCGAGCCGGCTCTAGCAACCCTGCATGTAGAACCCGGTCGGCTTCTGCCAGCAAGAACCCTGGCAGCGAGGACCGGTCACCATCCTGGCAATGCGTCCCAAATATCGGCATCTTCCGAGTCTGCCGCAGGTGAGTCGAAGCGTATCTGACCCACTCGGCCCAAGTCCCCGGCTTGACGTCGTCATCTTCGTGGCCGGGAAGCGTCCACGAGACAGCCAGGGGCATTGCCCAGCCGCTGCCGGGCCACCAATAGCCGCCGCTGAACTTCGCCGCGAAACAGCTCGAGGTGACATTCGTTAGCCAGTCGCGAGCGGCTTGCTGGAGGCGCGCCTCGTCGACTTCATCATCAGGGGTAGCGGCCAGCTCCGCCGCACCGGGTAATTCGCCAGGCGGGTCCCCCTCGGTCTCCCTCGTTAGCTCCGGCCTGAAGGGCAGCGACATCAGCTTGGTCTGCAGCTCGGTCGGCATCAGCGCGGTGTACTTCCAGTACTCGCGCTCCGCATTCACGAAGCAGATGTGCTTGCGATAGTACGCCGGCCCGTCCCAGTTCTCGGCCTCGTCCACCACCAGACGCACGCGCTCGAAGCAGTAGTTCTGGGAGAGATAGTCCACCATGATGTGACAAGCGTTATCTGTAGGGTTGGCGAGGTGGATCTTCGCCGATCTGGTGCCATCTACAAGGCCCAGATGGCGGATCAGGGGATGGTAACCTGGCAGAGTTTAGTTTTCAGCCCCGGGGATGTGGATAGGGGGGGGACTCTTGGGGCCGGGGTGTAGTAGGTAGGTGATGAGCTCACGTAGACCGGCGCACTCAGTGCGATCCTTCCATATTTCGAAAAACAGCCTCCAGCATCGCTCGACGAATGGATTTCCCTTTCGCGCCGCGATGAACCCGTTCAAGATCTGCCCCTCGTGGCGCCGATACTGGAAATTGATCAAGAACAGCTCGTACGGACACTTTGGGTCCTCGAGTAGGTTCCAGAACGAGTCGTCAAAGCTTCGGAATAACATGGTGCCAGAGTCCAGCCACACGCCTGCTTGGTTATCAGTATCGAGTGAAGCCAATTTCTGGGTTATAAGGTTACATGCCGCCGTACTTGCGATATATTAGCTTACTGGCTTGCTGTAATTATCGGGCTCTGCTTTTGAACTCACAAGATACACCAGGGGCAAACGGACCATATCGCTCGCATGCACGGCATTCGTCTTCCCAGTCATGGTCTTCTCCAGAAAGCAGGCGGGGAGATATTCCGCGTCAACGAAGTTCGTCGCGTTGTTCGGCGAGCCGTCCACCATGTCGATGCAGCGGACATCCCAGCCCGGGCCCAGCCGTCTGACCCAGCCGGTGAGATTGCGTTGGCACCATCGTGGCATGCCGTCAAAGCTGCTCTCAGACGGAATTCCTCTCGGTATTAGTTATAAGCCACACAACAGCTCGCTCAACTCGAAAACTCATTAGAAGCCCCGTGAAGCCCAACTCACCCGGAATGCCAAAACGTCCAGCAGTTCTTTTCGTGCCTCACTGGCCGGTATGTATTTATGAGGGCTCCGATCTCGGCATCTGTTCGTCGGTCAATCTCGCTCTCTGGCAGGTGCTCGAGGGCCGGGGTCAGCGTGGGCTTCATGTCGGCGGGCATCTTTGCTGTGATGCAGACACAGTAGAAGCTATGTAATATGACTTATAAACAAGGAGGTTGGAGCTGATGTTGCTGCTGTTCTAGGCGAGACGCAACGAGAACAAGATAAGCGATGAAAAAAAAATTGAAAAGTTATTGAAGAGGATAGGAAAAGGGGTATTTATACTCCATTCCTTACGAAATCAGACGTCTTGAGATACCTAAGGAGGAGGAGGCGCAGTATTCCTTCTCAGAGTAATTGGAGGACTGACTCAGAGTCCTACAACATCCATCCATTCCATACTCCATTGGTTCGTGGCACAGTTGCCGCACTGCGCCTACCCCTATGTGAAGGTGGTTTGGTTGGGTTGCATGCATGCCATGGCACCGGTAATATCTCCCAACCACCAGGGCCCGCGCTATGACTATAGTATGATCTCACCCAACCTGTCAAGAAGGCCAGTTCCTTAGCTCTCCCGGGGTTTGCACACCCCGCTAGTAAGGACTGATTCGGGCTCAACGCCGTGCGGCTCGCTTCCGATGGATCGGCGGAGCGGGATCAATGGTAATTGACTTTTAATTGCGGCCACATAGAGGAAAAGGGAGAACCCGATACGGGCTAGTGGTGATAGGACTTGAACCTATTCTCCTGATCTGTCCGCACTCTATCACCTAACTCCTGTTATGTCCGCCTCGCTAATTATAGCTCACTTTGAAATAAAGGTAGCATCTCCTACACAGTGACGACCAAGGCTGTAATCGTGACTCCACGAGAGCTAGAACAAGAAACGCTGAGTGAAGCTCTCGTGGCTGTCAGTCATTATTGTCTGATAGTGCTGTCGATGATCTCGTCTCCATCCGCCTTTGTTGGCGTAGCCCCCTCCCCCTCCCCCTCTCACCTTGAGTATATATTTTAAGAAATATGTATCGACCTGTTTATGAACATCTTCCTCACACTGAAGACTCTAGGGCTGTGTTGATTTATCGTTTGTATCAGTCGCTAGAACGGATATCTTGTGATTATGTGGCAGTGCCCCGTGTCGGATCCTGTAAGTAAGCCATTACTCGACCTCTGTGAAGAACGCAGTAAATCGCTTTGAAGTCAGCCCAAGTATGATGAGCTTGCAGATCGTGAAATATTTTATCGAGGACGACCGTAAGGGACGATCCTGCTTGCATAAGCCTCGCTGCCTCGTAGACATGTAATAATACCTCTTCATATCCACACCTAAGTAGTTCTTCTCGATGCCTAAGAGAGCGAGCTGTCGTCTCTGAACTAAGTTGGTGGCGGCGACAATATCGTGAAAAATGTTGAAGGGTTGTGTATAGCGATCAGGTCACCGCACTTAGAGGAAGTTGAAGAGACTCCTCTGACTGATCATGACATCAATATCTCGTAATAATCTACTCCTATGGGTAGAAAAAGCGAGCCGTTGGACCTAAACACGGTTAGAGTTCAATTCCTAGCAGGGCTAAGTGGTTATCGCTAAATTAGCTCGCCTTTATATTTCTCTCTTGGGTTAAAGTCTACCCGACATTGACATACCTAACCTATTTATATATATGTAGTTTCCACTTTCGTGGGCGAAGGTTTAACTAATTAGGTATACTATCACTGCGGAAATAGCTAGGGAACGGACAGGCTAGGGGGGAAAGTTCACAACTTTCACCTAACTACCTGTCCGGCCAGTAGCGTGACAAACCTAGAAAACGGTTGGCATTAGAGCTTCTATCTTTAATTAAACATGGAGAAGATAGTTGCCGGTTGAGCTAAATAGTGAGTTGGGTTCGATTCCTAACAGCGCTATTGGTATTCACTGTTTAGCTCATCTGGAGATAGAGGGCTGCACAACAGTAAAAGTCACTGAGGGTGCCTCAAAAGTCAATCTCTTGAAGAACCGTAAGTACCTCGTCTGGATCAATTATCTCCCTGAGCAGACTACGAAGCGCAGTGGCCTTGTTACTTGTTATTATGAAGTAATTAGTTACTAATTAGCCAATCTCTGAGTTATATCACCTAGTTACAATTCTTACGTAAAATAAATTCGTACGTGGAATATAGAAGCTGAGAGTGATCAAGCCCCTTTCCTCTTCATGAAACTAAGCCCTTCACTGTTTCTATTTGCTTTTTACTTGAAATCGCGCAATAATATTGCGATTCAATATGAAATATCTTTCAGATATCCCATGCGTCTGGGTTTAGGAGAATAAATAGGGGGGTTATCGCTCGCCTCAAGCTTTTCCTAGCGCATTTGGATAGTTATAATTGTAGGTAGGATATATTGTAAGACTTCAGACCATATATCCTCATCGTCGGGGAAGTTGTACACTTTAGTTATAGGCGCTTTCTATAGTGCTACCTATGACCGCGCCCCTATTCGTATCGCCGCTATCGCGCTCGCCGCTATCATAAAGCTTGCTACTTGTAGTAACTGAAAAGTGTTCTGTTCCTTCTGGCGCGGACAACATAAATCTTTTTTCTTCTAATTCGAACGACTGGAGCGCTGATGGAGTAGCTCTGGATCCCGAGTTCGGAGTTCATGTTTGAACCGGACGAGTTTTAAGCACTCCAAGTAACGGTTATTTTTGGGTATCAAGCTGGGACAGAACTGATGAAGGGGCATAAATAGTGACGGGAAAAAAATTATGAAGAGACCAAGGCGCGTGATGAAGGCGAAAAGAGGTCTTCGAATAGCTAATTACCGAAAGGAGAGTAGAGACGAAATCGCGCTACTGCTACCATAGCCACGTAATTACGGTCATCAGTTGCCACATTATCATTGCTATCCCGAAAGCAAATGTTGCGACGAGTGACAATGAGAAAGCCAACGTTGACTTAAATAAACTAACAGATGATTGACACTGACAAAGCACCTACGGAGGGAAAGCGGGTGTTGCGATGTAGCACATACGGAGATGCTCCTACATTTAAAAAGGACAATGAACAGAGAAGTACCTAGTAACAATTAAGTCATAGTTACTTGATTTCTCAATTAGGTGGGGATGTATTTTTAGATTCGCGAAAAAGGCGTGTTCTGTCTTTGTGCGTATACCTGTGCGATGCACATAGTGTATATGCAGTGACGCCCTGATGTGGTACACTTCCGCAAGTGGAACCATGTATCTCTTTAACCATATTGCAGGGACATCCTTGACGAAGGAAGTTCGGCAATTGCTTTGGCTGGTGGTTGGCCGACACGGCTCTACCATCACCGAACGGAATTGTGATGAGCCAGTAGGTAACCTGCCCGGCGAAAGGGCAGTTGGAAAATCCAAGTCGTTCAAAACCACATCGCCAACCCGCCCTTGCAAACACATGTCTTTTCCACGCTGTTCAAGATCTCCCTACCCCGGCAGCATGGCACTCGAATCAACGTACCACATGGCCGCGAAGTTAGTGCCATTTGTGGTACATCCCGTATTCCAGACAGTCAGCTCCATGTGAGGTGTGGTCTTCACATATTAGGTTCGGGCAATGCGGCGTTTCGACATAGTCCGAGTCGCATGTTGTTCTCCAACAGTAGACGGCCTCTCCATTCAGGGGGCCACGACCGCACATCAAGCAGTAATACCACCAACGCCACGCGTGGCACATCTCGTATTCGGATGAGTTGGTCTTGTCTGGCGTAAGATGCGAGTTTTCTTTGGCCGACTTCTCAAAGATGTGCGACGTCAACACCAGAGTTCTGTCTGTCTCGTCGGTTAGTACGGCCAACGAGGACTCAATGGGGGAACCCTGAGCCATCGTCATTACCGTATCTATTTTCTTGGGCTATCTCCGTTGTGCATCGCAAGCCTTGTCAGGCCCTGGAGGCTCAAGCGAGGGCCGCGGAGCTCTGCAAAGGCATTTTGAATGCTTCGAAAACTGGCAAGACGTTATGAGAATAGGGTGCAGGTGTGCGACAGGATTATGCTAAGAAGAGGAGTGGCGGGCTTTGAGTTCTGGTCTCGAGTGGGAAAATGAGGGCGTAATATATGTCCCTTGCAAGCCAGGCGCCAGGCAGCGTCTCCTCCTCATGTGTGATTTCATGATGTCCTCGCCAGGGCTGTACCCCGAGCACCTCACCTGCAGACGAGAACAGGGATCTTTCCGGGGCCTGGTCCCGGAGGACACCTTAATCAGTGGCCCGGTCAAGCTAGATGCATAATTAGTTGCGATGCAAGATGGCTAAGGATGGCGAAAGATGCCCAACTAGCCCCTGAAAAAGGCACGGATTGTCAGGCCACATCAAACGGGCTAAGCACGTCTACCTTCGGCCAGCTGCGGCGGGGGAGGTGGATGGATATGAGTGACGCCACCTCGGCGTAGGCAGAATATTGTAGTATAGTGTATGTAGTAGCAGAGGACTATAGAGTTGCTGCTTTGATCGTTTCTCTGAGGCAAGTTTCGCGCCGTCTGTTGTTCTCGCAAGAAGAAGACGACCCTACAATGACAGACGACACCACAATGATGGATGATAGATGATAGGTACTTTGTAGTCGGCTTGGAGATGCCTACCTACTATCTAAACTTGCTTAGGGAGCTCTTCGCTATGCTTGTAAGTAGTGGACTCAGATATAATATGTCGTGATACAAGTTGACAGCTGACGATGAATCTGCGTCAGTGAGGGGTCCAGCTGCCGAATGATGCCCAAACGGCGTGAGGACTTTTGAGAGAAACGCTTCATTCATTCGCTGGCTGCAAGCACTTAGTTGTGCTAATAGTGTATTTAGCGGGGACTAGCTGTAAGGTATCTAGCCTAGTTTCGTCCCACCCCGGCCCGGAACGCCAACAAGGCCCACAGTGGCACATCAATGTATACATACATACGAAGTATAAGAAGGTAGCATACACACCTGCTTATCCAGCTACAATACCGGTAGATCTACATGATATAGTGTGGTGGTCACATATATACGGAAGAGGTAGTACCTAGTGTAGCATATCAGCCGAGACCACGGCGCTACTGTCGTGCCACCAGATCTTACCGATGATAACCTCGCGGACTATTACAGGCTTGTATGCATGCCGACGATTGCACTACATGTAGTTAGATACGTGTACCTACATAGTAGAAGTGCGGCGGGCAGAGGTAACCTCGAGATGGAGGCGGTTCAGCGAAAGGGACATGATCGGCTAATGAGACCGACTATCTAACAAAATATATATAGAGCCAGATGGCCCTGCCCCTGTTGGGGTTTGTTGGAGCGCTTCCCACGTCGCGGGGCAATGAGACAAATGACATATCATCTTAGACATAGCATCTTAGGCCCAAGCATCTTGGACATGGCATAGCATATAGCATCTTAGGAGTCCCATCCGCTGGCCTGTCGCCCAGATATCCCCATTGCCCGCGCCATGCCAATAAGATGTTTTAGATCAAAGTGAAATATCAGTATCCGTAGATCTACTATCTAAAGATGCCTGACCTAGGGGTCCTCGGGGTGTTGGGGAGTCGGCCTCAGTCAGGTACGGGGGGCAACGTACACGTGGGGGATTCCCCAACTAATTACGTGGTGTCTTAAGGAACTTTCTCAGGTTACCTACCCTCTATCACAAAGTAAGATAGAAAATCACGAATAATTCGGAAATATCAAAGTTTTGTGTACGCCTACATGTACATAAGCTAACAGCCATACTACATGTACTAGTAGCTTACCTTAAAGTACCTGCTTGAAATAATATGCCAGGCTGAGATGTATGTACCGCCAGAGAGTGCAGTGTACGGAGTAATAGGTACCTACCAAGCAGGTACGAAGTACGAAGTAGGTGCTACCACTTGCTCTTACTTACCTGCATGTAAGTTCTTCGCTACCGAAATGGAAGGTATCCGTTGCCAACATGTACCTTCTTTGTGGTTTTGTGGTAGGTAGTACTTGCTAGGCCCTACATGTAGTACCTGGTAGGTAAGTAGGTTAGGTACCTACCTCTTATCAATCCACCACCATGCATCATCACCAGACCTCTCTAAGAATTGGTGGGTTCTTAGCTTAACCTTCAACCGCCCCGCCTTCTTCACCGTCTGCTGTGACTGGCGGCGACGTCCAGACTTTCAACCGTACACCGATTTCTCGCCAGCATCATTATCAACGGCAGTATTGTGCCGCCCCTGTCCATCAAGCTCTTATCGAGGGATCGTGAGACTACGTCCTCTACGAACTCACGCCATCTATCTCTCTCTGTCTCTGTCTCTCGGGACTCTCGCCCTCACCCTCCACTTGGCCTGTTGGGAGCCCACTACTCTCCTCCACGTTGCGCTGCTCCATCGACTCTCCGCTCTCGGCGTCGCCCTATCACTCGTTTCTATTATTCCTATCAAGCCGCCGAGAGGATCGTGTGCTCGCTTACATCGAACGAGATAGCCACCAAGCCTCTAATTCGTGCTGCCTTTCTAGACCTACCGTGGTCGAAGCCTCTGTCTCTGCGTCGCCCGCACTAAATTTCGCTCAGTTGGTTTACCATTTCGTAAGCGTCCTACCCTTCCCACGCCTCTTGCTATCCCCAAATCCTGTCGTTCTGCGCATGCGGACACTGTCGTGACTTGGGCTAGACAGCATGTAACTAGCCTCACCGCGTGCTCACACCTGGTTCTCCCATTCCTCGGCACCCTTTCCCGGTTTGCATGGAGAGACACTGCCATACACTAACGTTGCAATGTCGGGTTATAATGGGACTGAAGCTGATTTCTACTGAGCACAGGTCCACTTCTGTGCCCACAGGGTTTTTGGCACCTTGGCTTCTGCTACCGAACCTCAACTACTAGACCTGCTCGAGATCAAGGTCAACTATAGTGGCAGCACCGCGGGGACGCGGCTCGATATATCTAAAAATGTTACCCGCTATGCGAGGGTCACGTTGGTTGAATGCTGCGGCCGGAGAAGACGAGGCAAACCGGGATGTTTCGGCTGGGATAGGGCGGACGGTGGGAGGCGTTCCCGACTTAGTACAGGCAGACGAAGAAAATGAAGAGATCAATGCCCTTATGTCCACGCCTCAAGCTAGCACATCATCCAACGTTTTCTTCGGCTCAGCGGACCTGTCTCGGCCTATGACACGATCTGCGAGGAAAGAGCATTTTGACTCCATCTTGGTAGAGAATCCCCCTCTCCAGACCCGAGCACAAAATAGACTGCGTCTTACCACTATCGGGAATGGCGCACCAGCAACGACTACCTCGAACCTCGAAGAGGCTCGAGACATTCATTACGGACCAACGGAGGATGATGGCGAAGGGAACGACGGGGGAGACGTCCAAACAGTTGCACGTCCAAGCGCGTTCGCAGAGCTGCAAAATAACTGGCCCAGTAGAGGCCATTCAACAGTCGGTGGTCTTTGTGTTCCCCGTCGATCAGATCGCATTCGCGCCAAAGCGCTGGCTACCCGAGAAGGTTCTCCATCAACATCCTCGACAGCCATAGCCACTAGTAATCGCATACGAAAGAAACGGAAGAAAGGGGCAGCGAGGACGAGCTCGGTTAGGAGGCCACCACGTCGCTCACCCCGGCTCGCAAAGCCTTTGGATGTATTCCATAAATACCCGGAGCTCCCACCTGAGCTTCGGTTGCTGATATGGGAGGCGGCGATTCAGCCCCGTCTAGCGTACATCTGCAACCGGTCGTCGATTATGGGGCATGCCCACGACTTTGGAATACAGAACAAGTTGCCGTCTTGGTTCATGACATGCCAGCTGTCTGTATATATCGCCAAGCACCGCTACCCGACTCTGTTTGGACAGATCGGCATGAGTATATATCCAGAAATAGGTATACCTTTGCAGCCCCAGGCTATTAATCCTTTCGTCGACATTGTCATTTTTGAGCCATGCCACAATGGATGTAGAGGCTTTTACTGTGCACAGCAATACCGGCGAGAAGACCGTGCTGCCGTTCAGAGGCTCGTGGTCCAGATCGATTCTCCACATCTCCCAACGATGGCGGACCCCGGCTGGGTCACCATTTCAAGATCGTGGCCCAACGTGGAGACGCTCTTCATGATGAAGCCGGCGGTCAAGGGGCTGGACAAGAGTGACAAAGCTATGATCCGAATCAAGGAAGGCGATCATGAGTTGGCTCTGCGCAAACGGTTCGAGTCGTGGAAGAAAGGGGACGGGCAGGATAACATGTTAACCACGTTAGAGTTTGTCCGAGTGGTGGAACAAGAACCGGAGGCCAAGAACATCCAGGAGCGTTATCAATCGGTCGAAGATCGCAGGACTGGCCTCGTTGAGGATATCATTCTTGGCTAGGTAGCCACTTGTCGTACTACGTACCTCGGATGTGCGAGGCACCTAACTTTTGGGGTCCGTGTCTCCGCGAGGGATACTGACAAGCACCCGGTGGTATGAGTAAGGACATAGGTGTTTCGTTTTTTGATACCCCGGTCGATGAAGTCTCGCAGCGTGACGGACGTTCTATATCCGGCCGTTATGACACATTTGAGGAGAGGTGGGATATTGAATTCGACGTCATGAGGAGATTTCAATCCCGTACGGCGTTATGATTCATCAAAGACATATTCCGCTGGGACGGCGACGCGCGACATATCTATTAGAAGCTCACGGTGCTCGATGTTTGCTTTGCAAAGAAGAACAGGAGGAAGAAATCTTCATTGGCGCGTCTGTAAATAGAGCGCTTATCAAGCCACATTTATAAATGGTGGCGCATCTGGCCATCTTATCTCTCGATTCTGCTTACCTAATGAGGTCCCTCTTTTTTTCCTTTTTTCTTCTTCTTTTTAGCAATATGAATTAACTGGAGCGAGAACTGGAGAGAAACAGATGACCTCTGGCCAATGAGAGCGGCCACGGCTATTGTATAGCTTGTCGGAACAAGGGCCCAGGGGTACGGTCCAGTGCCTGCGAATCAGTGATTTCCATACCCTTACTTGGGCATTTATAGAGGTAGATTTGGCGGCACTTACACTAGGGTACCTACAACTTACACGGAACTACATGTAAGACACTGTGCCACCTTGTACATTCGCATAATTGGTATAGTTAGTACAACCATTAATACAAGTATATTATTATTTGCAACTTACTGGCGGAAAAGCTAACGACTAATCAACGAATGCTGCTGTTAAAGCTAACTAGGGACTCACGTTGGCGAGAGTTTGCGATGGGGGGACTAGGATGGGAGGGCGGTTTTGTGTCGCTTGTTTAGATCAGATAATGTCCTTTCTGATATGTAGATATCTGAATTCTATGGAAATGTATACTAAGTGTTTGTGGACGAATAGAATCATCGAGGTCGGAGCTGTCACTTTAAGCGATCAGGGTAGGAGCCCGTCGTGGTTCTCCTGTGTATATTTGAAGCTACATGTTAGGGTAGTCCCCACGTTTAGTGCGATCACTACATAGGTAGACACAAGCCGGGTGGTGATCTCATCTAGATATCCAAGAACAGTGACATTGAATTATCTTAGCATCTTGTTCGTCAAAGACTGCTCCCGGACACGACTCAAGACAACAAATTTACAACATGCTATCTACTACTACCAATCCCGAAAGCAGCGAGGCCTAGAAGCACTAAACCCCTAGCCCATGGAACCCCTCATCCGCCCCCTTCCCTCAAGCCAGGGCGGTTGTTTTCAGCGTTGGGCGAAACGAGATTACTTCTTGGAAAGAAGGTAGAGCTCGCCTTCGGAGGCGTTGTCGCTTCCGATGAAGAGGCCACGTCCAGCTGGGTCCCTAGTGATGTGTAACTCGTCGTTAGCCATGCTCAGAGCAATAAGAACGGCACCACCAAGTCACTAGACACATTGGGGACAACTCGTGAAAAGAAGAAGAAAAAAAACTTACCAGGTGGCAGCAGTAAGTCTGATGCAGTTGCTCTGCGTCAGGCCGTTGGCCGTGCACTTGGACGGATCCGGGGCGGAGAAGATGTCCTTGTAGCCGGTCATGCTGTCGGCGGGGGCGACGGGGTCGTACGCGCCGGACTCGAGGCGCGTGAACGGGATCTCGACGACCTTGAAGCCCGTGGGGGGCTGGCGGTCCCAGGACCCGTGGAAGGTGACGTACATGTTGGTCGCGTTGGCGTCGAAGGTGTTCCAGATGGGCGCGCTGTGCGCCATGAAGGTCAGGCGCGGGGCCTTGGTCTTGGTGGCGCAGTCGGCGTGGCTGTTGATGCCGTTGCCCGCCGCCAGCATGAACTGGCTTCCCGTCTTCAGGCCGGGGAAGGGCTGGGGGCTCCAGACGGAGAAGCACGTCGGGTAGCCGTACCAGGCGTCGCGGGAGGTGAGTGGATCACCCACTAGATAGATAGGTAGATTTGAATATTAGCTTCAGGCTAGCGGGAAACGAACGGCTCCCTTAGGCTCTTGGGTGAAGGAGTGAGCTTACGGTTGTTGAGCTTCTCTGCCGGGTTGTCGGTGTGAATATCCTGGTTGTTGAACCTGAAGTCCTGTAATCAATGAAGAGAGACAGTGTTAGCCAGCCTGTAACACGTCAAAGATGGATGCTCTGAGGAGGCCACGCACATCACCGCTGTTCTCGACTCCCCACACAATACCAGCCGGGTCCTGAACGAAGCCGATCTCGTTTCGCAGACCGTAAGCGAAGACCTCGCCCTGGGTCTTGTAGTTGTACCCGGCCGCCGGGGCCTTGCTCATATCGAATATCTTAATGATGGCGCGGCCGGTGGCTGGCTGTGCCGATTGCATGTCGAGGTTGGCATTGGATCCGACCTGGATGAGAACCATGCTGGGCTGGGACTTGACGACCATTACATTTCGAGACGAGTGAATGCCGGAATCCATGCCGGTGATGACGGTCTTCTGGGCGCTGACGGCTCGCGTGGCAACGTCGTAGGTCCACAACCAGACGGATCGCTCACCGCTCGCGTACAAGGTCGTGCTATCGGGGGTCAGGGAAAGGCCGTGGTTCAGCTGCACGTTGCTGATGAGGGTCTTCGTGCTGTTGATGCACCCATTGTCGCCGAAGGTGTGCACCGAGATACCCTTGCCGGCCTCCGACACCAGCATGTTCCCGTTGGTATCGAATACCACCGTCCGCGGTCCCTTCAGCCCGCCCGCGATCTTCATCACCGACCACCCCGCGGCCACGGTACCGGGGAACCGCATGTTGGACACCCCGGCGCAGCTCGTGGGCACCGGTAGCTGCCTCACCTCAGCCTGGACTTGGCCTATCGAATCCCGGGTCAGGAAACGGTTGGATTATGAGCGAAGAGATGGGAGAACATACCTGCGCCCAGAAGGGCGGTGATACCCGCGGCGATTCCTAACAGACGCATCGTGACAGGTTTATTTTTCTTCTGTTTCGACACTGTTGAATATGGCAATGGGGATTTCTAGATACGACAACTCGCAAGGGAGCCTCTCTCATCTGGTCGTCTTCCAAGATCCTTTTCATTCGGCAGAGGCCACCTATTTGGGGCCAAGGGGGGCCAGAACGACGCCGGCAAGGCCACGAAGGGGAACCCCCTCTACATCATCGGTGTGGAGGTACTTTGTCGGCAGTGTCGACAGCGTCGCTTTTGGTCAATATACGAGGGCTTTGGCAAAATTCCGCCGCGGCGCGTGATTGGTGCCGGCAGATGACATCAACCATCAATCGCCGCTACGTTCCCCCGTCTAATTGTGCGGGGAGAATTGTCGACGAAGGAGGCAGATCTCATTTATATTACTCCCCGACCATGCTTTCTGGTTCACCCGTCTCTGGATCAACCCGGCTGCGAATCACGTCCTTTGGCGTCAAGGAGTCTCTGCCCCCGATTTTGTCCTCATCTAGCGAATGCTCCGATCCTTGTTGACGTTTGGTGGCAGCGTGGCTCGATACAACGGCGTCATGATGTCCGAACGTGGTAGTCCATCTCGAGGATTGGTATTTAGCAGTGATTATCCCGGTGCAGCAGGCTCAAAAGCGTTGGATATATTTCAAGCTGAACAAGGATGCTTTCTTTTCCGGGTCCTGCTCCGTACTTTAGGTGTCGGCTGGCCCCTGGCTGATTGATTCGCTACCTACTAAGTAGGTACTTAGGTACACGGTAAGGACCGTAAAAGGAAAAGGGGCTGGAGATGAGATACCACCCTGCCTTACCTACTACTACTACCTAGGCTAAGTTCGCTATGATTTGTGTCTCATTCAGTCGGATAAGGAGATCTCTATCCAACGAAATAATTTAAATCCAGTTTTTATTCTGCTGTGAACGCATAACTAGTATTGCTTTGAAGTGAAAGTCCAGAGCGCGTCCGACGGAGTTATTGTGGCTTGTGCGGCTTTCAGCCATACATGGGTGCATTACTGGCTTCTCACTGTAACTGGCAGACACCAACCAGACTTGAACATTAGGAAATCCACCCTACGGTGTTGTCGATCCCTATATTGCCATTAAGTTATGATACGACATAAGGGAAGCTGTACGCTCGCATGAAAATATGCAGGCTTCAAGATCAAGCAATCGGACAGTCAGCTGTCCTGGGTTCCGGGACATCGTATGTGACGTTATTCCTTTGGCATAGCCTGTATCCTTTGCAGATACGTTTATAGCCTTAAACTGAGGGTACCCTTCGAGAGGTGAGTTCTCAGACTTAGACCCGATTAACTGGTAAGGGGAGCGCTTAGGCTGTTTCCCGGTTTACTTGACGTTGGCCTTGTAAGAACGCGTGATTTGCACGACTATCCCGATGCACTTTTTCCTATTACCCTGCGACGCTCGATCAGCTCCCTAACTCTCCATTTATTGAAAGTCTCAGTAGCTTGCTTCGAAATCGCGACCACAAAGAATGGCAACGACAGGCACATTTGCTTTGCAGCATGAATATTGCCGCTCAGGACGAGGGGGATATGTTGTCCAACGAACCTCTCTGAGAAGTCATGCTCACACTTGCCTTGTATGGGAGTAGACAGCCGAAAACCAAAAAAAGGGAAAGAAAAAAAAAGAACTTTGATCTGCGCAATACGGCGTTGATCACTAGGTACGTTTTAGACTTATGCTGTTCGAGATATACAGGGCTTTCGTTCTTTTGCGCATCCGTTCTAGCTAAAACCATATTGGTAGCTCGTGGATACAATAATTCCAGAAGAGAGGGAAGTCTAGCAGATATGACCGAGAACACAAGACTAGGTTATACAGCATTGTGAAAGCGAATGCGTGTAGAGACATTCTACAGCCAAGGGGAAGAATCAGGCAGGATTCTGCGTATGAACTGGCGTGATACCCGCATTCAAGTCCTCCCTTCCTCATGATATTTCGCCTACTATATATCAGTCGAGGCTGTTCTTATGTCTAAGGACCGAATACATCAGTATCTACCAAAAATAACAACCTAGGTAGCCACATGGAATGTCCCCACGCCACCGCTGCATAACCTATCGCCAACGCCAGTAACCCGAAGGCAACCGTCATTTTAACAGTAAGCCCTAGGGGCACGTGTCGGCGAGAGAACAAGGGGAGGACCCCCAAAATGAACATTGGAGTTTGAGACCGATAAAAAAACAATGGCCTCAGAGACTTTAGCTGTTGGGCAATAAGTCGCAGCGGAGTGAGCTTGGCCACATGTCTCCGCGGCGATTCATTTCAAATTCAGCTCGTCAATCCTCGCTCAAAATAGATATAGTGCAGTAGCGGTCGCCTAATAAGCTAGGGCCTCACTTGTATAACCTGATGCAATGTCGAATTCGGAATCTGGCAGGCATACGATGGGCCTTACAATATTTTGCCCGCGAGTATCTCCCTGTCAAACACCAATTATTCAATTATGGATCATCAGAGATGTTTCGCGGGTCTCTACGCGCGGTCTCTCGATCGCGACCCAGCGGCAACCATGTTGTTTCTGTTTCGATGGTCGCTGCGTTTCAACTGGCGCTGAATCATAGGCGCCTGGAAGGTGGGGGACTCCCTCCACCGCCTCCACGATTGAATTGCGAAACCAAAGCATGGTACTCAGCCTATGGGCTTTGACCTCATCTTATATTGGAAAGACTTGCAAATTAGCTGAATGCTACTTTGTATCAGCAGTACTAATAGTTTTTCAGAAACTGGGATATGGATATAATGAAGACACCACGTTATGTGAAAGAATCCAGGCGAAGGTCCCTTCTCACTCACTGCGTTTAAAAGCTAGGATCTGATGTCGAAGTACTTCAGCCCTGGGGAAGATCTTGGCAGGTTGCAGAATCGGGAGGATCCTTGGCGATCTCTCTTCCTACTGGCTAGTTTAGCGCAAGTCATGGCGCGACTGGGTTCTGACCAGGGGCTATTTCGCCCCCAGCTCAAAGGAGTATTAGTATCGCGAAGTCGCGCCAGAAAAGAAGCGGCAGCAGCTGTGGAATAAATTCCGCTATGGATAGCGAATTGATTCCAGCATCGCGAAAGCTGCTGGTACTACGAGTATATAAACTCGAGTCTCCATCCCGAATATCCTGGACTAGAGCTCGTCCTATCAACAGTGCTGACAACCGGGTCTCATTTCACTTCTAGTCTCTCCTGTTTCTAACCCGACTGGTTCGGACAGTCTCTTTCGTTCTCTTCGTCACGAGCTTCCTGTTCGAAATCGAAATATTTTTACTCTCTTTTTCTACCTTAAGACTTCAATCGTTCTTCAATATGTATGCCAAGTCCATCATCTTCCTTGTTCTTTCCGTTGCCAGCCTAGTATGTGCCCACGGCAACATACAATCCGTTACGTAAGTCACCAAAGCTCTAATTACCTACTCCTGTGCATATTCCTAATCATTGTGCGTGTAGAGGTGATCGAGGTGGTAACGGCACAGCGCTCGGCATCAAGGGCGCAGTCGTGCCCAGATTTGGTAAAAACGACGACACGGAGCGGGACACCACGGTTTTCGGAGGCAATGCCAACAACCCAGCGCAAAACGGTCTCGGCAAGACTACCGACAACGGAGGACTAAAGGTTACCGATCTGGCCGCCTCGATGGCCCTCTCCGGTAGCACTTTGCCTCAAGTCTCCGGTGATGGAACTGGCACCATCACTGGTATTTGGCGCATCGTCACCAGTGATGGCACGGCGAATGACAAGCACGGAAACCTCTTCGCAGTCATTGATACGACAGGCACGGGTAATTATGAGGATGGCACTCAGCTAGTTGCCACGTCAAGCATGGTGGGCGACAGTGGCAATGTAGTGCAGCGTGCTTTGCAAGCTATCGGGATCAAGAAGCGTGCGACTAATGTTGGCGCGGATGCAGTGAGTCAAACGTTTCCAACGCTGCAGTTACAGAGGCAATGGGCTAATTGAAGTCGTAGAGATTTTCTGTCAATATCCCTGCCGGCATTACGTGCACCGGATCTGATTCTGCCAGTGGACAGGGTAAATTCTGTCTCTTGAAGGTCGCCAATAACAACAACAATGGTCCCTTTGGAGGCAACATTGCTTTCCAAATTGCGGGCTGTGCACACGACACTGCAAAACGCGAGGTTTCATTCCGAGCATGAGCTAAGAAGTTATAAGAGCTCGTTGATCTTCCCACAATTGGATATCTAAGCTATAGACTTCTCTACCTGCCAAGGCTCTTTTGAAGATTTGCTATGGATCATGTCTTCTTGATAAGAGACAGCGCAAACGGGTTTCGCTCCAGTTAGCTAAGCCGTCTAGATGGTACTAGACGGGCGTCGGGGTCAATCCTCGAAACTCACGCGCCCACACCGCCATCTACGTCGCTTGGAAGTGGCAGAGAGGCGACATTAGCGATTGGGATGCCTGATTCACTCTCGCCGAAAGTTGGGAGAACATCATCTGGATCTTTCTAGACAGGCGTACTTAAATCCATGCACGGAGAAAGGGATTCGGCAACGCCCCCCAGGCTGCTTCGTGTAAAAGACGGCGGAAGGGGAAGTAGGGCGACTCGCCGAAATGCTCGCTCGCTGAAATGAGGGACCCGGCCAATAAATATATCCATTGTCAATTATATAAACCTCGGCGGTATCTGCTGATCCTATAATGACATTGTCGGTCGTATACCGCTGAGGCAAAGTTACTTGTTCGCAGCGACCAAGTTGCTCAGGCTCTCTGATAGGCTGGGTCGGGCTTATGAGCAAGAATATCTAGGCAATGGAATAGCCACACCCCGCTTCAGTCGTCCAAGGCTTTCTTCCGCTTTAATCTACCGATCCGTAAGCAAGGTGCCTCCAACTCAGCGACAGACCAACATGACCACGACTACGACTAAACAGGTAGACGTTGCCTTGCTCAGCGACGAAGATGTGCCGACATGCTTCAAGATTCTTTCCGACAGCTTCGGCCACGATGCACCCTTTGTAGATGCATATTTTCCTAAACACGATACTTTGGCCGGCCAAGTCCAAGGTGCCAGTCGCTTGACAGCATGGAAGCGCACCTCGCAAGACTCTACCTTCCTGAAAGCTGTCACATCTATTGACGAGGATGGAGTAGAAACGAGGCGTATTCTTGGTTTTGGTGTCTGGACGCACATGAAAGACATTCCACCTCAGAAGCTTGAAGACGCCGAGAACGTTGAAGAGGTCTGGCCAGACGCGAACGACCGGAAGTTTATGGCCAATCTCTGGGAAGACTACGTGAAGCCACGGACACAGGCTGTTAAAGACTCTCACGGAAAAGGCGTTTATGGTAAGTCAGCATAGTTTCCAATTGTTTACGTGATTGATACCTATACCATCTACTTAAAGATGCTTCCTAGTCCTCGAATTGCTAGCCGTCCATTCAGACTATCAGGGTCTAGGTGCTGGTACGGCGCTCGTCACATGGGGAATTCAAGCCTCGGACAAGCTGCAGGTCAAAGCTGTCGTTGAAAGCACGCCGGCGGGAAGACGTGTGTACGAGAAATGCGGCATGCGTGCCGAGATTGAGGAAATGCGGTTCGATCCTGGGGACGAGTTCTCGGAGAGGATTACGCCGAAGCTGATCTTCATGACGCGAGAGCCCGTATTGTCGTAATTAAGTAATAAACACGGTCAAGAGGGGCAATAATGCCGCCATCTATTGAGGCTTAGTTTTGTTCTATAGTATGCGTTATGTGCATATTATTTCTCCCCATTTTATTGTACTCCTTACTTGCCTAATACCTATTAATATTGTTGTGATAAGTTCAGTCGGTGACGGAGCCACCAAAATCTACCTACCTCTGAGTGTGGCGGAGTTCGGCTCCTCACCTAATCGACAGGTAGGCGGCAGTGAGGGGCGTGGCTTACCAATTACTAAGCCACGAGGACCCTTCGGGTTTCTATCATGTTGGAAATGCCATCCACAACTTAAAGATATCTCGCAATATCATTACCTACTTTAACTATAGATTTAATAACAGCGGTAGATTAGAGACTGAAGCCTAGTAAGTTCTATGTGAAACATGCTGAAATACCATGATATTATACGAGCGTCAGCAGTTATAGCGAAAGGGGCTGTCGACGCTGTACTACTACAACAAGTCACGCTGTTGGCTGAGCCCTTTTTACCAACTATTCCATTTCATATACCAATTTTTGAAGAGTTACATGTAGTATGGAACCTTCAGCCCCTCAGCCTGAAGGTTTTAGGGCCCAAGTATGGAATTCTCTATACCAGCTGAGACCCACAGACTGGGAGTTTTACGTGAATCTCGCTTTATGAAACCTGGAGTCCTGGACAGTGTGATTGATCAAGGGAAATGCATTCTACACAATCATTTTGTTGTAGGTAATACCACAATTTGAGGCAAAGGTAATTATTAAAGCGGGTTACAACTACCAATAGGCTATTATATTCCCCTTTAAGTTCCCTCGACTGGAGCAGTTTGCCTGCTAAAAGGGAAAACTAATGGGGCAATCAAAGTAAAGTGATTGAATGTACCCGATCTAATGACCTCGTGCATACTGTGGTGTTTGTAAAGGACTGGACCTGTGAATGTATGGATGGCCTGTGCGCTTTGGGTTATTCTCGGTGTATAAATACGACAGGACAGGACAAACCTGAGAACATAACTTCTCCTTCTATTTATTTCTCTCTCCATTGACTTCTCTCTCCATTGACTTTTCCCTCCATTGCGAGTACAACTACAGTCTACAAACTTGAAAACATAACCTCCCTCCATTGCAAGTACAACTACAAATCATTACAACAACTCGCAACTTGTGCACTCGAGAAATCCAGCAGTCTAACAATGCGTTCTCAAACTGATTCGACTAGCCATTCCGCTGAACAGAATGTTCAAGATTTAGAACGTCAATTTGGCTTGCATATGAAGCTGAATACTGAAAGACCTCCACAACCTCCGAGTCACTCCGCACTCGAGAATTCCAGCGGTCAAAGGATGCATTCTCCAAATAATCCAACGACCGGCTCTACATCGCGACTTCCACTTCTACATCCAATGCCCAGTTCATCTAACGAGCATATTCAGCATTTGCAACCGGGATATCAGAAACACCAGCAAATGTTTCCAGCGATTCAAGCATATCCACCTGGCCACCCATATGAACAGCGTGCTCAACAGTTGCAGCAGGCTCGTGCTCAACAGTTGCAGCAAGATTATGTTAAACAGTTGCGGCATGCTCGTGCTCAACAGTTGAAGTATGCTCAACAGTTGCGGCGTCTTCAACAGTTGCAGCATCTACAACAGTTACAACTTCTACATCAGCAAAGATTGCAAATGGCAGCGAATGCGGAAGTAAATCCATTTGCCAATTTAAGCTCCCAGGATGTAATAATGCTGCAGCAGTTTCCATCTATAGATCTTGCCAATGCTCTGTGCGACATGCAAAGCGTGCGGAATCAACCTCCTGTCAGTGGCCCCGGTCCGTGCCCATGCCATGGTCATGGTCATGGTCCTACAGGTAAGTCAATCCCCTGGTCTCGCTCGATATATGCGAAGCACAACGGAAGTGACTGCTAACACATCTTCTGTTGTGTCTAGTTCCGGTGAGAGATTCCAACACTGTCACCACCGCCCACGGTGCCCAGGTCCGTGGCGTTCAGGCTCAGGCGGCACCCGAGAAGGGTAAAAATCTCGCGGACAATGAGCAGATGCCTGGTATCAATCACGACCAAGAGTCTCGCTCCTAAGCGAACCTTCGCCCTATTGAACACTCTCTGCAAGAGGCGCAGCTCATCGCAGGAACGACCAATCCTGGCGGAGATCGAGTCCCGCCCGCAAATTGCTCTCCGGAGAGTCGAAAAGGCATCGACTAATGGGCAAACGGAGGATGTTGATATTATCGCATCGCGAGCGACATTGATGGTTATTTATGCGGCTGTTTTATATATGTATACATACAAGGGCGTTGACCAGGCTGTTTCGGAGGACCTTGTCGATTTGGACGGCAGCGATATGGCTGATGTGGTTATGGGTGTCGAGGGCTTCCGATCAGTGGGAGAGGCCCGAGAGAAGACGGCGAGAGTACTGCGTGAGCTACACGCAGCGGGAGGCATGTTTGATGCCTACATAAAACGTCTTCTTCGCGGGATGGGACTGTTGACGGGTTTGCGGAGGTCAATCTAGACATACCCCGTCCTTACAAGATGGGTCCGTTGCATCATACATAGCGAAGTAGGGTGAACGCATAAGCTCCTTCTGGCTGGTACACCTTGATTTTCGTGTTGTTTTTCTCCTTTGCCTCCTGTACAATAGTCGGCCGTATAATCATAGTGGTTTCTACCACTTCTCGAGAATAGATTTCTTCCCCTGTGAATCTACTCAAGTGATCTATTTGACCGTGTTATATCCAAATGTCTGCTTGAGTGCCAAGTTCTCGAGCAGATGCCAGAGGGCTTGATTTCATACTTTGAAAAGAAAGTGAAGCGACAGCAAGAAATTCAGACCGAGTTGTCGGCTTTATTGTCGGTAAAACGAACACAAAATCGGGAGCGTTTCGTTCCGGTGGAAACTGTTTGCTCTGCGGGGTGGAGCTGCTGGCGATATTGGTGATTCTGCGCCATAGCGATAAGAAAACCCGGTAAACAAAATAAGTTGTTTTATCCTTGGCTGTCGTCGCCCGGGATTCTGTGTCTATTTGCGGCGTGCTTCGGTTGAGTGGCTACCATCAACGTGGGCGAGCTCCCATTCGCCGCCTGCGTTGCTGAATATGTAGGTTCACTACCAAGCAAACAATGTAAAACTTGGCTGCCATACGAAAGAGGAAGCCTTCCACTATGTATCCCCAAACGATTACCATGCTTTGCACTTTAACCATACGGTAAGTAGGCTACTCATAGCCGCTATCTTTGATCCGGCCACCGGAACCAAAGAGAGCAGTTAAGTTGATCGATACACTGACGAACACGGCTTACCGGGAGCTTCGGCAGCCTGATGCGGGTGATAGGTTTTAGGTTGATAGTGCTTTGACACTCGGCATTATGGGCCAAGTGAAGGATCTGAACTTGACGTATTAACCACTGTCGCTGAGTCCAATATAACGGGAGACAAAGAAGCTCGGGGTACTGACGGATGACCCTATTTAGGGGAGCACATAGAAGCCAGCTAGATAGTTCAACATCGTCGCGCATTTCTCCTGTCATTATCAAGGCAGGATGTTGTTGTTTTGACTAATCGCGATGTGGCGGTATCCATAGGCCTAGGTTATTACAACAGTAGGTCTATAGATACCTAGTGCTCATCGTGGAGGATATATTGGAAGAGCTACCGAAGATCTACGTGCTTATATATAGAGAATACAGTGTTTTCTATATACATGTCAAACAGGGTACCTTTCCATTCTATTCCATCTAGGACTAATTGTCGTTTGTATTGGATCAACACACATGAGTCGGAGCCTTGTTTGAGTAATAAACAAAAAATCATACAACACCAGGGATTCGCTGGTCGTCATTGACCCAACTACTAATCTGGCGGCCATATTAATTGAGTAGTAGAGGCATCGTCAGTGTAAAATTGCTGTTCTTGCAGTTACATTTTGCAGTCGGTTTAATTTTAGAAGGTACAGAATGTAATTACTTTGGAATAGACTGTGTCGTCTTGATGAATGCTTGTAAACTGAATACTATTTTATGTTAGTTAGGTTAGCTACTAAATTTGGATATTATCGAGTTTAAAACGTACATTGCTTTATGCACCATTGAAGACGTCCTCATTTGCCCATAAGGGAAACTGTTGCTACGGTTTCTTAAGTACTGCTCCCATATTGCACAAAGGGCGCGTTCAGAGCTGCGCCCCCCAACACTCAGATAATACTTGCGTACGTAGTGCTGTGAGCAGTGTATAGCAACGCTACTAACCTGGGTCGCATGTAGCCTATAATCGTAGCAACACACAATGGATGAACTGGATTGATTGACTACCTATGTAGATAGGATGTATGTATACGGAGTTCCATGTAGCCCCTCCCGTCATAACTAACTAAATATAACTCCATACTCACATCTAAAGATTTAGTACCTGGGGTATTTAGAGAATGACTTGGAATTAAACTTGCCTACACTCGTTGTTATTATCAACGAGCATGGCTTACCATCGTGCTCATAGACAAGCTGTGACTGCCGGTAGTACTTGAGTATTAAAGAGATACGCGTTGTCATGAAATATTTCTTATCATCTTCACTTAAGTCGAAATCAACCTGCCCAAAATCGAGTGCCATAAGCTTCCCATCCACAAGGTGGTAGTTCCCTGGATTTGGGTCTAACTGGTGTATACCGAAGCTGTGGAGTGAACGGAAGCATTCTTGGAGTAGTTCTGACAGTTTGTCCAGGTTTAATATCGCACCTTCTGGTGATGCCAACGGTGTGCCCCCTAAGTCCTTAAGCAGCAAGGCTCTCTTCCCGGCATAGATAACTTGGCCGCAAACTTCAGGAACCAACATACCTTGCGCGTGTTTAAGATGCTCGTATGCATAAATCTCGGTGTCGAACATGTCTTTCTCGTCTCATCTTTCTGATTTTAGAATAACATGGTCTGGCAAGAACCATTCTGGGAAAAGGGTGCGTATCCATGACCGAACAAAGGAAGGCATATGCCTAAAACAGGTGTCCCAAAAGCGATGTAGGGCAGGACGGTGGATGGCTAATCGGAGGACGTTGGGGTGGAGCGAGCTGATGACTGCGCCCGTTGCAGAGACCTGTCGTGTTCGAAATCGAAACTGCTGTAACCAGTCGGTCAGTGATGTGTATGGAATGGCAGGCAGGAGTAGGAGAGTGCGTACAACAAGTTGGGTAGATTGTGACGGCGCTGTATTGTCAACGTTATCTGAGACGCGATAGTACCTATGCTCGCCTAGTCGATAGATAGGTAGAATAATCTTCTCATTCTTCTCTGGTGGGGTTCCTGATGGAACGTCGACAGGACCGTATTCTTTCATGGCTGTGCAGATCAATTGAGATAGAAAGCCGAGGACGATATAGAGGCCAGGTGCGAAATTAATAGCATATGCATAGGCCAGCTCTCAGACCGAGCCGAGATACTTGAGGTTTGGCACTCTGATCGGATATAAAGGGCACCTTCCCCACTTATGTTCGTTTGTTGCTCCATACCTCACCCACATTTGGCATAGTTGGAAGCAAAAAGTGGAAACCACGACGGAAGTACTTAGCATGAAGCTAACGGCAACACGATTGCGATTGTATTTTAATATCAATAATTACTAGAGGACCCACCCTTCGTGGACCCTCTCTGCACACAGAGAGGGCGTCAAAACCTGTAGACATGTCAAAACCTATAGACACCTAGCAGCCAATTAGACTGTTCAAATAACGTGTGGCTAAAAATAAATATGGAGCACTTATTGCTATTATTTAAAAAAATTTAAATTTCCCAAAAAAATAAAATATTATTATACTATATAATGTTATGTTAAGTTTAATCCATTTTATAAAGCAAAAAAAGCCTTATACTCTCTCTTTGCATACTGTGAATATAATACTGAATAGACGGTAATATTGATACGGTTATTCGAATACGGTTCGCAAAAAAAAAAGCAAAAACAGTGAAAATGGCAGGCCAAAGCCGGGGCGCCGCCCGTGAGGGGTGCCGTCGCAAGGTTTGAAGCGAAAGAGTCACGCCGAAACCTTAACGGGAGCCGCGCACACAAAGGTAGATGAAGGAGTCGAAAATCCCACACGGCGAGAGGCCTGTCTCCTTCACCAACCACACCAACCACTCCAACCACACCAACCACTCCAACCACTCCAACCAACCCACGATCAAAAGCAATGCCGACGGACAACCCAGCCCTCGAGGAGGCAATCGTACGACTGCCAAGAGTAGTAAAAACAGAAGATACCCTTGTTCTATATAATGTTATATTTAAAAAATTCTTTTAAAAAAATAAAAAATCTTTAATACTAGAGGTTTTTATGTATTTTTAGTAGTTAAGGAGTTATTAGGCTGAAAGGTTGGGAAGAAATGGTGAATTAAGCAGTCTGATTGGCTGGTTAGGTGTCTATAGGTTTTAACTTGTCTATAGGTTTTGACGCCCTCTCTGTGTGCAGAGAGGGTCTACGAAGGGTAGGTCCTCTAGTATACTCCCGTAGCCTCCACTCTAATAGGGACTTTGGATATATAGATTCAGAGGTTGGAGTAGGTAGTGCTTAGAGTGGTTTTTCAACTTTGTAAGTACTTCAGCAATAAGAAAACGAGGTGTCCTCCCTATCAGTTGAAGGTACTAAGCTAACCTGTCTGGGGTTCGAATCCAGTCGTACTGCTGTCCCCTTAATATGACATATATAAGTTATAACTGGGGTTATTCATACATAAAGAGAAACCGCCTCACGTTTTCCAGATCCTATGGTCTTATGTGACAGAGCCGAATTTCACACTGTCTTATAACTCAAGCAGCAGTTTTTTGCACCTTATCTACGAGAGGCATAGCGCTATATCAGGCTGCCTCGCCGGCTATAGTTTCTTGTTATCAATGGCGAGTGGCCGCAAGAGATCAGCGCCGCGAACACCTTCAGGAGAAAGAGTTGCGAACCAGCTCAAGTCTAGACAAGTCAGTGCCTTCTAGTACCAAGCGCTGATGTACGCTAGGCAGTACTATGAGCATAACTTGCTAAATGTCTGCTGCTAAGGCTATGGACTTTTGCGACCTGGTTACTGGTCGTGTTCGGAGTACGCGATCAGCCTCTTCCTTCTCTCGTAAATTCTCCACCATGTCATCAAAACATTCAAGGTCCGCTGTTTGCTCATTTATGATCTGTTCCATAGACCAGAGTTTTGGCCAGAGACTAAGATGCGGATACGTAATAGCGATGCTGAAGTCGAAAAGCCGTCCGCCGAGATAGTTATCCTCCCGAACATCCATGTTATAGATGCCTAGCTTGTTCAGCTCTTCCAAGTTTTTTCTCATAACCTCCCAACGTTTCCGGTGACGCAGCGACTTCCATTTAATATAGTCCTTGACAATGGCACGAAGCTGAGAGTTTTTGTCCTCAGCTTTTCGATTCCAGTCACGGATGCCGAACTGATGTTCAATCTGGCGTTCTATGGCGTCCGACAGGAACACATAACCGTGACAACCGACTGCTAACTCATCGCTCTTTTTTTTCTCGACCAGTAGCCCGAAAGCACGGCATTCGGCATAGAAAGGGTCTAATTGGTGTCGTACAACATTATCTTTCAACAAATGTTGTTTGTCAAAAGCGTATGGTCGTATCTCTTGAAGACTGAAGAAGTTGAACTAAACTCTGTTAGTTCTATCTCTATTGCCTTTATGATACTAACATACGATTTTCAAAGCGAATGTTTTTCCATCAATGCTGACCCGGAAAACCCTACTATGCGGGATTTGCCCGTCACTTTGCTCATCGTCGCCTGAGTATAGAAGATCTTCAAACCGTATGCTTTCGATATCCCCCTCAAAAGCCTTCAACTTCGGACCCGTTATTGAACGAGGTAAAGGAGCCGACATTTCTTTTTTATGTCTCGTTGTCTGCAATGTCGAAACTGTGCTGGGCTCTGTCCCCTGTATAAACAAAAGAATAAAACAATAAAACGGGGAAGCTCTCGGAAATTGAGAGTGGTCGACTGCCCGCTTGGTGTAACAATCTGAGACATGAGGCACCTCCTTGCTTCGGTGAAGTAGTTGATTGGTTTGAATACGCCATACCTGCAAACTGACAGGTAATAAATGAGGAGTCACGATTGAAAAGGAGTAGAAGGGAAAAGGGGGCTAGTTATGATCTCACTCTGTCACGGCCTGTAGAGCTCGGGTCACAACATGACGAGCACCACTTCTTTGCTATCTCACTCTCAGCGATCCTGATGTATTTCCGCAGAGCCTTGGCGGAAATTAGTGACCTATTAACGCCGAGCAGAGAAAAGATATAAGCAATTTCCGGGGCACCACTTACGTTTATGACATATCTGCTGTAGGATATATCGCAAAGGCTATTATGGGAGAAGTGTTCAATCAAAAGTCCAATTGTTGCAAGGGTTATAATAGAGAGTTAGCTAGCCAACATAGGCCATAATTGATATTCAAAGAATTGATATTTAAAGGGGCTCGAGTGTCCTAGAAGTCTCATATGCGACATTCACGATATAATTTACATCTCAAATATAGTCTCTAGTCCGATAGGATTCTATGCTCATTCTCTAACACACGTAATTATGCAAAAGAGAGATATTTCGACGGGAGCGCGAACAATCTAGCGCCCTTATTTAACATGTTGAAGAAGCGATAGAAGTAACAGTTTAATCATTGCTTAAATATGACAATAATAGGTACCAAATTCCCAACCTATCGAATCAAAACTATAGCCAAGGACCTTATTTCACATTCCTGTGCCAGAGTCTAGCCGGAGCCAGAGCCCTCATCTTCTTGCGCCGCCTCCTCCTCCTCCTCCTCTTTGTTGGACTCATCTCCCTCTAGATCCCCATTTCTGTCCCTCAATTCCTCTACAAGCGCCAACGCACCAAATGGCTGGATCAGCTCGTCGTATATTTCGGGAATTGGCCTCCCAACCGCTAGGCTGGCCACCAGGGACGCGTGGGCTAGCGCCTCGCCCACCTCGTACTCGAATTCCGGATAGAAGGCGCGCGAGGCGTCGTCCGCATCTCGGTGCCGGAGCTCGAGGTGGACGAGTCGCCAGATCCCGAAGAGATATTCCTCACTCCAGGCGTAGTCTACACAGCCGCATAGGAGATTAGTGTGCATGATCGAGATCCATTCAATTGGCTTCGGCTTGAGCTTGTCATAGTTTGGGAGCAGGGGGTGGATGTGGATGGGGTCTGGGAACGGCTTCGTTGCGGCGATGCAAATCGTGCAGCCCTCCTTGGGATTACTCACGGAGATCTTGTAGTAGGGCTCTGAGGGCGTTGGTGGGATGATGGTAGCGTTGGATCTTAGGAGGTGCAATTGAGAAACCATGTTGAGACTTTTAGGGATCGGATATCTTGTTGATTGAAGAAATATAGGGAGTTGATGAGATTGCTGACTTTTCATATATCCTGACTTCTTAGATGTGAATCAATGCTGGCTCAGTGTTAGCTTAGAATCATCTCATCATGCACTTATACACATATATACACTGTCGATGATTACTTCCTAACAACGTGCCATTCTCTAATTGGTAGGTATTTTGTCGCAAAACAGCGCCATTGTTGCGATACTCGCAGTAACAATCACTTTCAACTATCTTTTCTATTCTTTGAAATGAGAAAAAAAATATAGGTACGTAGTTAATTATAGCGTGCAACAAAGCAGCCGTGCCAGCGAGGGATTGAAAAGGATGCTAATGGCTCAGGGCAATGATACAGGATCCAAATGATCTCGGATAGGGCTCATTACCTGTGCTGTCACGCGGTAGAGGCACGCCCAGAGATGGGAGTGAGAGTAACAAGTGCGGCAATCTTCATTTTGAATGTTTAATTTTACAAAAGTTGTGCTGCGTAGGATGCGAATGCTAAAGACGTGAGGGTATCTAGGAGGACTGTTGTAGATGCTAAGCGTCTAAAGCCGTCTAGCCTATGCTAGCATTCGACGACTGAAGGAAGAGCTTTTAAATGCAGATACGACGGGCACCATTAGCACTTAATGCTTGCAGCTGCCAACAATGACGCCCGCTCTTTGCGCATGAAGGCTGCAATGCCCAAGCCTGGTCTTTTCTCCAATGCATGTCTATAGTCAAATGCAACCTCGACCTATTATACGGTAAGCCCAGGTTGGAAGTGTAGGAGCAGGTACGATGGCCTGCCTTTATCACATAAATCTGAGGGTTACTGTCGGAATTAAGCGAGCCAATATCAATGATGAAGGAGTTGTCATAACTTATAAGATGCTGTTTAACTGTGTCTGTCTGTAAATCCTGCCAGTATCGCAGTACTATATATGTAATCGCAAACGGCCAAGAGAAGCAGTGTGCCGGTGCGTTAGTGTCGCAGCTCTATTCCGACAGCATCTGCGGCGGCGGCTTTCTTTCCTCAACCATGGCCTCCCATGCACTCATAGCTTGCAGTATCTTGCCCTCTTGCCCCGAGCCGGCAATAATGCACATGCCGAACGGACGGCCGTTCGATTCCGAGTATCCGAGAGGCATGGTACCAACTGGATATCCAGCTGCTGCTGCGATGGTCGGTATTCTTCCATCCATAGGCCCTGCTATAATATCTAGATCATATTCGGTTAGTGTTTTGTCAATTCCATTAATCCTCGCCGCTTTTTGAATAAGGTCCACGCCCTCTGCATACTTTTCGTCGGATATCTTTCGTTTCTCGTCTGTAGCAGATTCGAGAAGTTGCTGTCCTGGATATGCTGTTGCTGGTTAGTGACCTCGATCAATTCCGCGAAAAAGGGTGAACTTACGCGGTGGAAGAGCCTTTTCCGAATGCTCAGAGTTGAAGCGAACAATATCCTTGAGCGTCTCAACATCCTTGGATTCGTATTTTTGTAAAAATTCGTTCCATTCTTTCTCAAAGTCATGATCTTCCTATGTTACTATCGTGACCAGCATTTGGAATGAGGGTGACATACTCCAAAGCTGGTCGAGCGCATCATCTCCATCAAGCATTAATTCTTCCATTGAAGTCAATAATACGGGATACTCTACCATCCCACCCATCTTCTTAATTTAAGCCATAACTGTGACCATTGCTTCTCATTATTGCTAAATAAGCTGCTCATCCGAGTCACAGATGACAGGAGAGAAAGACCAGAGTGTTGGGTCGACAAATCCGATTCGTAACCCCGCCCAGGATCTCGTCAGGCTCTTTCGATAGTCGCTACCTGAGAGAATTTCAATTAAGCTCGTCAGGTCTTCTGACGATTTCGCCATGCCGCCGATGCTGTCGGTCAACGAACTCCAAGGCGCTGTTCCTTCGGTCGGCAAAAGACCAACAGTAACTTTGAGCCCATACAAGGCCGCTCTGTTCGATGGCTGCACAATAGAACCATCCGTCTCGGTAGCAAGAGCTAAAGGGGCAAACCCCGCTGCTACGCCTGCAGCGCTGCCAGACGATGACCCCCCGGGAGCCTCATGGGAAGTTAACACTTAATCGCGAAACGGTTTGATAGTATCAGCTCGGTGATAAGCTTACACTGTGTCCGCATAGTTTGTCCCCATCCTTAAAGCCCCCGACGATATAGGGGCTTTGAGTTTGACCGCCTAAAGCAGACCACCCCGTGGTGACGCCGAAACCCTTCCAGCCAGTCATCTCCTAAGAAAGAGTGAATTCGTGACATAAATAGTTTGCTTCCGTATGAAACGTACCGAATGATTCGCCTTGCCAATGACAATGGCGCCGGCTTCAATAAGCTGATGTCAATTAGTCAAGCGTCTCTTAATTCAGATGTAAACATACTCTGTCCACAATAGGGGCATTCCGTCTTGCCATGGCCTTTTCTAATGCAAAGGTACCAACCGTCGTTGGCATTCCCAACTCCGGCCCAGTCATGATATTGTCCTAGTAAGGTGAGCTACGCGAGGAGCGAGTGTGGCTTAATAAACCATACCTTCACCGTGATAGGAATCCCATGTAACCTGCTCCGTACGGTTCCCTCTGCCCTCTCTGTATCTAGCTGCTCAGCGAGCCGGAAGAGAATTTCACGGGGAGTAGTACAGATCATAGCATTAAGTTTCAAACCATTGCGATTGTGCTTTTCGATCTGGGCTAGATAGAGCTCAATAAGTTGGGTTGACAGAACCTGTCCGTCTGTGAGGAGTCTCTGAAGTTCAACGGCAGTGACCGTTAGAAGGTTGATGTTAGCCAGCGCAACGGGCGTTGGATATTTAGACATGCTGGCCAATTGTGCGCACGATCGTGCGTTAATAGAGAGTTAGACCCGAGACAAGATGGAGCTAAGATTGAACGGATCGCGGATATCAAAGAGATCAGTCTAGAAAAGTAAGTGTAAATAGCGACGTAGATGTCATACGCAATGATGTATTTCCCAGAGAATTCGGACTAGAATGACATACTACAGAGGCAAGGGCTTGAAACTCATTGTCCGCGCGGGGTTCTGCCACGACGAAGCGCGGAAACGAGATCAATCACAATCTTCAAGGTGGGAGCGGAGGAGCCGGAAGTTATGGCCATTAGACAACGCCCACAGCCTCAACAGTAGTTCATTTGTTGGTTTAAGGCTGTCACGCGGCCGAGAAATCCAGAGGCCTTCCCTAGCAGCCGTGAAGCCCGAAGCCTCCCTGGAAATAACGGATGTCTCGCTAAAAACACCACGAAACAAGGTTGCTTGCCCGAAGCAAGGGATTGAACTAATTAGCTATTGATCGCTGGAACGTCTTAGAAAAACAGAGGCTTCAGCCCAACGTAAGTAAGGGGGGAGGGGACTAGCGACTTTGGATTCTGCGGGGCCGTAATTAGTCGAGAGGCATTGGGTGTGCGGACACGGCTGGCTGTCACTAGATGCGCATGATAATTTATGATTCCAACCAAATTATTGAACGTGCATTCGGCGGGCCGTTCCTCTTGCCGGGTCTGGACGCACTGGTTCATTTTGACAAGGATGTCTGGTGGAATGAACGAGCCGCACGACAAAACAGTAGATGGACAAAAGCCACAATGCTACGTGTACGAGACACACCGGTAGAGGGGGGAGAAACCAGTAGGGCCAATGAACGCGACCTACCCCTCCCTCCCTCATTGTAACCCTCCAGCAGATATAGCTCACCCGAACATGCCGATGTATTGAACAAGACGTAGCATTACCCGCAGCAGGATACATCAAATCGAAACGGGATTCACAAGGCACGAAAGAAGAGATTTCGCTTCCAAAAGACTGTTTATTCAGAAATATGATGCCTCGGGACTCTTACCCGAGGTAATTTCTAACCAAGGTAAGAATGCCAGGCAAGAAGGGAAACCCAACCAACGCGCTGCTGTGCAGCAACGCACTGCCCTCTAAATCTAATTTTGTCTAGATATCACGCAAGAAAAAAAAGGGGCCGAAACTCTTCTTCCATACAGGCAAGCGGACGGAAGGAGCCAGGGACTTGTTTCGACAGCTATCCGCGACTACACTCGCAACAACGCCCTTGCGCCGGGCTCGCTGCAGACGTAGATGACGTCGTGGGCGTCGCTGAAGCCGTTGAACTTGGTGGCGGAGCACTTTGTATAGGCACCCATGTCCTCGAAGTAGAACCAGTCACCAACATCAAGCTCGTGAGGAAAGCGGATCGACTCGGTGATTCGGTCGATACCATCACAGGTGGGACCCCAGATGGAATACTCAGCACTAGCACGCCCACCCTCGGTAACGGCATCAGCAAGAGGGTTGTCGTAGTACGTGCACATGCTAGTGCGTAGGACTTTAGCAACAGGCTGCTGATGATCAAACATGATGCTGCTGAAGTTACCATAGAGGCCATCGTTGACGTAAACCATGTAGCTGGTCTCGCCGGTCGCGGGATTCTCAATAGTACGGCGCGCAATGATGTTGCAAGCAATGGTGAAGGCAGAGGACACGTAGTAGCGGCCTGGTTCAGCAATGATGTTGATATGAGGCGGGAAGTACTGGTCCAAAGCGTTGCGAAGAACATGAGCCATGGTCTCGAAGCTATCCCCGGAGAACCCGCCGCCGACGTCAAGAGTCTTCATGTCAAAGCCATGAGCGTAGGCCTGCTTGAAGACGATGTCGGCATCTTGAACGGCCTTCAGGAAAGCCAAGGGGTCGGAAGCCCCAGATCCCACGTGAAAGCTAACGCCAACTACGTTGAGCCCGAGCTCCCTGGCCAATTGGAGAAGGCCGTCGGTGGCGTCGAGAGAGGCGCCAAACTTCAAGCTCAGACGGCAGAGGCTCGACGAATCATCGGTCAGAATACGCAAGAAAAGCTCGGCATCGGGAAAGAGCTTCGCGATCTTGCGCAGCTCGTCAGCATTGTCAAAGGTCATCTGCTTGACGCCCTGGCTCGCAACGAATCGGACGTAGGAGTTGGTCTTGCAGGGCTGCGCATAGATGATGCGGGCCGGGTCGACGCCCATGTCGAGGACTTGCTCGATCTCCGTCTTGGAGGCACAATCGAAGCCCGTGCCCAGGCCAGCGAGAAGCTGAAGCACCTTGGGGTCCGGGTTACACTTAACCGCGTAGAAGGGCTTGACGCGGGGGAGATTCCTCTTCCATCTCATGTGTTGGCGGTACACCTCGCCCAGATCACCGACAAAAAAGGTGTCCTCATCTCCGGGGTCACAAGATTCGTGATCGATGCTCTCGACTCGCTGTCGAAGAGCATCACCAATCATTTGTTTTGCGACGACAGCGCCATGATTGTGGTCGATAAATCGATTCTTCTTGGTGAGAATCGGATTATTTTCAAAATAACTCGGAGCAGGATAGTCGACAAGAGCAGTGGCCATAACCATATCCTCCGATGTGAAAGGAATCGCGAGGAGAAGGGGAATCCGAGAGCTTGATGCTGGTGTACTTTAGGAGTGGATACGGGGTGGATACGGGCGGGCAGAGAGAATAGCCACGTAGGTGATTCTCTCGATATGTCGTCGTAGCTATCTACACTCGCTAGTGGCGAACGGCGTCGTCGGCGGCAGAAAAAAGGGTCGGGTGCGAGGAACGCGTCCCTCTGGTGTTAAGGGGGTCGAAAACGGTAGCTTCCTGATCCCGAAGCAATCTGACGAGGTCTCCTCGACTCTCCCTCTGCAAGAGGAAGAACCTTAGAACTCGTCCTATGCGGCAGCCGGCGGGTTGGGGGGATGGTAGGAGTCGGTTGGGGGATGTCGAACAGCAGAGGAGTTCGGCGGTCCTTAGGCGATCTCGGCAGACGCTGGAGGTGGTCGGGAGTTGATGATGTGGAAGGTTTTGCGCAGGCTGAAATCTTGATCAGAAACGAAGCTCACGGCCCAGGAAGCCGTGGTAGCTGAGGCGCCTTTGAGGAGACCAAAGGCAAGTCGGGGAAGAAGGGAGGGAACCAATTGGTCTAGAAGTGGTTGATTTGAGTGGGTGTTGTTGTTGTGTTGAGAACAATGCGAACAAAGAGAATTGATCTATATAGATATAGGAGGAAGTATGTATGTATGGGAAAAGCTTTTGAGCTGACGGTGGCGAAGAGGGACAGAAGTGGTGGTCAGGAGGAGGGTGTGAGAAGAAGGAGAAGAAGAAGATCAGCAAGTGTGCGTTGCGAGACGTAGGTATGTATCTAGTGTAGGGTAAAAGTAGGTAGGTGCCTAGGCAGGTTGTGAGGGAAAGGGGAGCCGGCGAATTCAGACGAGTGATGGCGTTTTTTGTAGCAAAATCGGGGCTAAGCTGCTTGCATAGCCCTCCCTCTATGTGTAGTGTAGCCCTGATGCAGTTTTTTTTTTATGGTGGGGTGACCGCGAACTTAGCGGCGGGGATGTATACATGCGGAAAGAAATGTGGAGACCTAGCGACTAGGTCATGTAGTGACACGTGAATAGAGCAATAGTCGAACACCTAGGAGGAATACCAAGGCAGGACTTCTGATAGTAGAGTAGTGCACCTAGCTCAAGGTAAGCTGGCTCTGAGTTGGCTATTACACTATTTAAACAGTGACGTACCAGAACCTTGATTTAGGGACTTCTGTAGAACGCACTAACGATTCCACAGTGGATAGGAGACAAGAGAGAGGAGATATACTCATCCAAAACTCTCTCATTGGATTCAAGTATTGTAGAAAGACATTGAAATTCACATACCTCGACTATTCGCAACGGAGCGATCCTTCGGACCAGGCTGCCTATTGTCACCAGCAAGGACGGTGGGATATCCCTAGGTAGGTACTCGTACGAGTTTGTGCCTCGTGAGAGCGAGCCCTGGAAGAGCTGAGGGAGCCGCCTAAGAAGGGAGACTTGTCCCGCCGTCAGACTACAGAGCCTCGGGCTCTCCGTAACAGTATCTATCGCAAATGTGGCATGTATGAGAAATGGAAAAAAGGGTTCTAGAAAGCAGACGAAAAGACGAGCTCCTTTATAGCATTCGTCCTCGGTATCGACGTGCTCTCATTGCCTGCTTTCCATTTGCCTCGAGCATCCTGAGCTCCCCCTACCTGCTTCGATCGCGGCGTTTGCTAATTCTCCGGGTTGCATATTGATACGCATATTGCTACGTATATTGATCTAAGCTAGCCTCCAACTGGCCATTCGGGATCGCTCCTCGACTCGGGCTGATACAGTAGGTGGCAGCAGTATGCGTTCTCCATCTCTCTCCCTCTATCTTGTGAGAGAGAGAGGGAGAGAGACAGCTGCAACCTTGGAGCGACACCGCTCTTCCTCCGCGGCAAGCCCTCGGAGCCGATCCAGTCCTAGCCCCTCCTTTCCCCTCAACGCACATCTCTCCTGACCGCAAGTCACCCGTCCAGTGTTTACCCACCCACCCTTCTCCTTTGCCATGCCAGTCTGATTTTGTTCCGGCTACTCCTGCATAAGAGAACCGCATGCCGCCCTAATGCCCGACGCCAGATGAATCTCCAATCGGCCTGGACTCACGCGCGCACTCTTCATTTAGGAAGATCCACGGACTGCCAGCCGATGAAACCAGTTCTTTTATGCTGCTATTCGGTGATCCTGCCACCCTGCCATCCTGGTATCCCCAACCGGCGCGTTGGTGCAATATCCACGAGCCCGATCGCGTTCTCGAAATTGGGAGATGGAAGATTGTCGCTGGTGGCGTGAACGTGATGGGCGTTCCGTCTCTGATTATGCCACCTACGCAACTGCTCATAGTCGTCTCCTTTAGGCTGTTGTCCTGTTGTGAGATTGCGACGATGCTATCGAGGCGTCGTATCTCCGTTCAGCCGCTTCTGATATAGTTTCAGACCTACCCCAAGCTCCAATCTGCAAAGTGGCCAATGACCCTTCAGGCATATTCGTCTGAATCGTTTCAGCAGGAGATGATGCATGCATGTAGGTACGGGACCTGTGCACTAGCTACTGTGGGTATCGAGCGTCTTGTGTCCGCCATGATTGGCCCTCCCGGCCATACTTTTCCGTCAATTGGCCGGTTGAATGGCTTGTCGTTGGAGAAGAGGCGCCGTTGCACTACGTTGCGAAGGCTTCGGTGAATGCGGTTGATTTGTAAAAAGGGAAGAAAGCGGCAACACGAAAAGCTTGATTTGACTGTCCATAAGAGTCACTGCAACCAACCACCACGATATATAGCAGCGGCAGCGACGACGGTCACCCTGACCTTCAAAGGAGGTCGATACGCACGGCCTATGCGTGGCACTGACACGTCCATCTCCGTTCTAGCCACGTCTCTCCGATCATTGGAGGGAGGAAGGTAGTAGCGGGTAGGTTGCGAGCGGTGGTGTGCTCCATCAGGTAAAGGTAGATACGATCATCTATCTACCTACACTGGTATGTGTGTA
Source organism: Nemania serpens (assembly GCA_022578855.1). Lineage (NCBI taxonomy): Eukaryota > Fungi > Ascomycota > Sordariomycetes > Xylariales > Xylariaceae > Nemania > Nemania serpens. The sequence goes on from MU396697.1 coordinate 153,991, forward strand.
GATAGGTCAAGCTACTAGTATCAGGATGGGAGGTACCTGAGCAGACGACTGAGGGTAGCTTAGATGGTACTGGTAAGTTGGTGAGTGGTCACGTTGGCGAGATGTACATGATATATTGATATCCATCCGCCTAGTCCTAATTTGGCTGGAGAACTTTGGGCGAATTTGACTGGTTGGACGATGGGACCGGGGACTAAGGCTAATGTTAGGTACCTAGTACGAAGTAGCTTGAGGTACATAAGGTACGTACACGCCCCTGAACTACACGTCGATAGTATGTACTTCACCAAAGCAGGCAGGCTACCAGTGTACATGATTCTTGCCACGGATATCTCTCGACGTGATCGAAACCCTCAACAACGGTCCGACCTCCCGAGCAGTGACACCAACATCACATTCCTACGCTACTCCACGATCGATATCTAGGTCCATCGGGGACCTTCGTACATCGGGAAAATGGTCTACGTGAGACCCAAGAAAGGCACGAGGCGCGGGCCGAAGCCGTTCACCGGATCGCGCCGAAAGCGATGCGACTTGCGCGTGCCGCCAGTCAAGCCCGTCGTGCGCCCCATCGTCCACCACCCCCGACAGCTCAAGATCGACGTCTTACACTGGCTGATCAACAACCGCGTCGCCATCACCGAGGCCACCGAGCATGGGAATCCGTGGCTTGCGAGCGCCAGTGCCACCCGGAAGAGTCAGAAGGTCCTGACCGATGACGAGCGCCGGGCACTGAGGCAGGCCTTTCACAAGAACGGTGCCATCTACCGCCCTCCCACATTCGTAGAGGCCGGCCTCGCCTGGAAGCTAGGCACTGCTACCATCGTACACTGGTGGGAACACAGGGAGAGGTGGCTCTCGCCAGAAGATTTTGAGAGGTCGAATAACCTACTCGTGTATGAGATTGCTCCTGGTGCCGGTATTCCCGAGCCAGATCCCGAGCCGGCTCCCGAGCAGCAGGTTGTCCCGGAAGACGGAGCTGTGACGGACAACGTCGACGCCCCTGAGGACGAGAACAACCATGATGACCATAACGACGATAGCGATGACGACGATGTCGTTGAGCTGCCGCCGCCATCTGCCATAGAGTTGAGCGACACGTCCGATAGCGAAATAGACGATGACGACAGCGAACTTCCCGATCTAGAGGCCGCATTAGATGAAGAGCTCGCCGCCGAGGCTCGACAAGCCCGGATGGCCGCCGCTGAGGGTGGTCGCGATCCCCAAGACCTGGAAAATGATGACTCCGACGACGATATTGATGACGACGATATTGATGACGACGATGCTGATGGCGAGGACGCTGATGACTAGTTGCCCCGGCGGCTAACAAGTATGGCACCGCGTAGAAGATCGGCCATCACATTACACAGCAGCAGCCATCACCCTACTAGTTCTATTTTGTCTGCTAATATGCATACGCCCAACCCACGCTGCGTCCTCAAGCCGCGACAGCTCGCGAGGAAGGTAGTGGGGACTCGAACCCCAGTCTTGGGTCTACACCTCTTGCTCACTCCCGTGAGCCTCGACCACCTGTTGACATAGGTGTACTACTGGGGTGTTTTCTTTTTTAAGACCAAGCCATATCGTCTGTAATCGCATCCCATGCGGGTTATTACATTCGAAGCCTAGATTTCTATTTCTTATAGTAACTGGCATCTATTGGGTCTAGTCGTTGCTTTTGAGCGTGCTCTGAACTGGTAATACCAGAAGAGGAGCTGTCCGGTGAGGCTAGCACATCCAGCATTTGTGAACAGCCCTATCCTCTACAGTGAGGGAGAACGCGTGAGCCACGTTCTGATCGGTTTTACAACTCTCCAATGCCTCTGGTGAGGTATGATAGCTCTTCTTGGCGCCAGTGCCTTCAGCGCTAACATCACTCGTTTTGAGCAACTGTAGTCTGTAGATGACTCAGAAGGACCCCTCAGGAGATTTGTGAGGTATCGGTAAGGAAGACGCCGGTACTTCGATCATTTATACCCCCACTATTGCTTTCTTGGAACCGGAGTGAGTCTTTCGGCATAGGGACATCATCCCAAGCAACTTGCAAGCGCCTTCTTGGCAAATATGACTTCAAAATAGGTCGTGACACTACTGAGGGCCGTGTATCTATTTCTTCCGTCACGGACAAACAAAGCACGACCTTTACCACTGCTGACAAGATGATGCGATGATGTGGCTTCCTCAAGATCTAGAAGGACTAGTCGAAATCTCAGTGCTTAATATCTGAACACTCCTACAATCGTCCACTTTGTTCATCACAGTGCTAAACAAACCCTTGACGGGAGCTCATGTTCTTATGACCACGCACGACGAAGCGAATGCAACTTTTGGCCTCTATAAGTAACTTAGCAGCTCAGGTGGCACATCATCTCTGCTGGTGAATCGAAACTTCTTGGACGTCTCTTCCTCCGCGGCTTCTAAGTCGCACGGATTCCGGTCCTGTTCATTACCGATCCAGCCCCGCAGCAGTCTCCTGCAAACCAATTCTCCTCTAACCAGCCTAGGATTGTATGTTGGATCTCTCCGTCGCATGAGCAAAGAGAAGCTATGGTTCCAACTTAGATCAGATCAGACCACGCCTACATAAGAGCATGATAATTGCAAATATCGATATACACCAAACAGCCACATCACGAATTAAACTTAGATTTCACAACCGTACTGAGCTAGTCATTGGCTACCTGTCTGATTCTTCAAATTTTCCGAACGGCGATGCTCATCAATGTAGCCCTCTATCAATTCGGTCATAGCTATCAACTAAACTGCTTGAATAGCCCTTTGGAGGCTGAGTTTTAGTCAATAGAAACGCATAATGGAACGAGAAATCATTTCTACGGGAACAGACTTGAGCTGCGCCTTATTTTGCCACTAGCCGTAATGCTCGATGCGCCACCGCATTCCGGAACTCTTCTGGCGACCCATTGGACGTTGTTGCTCGGAGGCGTCCTATCCGAGTTATACTGTATACGGCTAGGTAGACGCACGGAGCAAGACACACGACAACGTCGAGTTCTCGGCGCCTAGGCTCCGAAAGCAGGACCAGTCCACGGACGGACGTATTCGAGGCTACTGCTGCGGCGAAACAAAACCAGAAGGCGTTATGAAGAAAGTACAAAGTAGGCAGTTAGCTACTTCATAAACGCCGCGAGCTAGTCATGCTGCCGGAGAAGTTCACAACCTCCTCGCCAATAGTTCAACTACATTTATCAACATCTATCATGCGTTTACACCATAGCCAATTTTATACACACAGAGCCCGTAATGGCAAGGTGTGGATATGTCGTAATGAATTAATTAATTGCCGCGGGCATGAATAATCAGAAACGATCAACAACTTCTTGAAAATTCTGAGACGTTTCGTCCTCGATCGTCCAAGGCAGCTCCAAAACCCCAGTGCGCCATCATCGCAAGGAGGACCCGCCAGATCCGCGCTCGCAAGACGGCGACTGATAGCGACACACGGGCCGCGCATGAGGCTAGAAAATAGATAGGGATTCCGTCGCCTGCGCTGTCTCCTGCTCCTTCTGGCGCTCCTTTCGTGCATATGCGTCCCATTATTATTATTTTCGGGGCAGACTAGAACTCCGGAGAGGTGAGGTTACACAACCACGAGCGCGTAGATGAACGATTACGTGCCCGCTATTGTCGGCATGAGAACAATACCGTAGCACCATAGCGAAGAAGTACCGGAAAGCGAAATATAAAAAACAAGTTCAGAATGCCGTTCCCCTATTCATCGCTTGGACGAACGCTGTCCCGGTTCTAGTCTCTACTCCGTATTTTTTAGGTAGGATCTGCATTTCTTGCTTAGAGAGGAGTATCCCTAGGCTGGATTGTGCTGATAGCTATAGTAGTAGCCGTGGGCGCTTTCGAAATTTTTAGGATTACAGCTTCTGCATAGGTGGTTATATTTTCCGTGTCCATTATGTCCATTACCGCCGCTGCTTTGAGCTCGAAGGGAGGCATGGAGTTTTGTGGTGTAACATGTACGTACTTGAACAATATCGATTTCAATGGTCAGGTAATAATGATTGCCGCCGTTATCGGTGCTTCGAGAAGCGGGAAGGGAGTGTTAGTAGCTCCATCGAGCGGCTGTGAAATCATCAGTGTAGAAATATGTCGGTTCACACACTCTCCTCATTAGCACAAGATAAGGTGGGTTCTACTGGGACGATAGCATTGTAGTTCTAAAAACGCATGATATGCATCCATGGTACTGAAGTTCCGCTGACGCTCTTTGGCAATACGATCTCTGAGACGATCCGATTCGGGGCAATTCCCCGGGGCTGAGAAACAGCGAATAATAGAAGATTGCGACTGGGCGAGCTTTCGATTAGAAGTCCTACTGTTTCCCTTCTCGACGGAGCAATCTCAATTCGAATCAACCATCCAGAATGCGGCGAAATCATTATCTTCCCGTTGTCGGACAAGGAACCCACTCCATGCTTGCTACACCCAATGGCCAGTAATGTGGCCAACCAGTTCGTGCTCTACAGCTAATTAGAATGTTATTAGAACGGTGGAGACTTGAACACCGGCTGACCGATGACGGCAGCCATTCTTTCAACTTGAGGTTGTCCTGGGCGTACCGAAAATCATCATCGGCAGCTATCAAACTAGGTAAAGGGGAGACGGTCTCTACCTATGAAAGGTGGAAGCGGCAAGGCTTTTTCTTTACTTCAAGACTGAAATCGACTTACCAGGAGCAGTAATTGAAAGTCTTATCCGAAACCTCTCGTTAGAACATTGTGGTTCAGAATTAAAGTACGTCTACTTCAGGTCCTCCGTATTTCGCACGGAATAATTAGAATCTGCACCACTATACCAGCACAGAACCAGAAGTAGAAGGTAGTCAAGTCGGAAAATTGGCCACTTGCAGTTACTTATAAAGTACTGTGACAGTATTGATCTCGCGTGTGTATACTTTCAGTTTGAGAATAGGCGATGCGACCATAATATGTCATTATGCTCGTTTCGTCGCCATCCTCTGCTCCAGTTACCGTCTTCTGGCAATAAGAAGCGGTTATCGACCCTCTCTCGACAGTATGGTTTGGTTCAGTTTATACGGCTTGAAGTTTCTTCGAGGCTTTCATATCAGATTTTCGTCTGAAATCGATAACCTGGAATAACAATTATGCGGATCGCAGCGCGGAGCCTCGACTGTTTAAATATTATCACGGCAAGGGGAGATAAAACCAGCTTTCGCATTCACATCTTCACTTCCCAGTTGTTGCTTAACTTATTGTGTAAAGAAGATGACGACTCATTCTTATCGCCTTCAGTTGGTCCCTACCCTGTTCAGGGATGCCAACGAGCGGCTCACGAGCTCTGGCACCCTCGGGGCTAAGAACCTATAATACATTACGTTGGATGTCAATTAACTAAGCACGGACTAATTACTTACCTTATTTCCGTACGACGACAAAAGCCGTTGATCAGGTTTGCCGTATATGACGAATCCCGCGATTTTTTGTGTTTCAGAAACTACCGTTTTCGCGAAGGTTCCGGGACGGAGAAAGGATACGGGAGGCAGGCTCCGGGCAGCTACTAATTCGTCCTGAGGCGAGTCCACGAATCCAGCAGTACGCGCCACCACGTATGGATAGAACGGGCGCTGGGACGCGCCCACTCCCTATTCATCGGTCATTGGCTGTGGCGCGGAGTGAAAATGTTCGCGATATTGTTTTCTTTTAGCCGCGCAAATATCCGGCCATGAAAACTAGCTCAATCTCGCTCGTCACCCCCCCTCCCCAGCCAAACCGCTGAGAAGAATTGCATTCACGGAGATTTACATATCACATATTGAATAACTGAAGGAGTAACGGCATGAAGATTTGATTCTTAAAAAGGAAAAGGGGGTTGCATGGTTGTTATGCGTTTTTGGAGACCACATTCGAAGGTTGGAGCTTGATCATCCATGCATGTAGCTGGGCACTTATTCATTGTAGCAAACTCGCTGCGGTAGCCATATGACCGTATATGGGCTTGTCTTGGCTCATGTGTTTATTGTGTACTTGGCAGGGGTTTTCTGGGCCTCCATGTTGTTAAGATCCTCATAGGTAGTATCTCAAAACGTACAAATGGGTAAATAGAAGCCAACATGGCAAAGGGTCGCGTTCTTGGCTCGATTTTGTATAACGACTACGGCTTATCCGCCATGAGGCACCTATTCATTTGTCTCCTCCTTGATTGTAATTCGACCCCATGCCTAATCTTGCATCCTTTGGAGTCTCAACAACACGTCAAGAGGTTGGGCGATAAGGGCCTGATGCTCAAGTCATACTTTGACATACCGCTCCTCATTATCACGATCCACCAGATTGCGGCTCAAAAATAATGATATCTACACTTACTCTTTTCGGTTTACTCCTTTCCGCACTGTTCGGGGATGTCAGCGGAGCAGATAATGGTATTATTGGCTTTGGCCTTTCTCTGTACCAGGACGCATGTAGCCTCGCATGCCACGACTCCCTCGCTGCCCTATACTTGAACTGCACCACGTTCTCCGAGCATGATGGCATGCCGGGGATGCAGTCTGACATGGAGATGGGAGGCATGGATATGGGACCTGCTGGGACTACGACTGAGGAGTGTCGAGCTTCCAATAAGCCATGGCTGCAGACCATGGCATACTGTATACAGCAGGCCTGCGGCGCACACGGATATACAGTAGAAGACCAGGCGAGGTGTTTTAGTCTGCACGCGGTCGCCGGCGCTTCTGAGCCGACTTTTCACGACAGCCTACCTGATTCGGCGCCCACGGTCGTCCTTTCGGAGCACGCGATGTGGCTTAATGTTACTAGCTTGGTAAACCCTTACCTCTACCACGCAACACATGGCACGTTGGAAGAGTTTGCGAGGTCGGAATACATTCATACGAGATATTCGTAAGTTCAGTCCCCTGTGATCAATTTTCACTCGGCTTCATCCCCTTCCGAAAATCATACTTATAATAACGAACTGCTCACAGCATGATCCTCTATATGGTCGTTATTGGCACATGTCTTCTCTGCGGAATTGCAATTCAGTTGGCAGGCACTTTCCCCAACGTCTACCGACGATTGCGAAGTTCAACTTCTGTCTTGAAGCTTCGACAGCACATTATACTCCCTGCATTATTTGGATCTCGGCATTTGGAACCGCTCCCGGCGAACCTAGGGTACGTACCAAGCAGAGCGCTCGGAATCGCCATCAGCATATACGTTGGTTTAAACGTGGTATTCTCGTCGGTCTCCTTCGGGAGCTTCCAGCCGAATATCTACTTCCCGTCGCAGCGGTTCGAGCTCTGCGAGTACGTCGGCAACCGGACCGGCACTCTCAGTCTCGTCAATATCAGCATCGCCATCCTATTTGCCGGGAGAAACAACATCCTCATCGCCATAACGGGATGGAGCCAGACTACTTTCCTGACCCTACATCGCTGGGTAGCTAGAGTCGCCACGGTGCAGGCCATCGTACATTCTATCGCGTATACCATACAATACGTCGACCCGGGATACGATGGAGCGCCGTCTTATTCCGAGAAAGCGGCGGAGCCGTTCTACGTATGTCTTCCCGAACCGCGGTACTCGAGGCGCTTTGAAGCCGATCAATTCATTACAACCCTACTGACCATCTCTCGCAGTGGTGGGGAATCATCGGAACTATCGCCTTGGGCCTGGCAACGGCTTTTGCCATCCTACCCCTTCGCATAACGCTCTACGAGTTGTTCCTAGTAATCCACATCGTTCTTATCATTCTTGCCTTGGTCGCAAGCTGGTACCATCTGATTCCTCATTTCGGCCTCCAGGTGTGTTTTATTGAAACTTTTCCTACGAGTGTCTCATCATCATCATCGTTTCTCGTCCCGGTTCATGTGTACCCCTTATTACTAAAAATCACGGAGAATTCGGGGAGTTAAACTTGCGCGCCATATGACTAACCTGTCGTCAATGCCACAGTACGGGTACCAAGTCTGGCTCTACATCTGTTTCGCGTTTTGGTCCGCCGACCGGCTCGCCAGGTTCGCCAGGATCGGTTACTACAACCGTATCGGGGGTGCGAAAGCAATCGTCGGCGCCGTTCCGGGTTGCAACATTCTGCACATTACCGTCTTCCCCCGGGCTACTCGAGGAATCGGCCCCGGGCAACACACCTTTCTTTATTTCCCGGGTCTCGGTAAGTTCTGGGAAAGTCACCCGTTCAGCATTGCGGCGTGGGAGACGCGTCGACAGCCATTGCAGTCCGCATCCCCGTCCCCGTCTCCGTCTCCGTTTACGATCAAGGGTAGCGGGATCTATTCCGCGGCGAAGGAGTCGGGCGTGGCGCTATCGCCAGCAATAGACTCGAACGACTACGTGAAGTCAACGGCAACGCAGCACCAGGAGGTCGTACCCCAAGAGTCGCAGAAGCACCGTGACGCGTCCTTCCAGCTCCTGATCAGGGCCCATTCCGGGATGACCGCTACGCTCCAGCGCTACCTCTCCTCCTATCCCGCTGGCTCACAGGTGGATATCTCCCTTTACACGGAGGGCTACTACGCCGGTCATCACGCTACTCTCCAATCGCTCTTCACAGCCGATACCGTGCTGTGTCTGGTCGGCGGCATGGGAATCACGAACGCCCTCGGCTTCGTTCAAGAATACGTGAGCGGGACGTCCGTGGAAGGCGAGGCCGCGGGCAAGACGCGTGGCGTGATGAGGAGAGCGAGGCGGTTCATCCTCGCCTGGTCTGCGAGAGAAGCCGCGTTCGTGGACTACGTGAGGAAGAACTTCCTCGTCGACGCTCACGGGGTGGAGTGCCTATTCTGGCATACGGGCTCTTCCGGAGACGCGCCGGAGATGTCAGAGTCCGCCAAGGCCGGAACCCCACAGGCGGGCGGCTGCAGCCCGAGGGCAGAGGATACCGCCGTGACAGCTGGGCGGATGCCTGTCGGGTCTGTGATAAGGTCGGCTCTCGAATCTGGGCGTCAGACGACGGTTCTGGTCTGTGGCCCTGGTCAGATGGCGGATGAGGCGAGAGGGGAGGTTGCTGGCTGCGTGAAGGACGGCTTCAACGTAGATGTAGTGGAGGAAGCCTTTGCGTGGTGATCGTATAGTTAACTACTTAATCTAACTATCATATCCTCTATAAGTCTCCGGCTATCGAATGGACTCGGTTGCAGATTTTAGGAATTGAAGTTGGGGAGGCCCGACCAGCTCAGTCGGCACGCATTTAGACCGACCGAACAACATTATTAAGCATCCACAACTTGTTGGACCGACTGGAGTATCGTAATTGGTTATCGTGATGTCGGCGACCCACATGAGAGGCTTGCTCTAGCCGATCTGATTCTGTTGTTGTATCCACCAAAAAGGGGTGTAGATGTGATAGCATCGAGAAAACATGTGCGTGTATGAGTGTGCGCGGGCACGCGGTCGCGTGACGTGTGTTCACCGTCACTGTAACGACGTGCTGGGCAGGATGGCGACTGGTGTTTCAATGCTATCGGCTGCGCCGTTGGCATTAGGTAAAAATCAGGATCCGAGCCCATGCCCGAGTCGATATTGTAGACAAACCTTTGAGTATATATAGGGGGTAGTCGACGTCGAATTGAACGAGACAGAATGATCATCCACCATCTAGCAGCTACTACCACCGAGAGGCTATCTCCCTATCCTTGAATCGCCGAGTCCCCCTTCAATCCTACGTTTTTATCCCATTAGAGCTTATCATATCCAACATGCCGAAACTTGTCACAGTTGTAGGCGGCACGGGCAACCAGGGGCTCGGAGTGATCGCGGCCTTGATCAGTGATCCCAACTACACCCTACGTGCCATCAGTCGCAACCCAGACAGCGAGGCGTCGCAGAAGCTGAAGAGTCGGGGTGTCGAGGTCGTGAAAGCCGAGCTTGACGATGTCCCCTCTCTGAAGGCGGCCTTTGTAGGCTCGTACGCCGTGTACGGCATCACTGCAATCGGCCTGCTCCTACAGTCTCTTGAGCTCCACGCCGCGTTGGAAGTGGAGGAGAAGTATGGCAACAACATCGCGAAGGCCGCGGCCGAGACGGTCGGTCTGGAGCACTACATCTGGAGCACGCTCCCGCCCGCGGACAAGATCAGCAACGGCCGCTATCCCTTGCTCAACCACGCCCCCAAGAACAACGTCAACAAATACATACGCGCCAACCACCCGGATCTCGCGGCCAAGACGACCTTCTTCATCATCGCCCAGTATCACATCAACTATTCCTACGGCCCTGTGTCCATCCACAAGATCCCGTCCGCGGATGCATATGTGCACTTTGCCTCGCACCCGGCTGACACGCCCATCTACTGGATCGGCGACGTAACGCGCAATATATCGCGCTTCATCAAGCCCATCCTCGAGCAGCCGGGCAAGACGAAGGGCAATTTCGTGTTTGCCTACTCCGAGGTTCACTCGTCGGAGGACTCCTTGCAGATCTGGGCAAAGGCCAAGGGTGTCAGGGCCTTCCATGTGCCCGTCTCGGCCGAGCTGGTGAAGGAACTTTGGGGGTGGCACTCTGATCTCCTGGCGGAAATGTGGAGGTACTGGGGTGAGTTCAGAGAGAAGAGCTGGTACCCCCCGGGAGAGACGGTCCTTACCAAGGATGAGTTGGGAGTGACTGGTCTTGTTAGCCTTGCTGAGAGCTTCAAAACCCTCGAGTTCTGAGCGTGGTTCATCGACTGAGGAATATTTGGCGAGGAATAGTACCAGTGCATTTATCTCTGCGGTATTACCTTTGATAAATTAGAATATAATAAGAGTTACCTACCGAAAGACACATTTCTTAAGCCGACTAGTGACTGTTTCGTGGTGTATTTAACCGTCCAACGCAAGCACGACTGGCAAACCTAAGCAACAGTAGCAATACCAACATAAGCATCGTGGGAATTGATATAGGTATTGAAAATGATAAGAAACTGGCGGTAACAACTTTAGCACCAACTCACATATGTACTGCATCGAGTCTCCAAGTAGCCGTGAGCCCAAGTACCTATAGCCATTGTTATTCAAACGAACATCAGTTGATGTGTCGTGAAAGCAGAACTGGACGGCTGCTTGGAAAAAAAATACATAATCAGGGACATAACCTCTCACGTGTGGAAGCACCACAGTATAGCAAGGGGCGTCAACAACTACACAAACAACAACAATACCGCAACTGTCTACAGCACCACTACTTTCGACATCATCGCCCATCATTAGGCGAAAGGCGATCGATGCTAGGTGAGCATGTACTCGATTCGTTAGTCCGGAATTCCAAAGCTGAGGAATCCGAGTCTGAAAGAATGAGCGCGCAGCTCGGTTCGCGGGCAGGCGCCCGAGAACCCGCTGGATACTTCGATCTCGCGTTTTAGCGTGGTCTCCATGCTATGGGGGGCGCGAATCTCCTACGAGATCACGGAGCATGAAGACGTATCGTATCCGAACGCTGGTGTTTGATGGGGTGAAGAACGGGGTTCGGGTATTGAGGAACGACAGAAAAAAAAAAAGGATATAAATATTGTACATTTTAGCTTCTATATGTTCGGAGATGGGTATATGGGAACGTTGTACAGATATTCGGTACTTGATTACCTCGTTAACATTATCGCACAATCTTACTCGTTGGTGCCGACATTGATCTCCCTGATTTTCCAGGAGTCGTCAACCCAGTCCTGTTTCTTGCCTAAGAAAGCAATTCTCTCTCTCTGCCAAGCAAGTGCATCGACAATATATTTTTGTGCGACTTCTCTTACGTGATCCTTTGTCACGTCAAGAAACTGTTCTCGTCTCTTCTGCTGCATCTCGTCCGTAATACCGGACACGAACCGGAGCATACCCTCGGTATTCACCGATTTAGGGGCATCGACACTCTGAAAGACGGATATCTTGGCTTCTTCTAGGTCCCGATCGGACCACTGTTTGTCAACCGCCCAGCGCCCTGCATTTCGCATTATGGAGAGCGTGTTCTGAGGGTTCGGATCCCGGTAGGAATAGAAACCAAACAGACCCTCAAGTCCCTTCGAATACGCGCCACCTCCATATGCACCACCCTTCTCACGAATCTCATGATGTAGATGTTTGTGAGTCAGAAGCTGTGCTAGGATCTGCAGTGGCGCGCTATCCGGCGAAGTATAAGAGACTGTTGGTAGGGCTAAACTGCCATAGTAGACTTGGTAGGGAAGAGGGAAGAACGATTTAATGTCACGAACGGGAGACTGCTTCGAAGCAGCAGGGAGAGCTATGGACTGGCTTGCTCGCGAAGACATGAATTGTGTCAAGGCTGATGAGTTAGCTCCTACCGTATCAGATCCACAAGTAAGCGCAGTACGGATGTTATTTCCAGCTAGAGCAAAAGCTTGGATTTGCTTGAGTTTGTCAATGACGTCTTCCAGCTGGTCTGATTCTGGCCGTCCAGCCAGTGAGGTTATGAGTTTCACTTGTGACAGACCACTGACTTGCTCAGTCAGGTATGCATCGCGTGTAAGCCCAGATTCAGCGTATCGTCGAGCGTAAGAATGGCCAGACGATGCGATGTCATTCACGATACCATCAGCGGAAGCCAGAAGGAGTTGCCTGATTCGGAGCGCGGCCTCTGGGCTATCGAAATTTGTCTCTAAAATGAGTTTTCGTAGAAGATCAAACATCTCAGGCACATGGCGATCGAGTGCCATTCCTCCCAACACGAGCCCTTCGGAGGCCTGATGAAAGTCCGTGGGCGAAGGCATTGTCGTGTAGTTTACGGATATGCCACCTGTCTTCAGCTTTATCAAGTCTTCTAGCTGCTCCATTGTCATGTCTTTGGTTCCCAGGCGCATGATTGAATCAGTGAATAGAGGAATTAACGCACGAAGCTCATCCGGCAAGTTCTCGATCGTATTGATTGCTCGGAAATAAGTCAGGCCGTTCGTCGGGGCTTCTCGCCATTGGATCTTGGTGCCGTCTAGAATCTCATCACGAACAACGATGGGCTCCTTTTCTCTTGGAATATCCTTCACATACACAGAAGGAAGACAGCTGAGGTCTTGAGTGTTGGATTTGTCTTGCTCTGCCAAGAGCTCAAGCTCTCGCTGTTCGAAGAATTTTCGAGCTGCACCCTCGCCACCCGCCTCCTCTGCAGCTTGGGCGATTTTTACCGCCAGCCGTTCCTCTTCCTCTTTTGCTAACTCGACGCCATAGTTCTCCGACGGCGCCATGGTGAATGTGAGAGTATTGTCATTCATGAAATACTTATTTATGAGACCCTCAAGATAGCCGCCTTGGGCGAGCTTCGCTTCAAATGCAGCGATTGTGTCATTCCATGCTAATGAGTCGAAGGGATCGGTCCCAGAAAACCACTTCCCCTTCAGACGCTGCAGTACGGACATCCCAAAATTGGCCGTCTTGTGCTTCAAGCTGAGTTCAAATTGGTGAAGATACCCGTCGATTTTACTTCGTTCAACGCCTTTGCCGCGTACATCACGGAGGATCCTTTGCACTTCACTCTTGACCGTCTCCACGTTGGATTCGCTAACTCCAGTTAGGCCAACGGAAAAGACGCCAGTGGCTGCTGATGAGTCGTATCCCGCATTAGGACTGAAGTCTGTACCAAGGCCACTCTCGATCAGACCTTTGTATAGAGGAGAACCATAGCCATCCATCAAAAGGGACGACAACAATGCCAAGGCGGTAGATTCCACGACATCGCTCGTGTCCCCGGCGATCCATGACACGGAGGTCTTGTACTGCTTATCGGGATCCGCTAAGGGATCCACGGGCCCAAAGACTTTGACGGTTTGGGGCCCGCTGCTGAGATCGATGGGCTGCTTGTGTTCGATGTCCGCCTTGATCCTCTGGAACGCGCTCATCTGTGCATCGACCTCTCTCAGGTGGTCGGCCAGGGGCATATCTCCGTAGGTCATCAACTTGGCATTGCTTGGATGATAATGTTCGTCATGGAATTTTTTGAGCTGTTCGTAGGTCAGGTCGGTAATCTTGGCGGGATCGCCGCCGGAATTGTGAATCGACGGGAATATGTGATCTTGGAAGCGAATGTAAAAGAGATAGCCGGCGTCGGACATCTGGCCCTTCATCTCATTATATACGACACCTTTGAAGACCAACTTGCCGTCCTCGGGACTGACGTCGCCATCGGCCTCGGCGACTCGGGGGTTCTCGGGCCCGATACGCCAACCCTCCTGGGTGAAGTCGGTTTTCTTCAGGAGGGGGTGCAGGGTGGCATCGAGGTAGACGGACATGAGATTCTGGAAGTCACGGGCATTGGTGGTGGCGAAGGGATAGAAGGTGTGGTCGGAGGCGGTGAAGGCGTTCATGAAGTTGGACAGGGTGCGAGGGAGCATCTTGAAGAAGGGGTCGCGTATGGGGTATTTCTCGCTGCCGCAGAGGGTGGTGTGCTCGAGGATATGAGGAACGCCCGTGTCATCGGGAGGGTTCGTCTTGAAGCCGATGGAGAAGACATTGTTGCTGTCCTCCCTGGCGAGGTGGAGGTAGTCGGCGCCGGTCTTGTCGTGTGTCAGGTGAAGGGCGGTCAGCTCGAGCTCGGGGACGTGCTTCGTCCGCAGCAGCGTGAAGCCGTGGATCTTGTCGCCGGGCTTGGGATACTGAGAGAGCTCGGTGACTGCTCTCTTGGCCGCGCCCTTTGCGGCATTGCGCAGCATAGTGAGCGTTCTGGAGTTGTTCCGAAAGACCGGAGGCGCAGGTTTACGCAAAAATCCAGAGAAACGAGAGACTAAGAGATGCTGAGGCGAATGTTGAGATGATGAAACTTTTCTGTCTTTGTTTCTTTTTCAGAGCCCCTACAAAGTATAATGGCATTCTTCCAAGCGAGACCCGCATAAGGCCTGGACGTTGGAAAGAGGCCGCTTATTTACATATGCAGGTACAGAGGTAGCCGCATTACCCACATGTACATATTTATGCACCTGCTGGTGTTATTAGTCTCCTCCATGTGTTACCTATTTAACTTCAAGTTCTTTATTTCAATTACATGTTCCTCCTTCTTGGCTCTCCAGCACCATATACGAATCAACTTGTAACACACTCAACAATTTTATACCACAGGACCGAGCTTAGAGAATGGTGAGAAGGCGTTGGGTTTGATACTTAACTACCTCACCATGAGATGTATCTCTACCTTCACTTCCGCATATGTACCTGCTGTGTTGAACAGGTAGGGCAGCGTCATTGCCTGGCCCATTTGCATTGCATGCAGCACATCCAGCCCGTCTCCACTGTGGACCGCCTCTTCGGGTAGCATGGCCTATGTAAGTACCTATATAGCCCGAAATGAGCGCTGGACAGGTACCCAGTACTAGAAGGTCCGGGCCAGATCGAGGACCTCCGGGGCAGGCAACAATGTCACTCACTACCTGCGTGGCGTGCCCCGGTTCATCATCTCACCAAGATCAAGCTTGAAGTAAACCCACACTATCTGCTAAACCGACTCGGACAAGTCGCCTCACTCGCCTACTTGTACATGTATGTAATGTACACCACTACTTCGTCCATAGAATGCCACGGTATAGGTACATCTTACATATGACTAAGGTAGTGCTACCGTACTTTTATAGTATCTCGACAATCGACAAACTTCTCTCGGAGCCATCGTGACCATCACTTCTCAGCATCAAATACGCGCCTGAATGACCAATCCCGCCCCTCCACAGCCACCAATCGCCATCAGCAGCTCTCGTTCCGACGCCGCCCACACAATCCCGTACCTGCATTGGCTGCATCGTCCGCAAATGTGTCTTTCCATCCGCTCGACGTAAGAGAAGCGCCCGTGCTGGAGCCCCGTCCCGCCGTGCACCACCACCCAATGAATTGATATATATGCCCGTCTCTGCCCGTCTCTGCCTCTCTCTGCCCCGTCTCTGCGTCGGTCCGTTCACGCCCAGCGATACGCTACATATGCTCACCCGTCGCCGCAGGCTATACCTCCCTTCCTAGTTGATCATGGCGGCTACGGGCCATCGCGTGCCCTCAGCAACACCGGCGCCCCTCGCTTCTATTTCGAATGGCACCGCTTCGCATTCCCACGACGATCCCTCACTGTCTAATGGCCACCATGTCCCCGTGCAAGAGCCCCGACCCGCGCCGACCCCGACGCCTGCCATGGCCTCGAATGCCGCGAATAAGAAGGCAAAGGGGAAGAAGGCCTTGGATTCCTCGGAAGCATCGAAATTGGTCGCCGCCAGGATATCTCAGCTCGAGGTGGATACCGCCGCCGAAAGAGAACAAGAGGCTGAAATTGGTATGTCGAATACTTCCCTATGGTAAAGAGGCGATCGCCGTGTCATCCGGGAGACGGTACACGCATGGTGGCGCATCACCCTCATGGCGGCTTATCTCGCGCCTGTCAAAATGCGCTGTGCACCTGTTTCCAGGAATACCATGGTTAGATATGATCGAGAGTGTTGTCGTATTGCCGCTTTTCTTGATTGGAAGGGCGACCCTTTGGCCCGGACTCACTACATCTGCAACAGACGAGCAGATATTGTGCAGAGGCATCAATGGCCCCGCACTATCCGGCGGCCGGTCGCGATGCAAGACGAGATGTCTTTCGAGCGGATTGCATGGAACTCTCTGTTATTTACCCTACAAGTCGCTGACTTAACTCGTATTTGATTTTTAGACCGAGAAGTTCGCAAGGCCAATCGTGAATTAAATCATCAGATGAACAAGATGAACGATATGGACAAAATCGATCTCCTCACGAAGCGATCGTCCGAACTCTTCGCAAACTTAAAACGACTCGAACGCGAAAACATAAAAAATAAGAAGCGTGCCGATCAGTTGCAGAAGGAGAAAGACTCGAGCCGGACCGATCTTAGTAAGCAAATCGGGTTAAAAGAGAAGCTAGAAAAGCTCTGTCGCGAATTACAGAAAGAGAATAACAAGCTCAAGGTAGATACCACCCTCGGTCTAATAATAGCGATGAAGCTAACGGAGGCCATGCATAGAACGAACATAGAGCACTAAATGATTCCCACGAGCGCCTCAAGAGCTCTTCTGATGAGCGTTTCAGGAAAGTCCTCGAAACGTTAGAAGACTGCCAGGAAAAGAAAGATAACCCGCAAAAACAAGTTGTGTATATGAAAGCAGAGGAACTGTATAGCCCCTTCTCGCGCGCACAAGTCTATTTTCATGGCTGACTATGGCTGGTGTAGATTCAAGAACCGCTTCAAGTCGCTGATTGAACAATACGAGCTCCGCGAACTTCATTTCCACTCGGCCATGCGTACCAAGGAGATCGAGGTGCAGTGGAACATGGCGCGTTATGAACAGCAGAAGAAGGCGGTCGAGGCCGAAAGCAACCATGCCCGACAACTCAACAACAAAGTTCTCACATTCACCAAGACGGAAACGGAACTGCGGAACC
Source organism: Nemania serpens (assembly GCA_022578855.1). Classification (NCBI taxonomy): domain Eukaryota; kingdom Fungi; phylum Ascomycota; class Sordariomycetes; order Xylariales; family Xylariaceae; genus Nemania; species Nemania serpens. The sequence goes on from MU396697.1 coordinate 171,339, forward strand.
AACTCAATGTATACGTCGAGAAGTTCAAGCAGGTATGCACCTTGTTTCCTTCTTTTCTCTTGCACGCCCAACACAGGCGTTAACAGGCGACGAGGTCGAGGATACTCTGAATAACAGTAACGATCTGTTTTTAACGTTTCGCAAGGAGATGGAAGACATGTCTAAGAAGACTAAGAAGCTGGAAAAGGAGAACGAGGCTTACAGGCGCAGAGATACGGCCCTGAACCAGAATATCCTGAAAATGGCCGAGGAGCGTAACAAGCACCTCCAAGACATCGAAGACATCAGGAAAAAGAATGACAAGCTCACCAGCATCATCAATCAGATGCAGCAGCAAGGCCGTGGCATACCGGCGGGGATGCAAGGTACGGTCTACGGGGACCGCGGGGAGCCCGACGAAGGAGAGCTCGAGGGCGAAGAGGATAGCGAGTGCGAGTACGACGACGAGGAGGAGCAGGAGGAACAGGCCAGCGAAGCGGAATCCGACGTCGAAACCGAGGAAGAAGTCCCTAATGTATCAGGCGCCGCTATGAATGGTCATCGCTAGGGAGCCGAGACACCAGAATGGCAGCCGGAATGGGTACTTCCTCGGCCTATCGTCACCATCGTCAACCTACTTCACTGGATGGAGGAGTGGAAGGATCAAGCCTGGGAGGCCCTGACGTCTGATGAGTAGAAGACGAACCCCCGCCGCTTCGGCCTGAGGCCCGGGAGGAGATATTCTCGCGCCTGGCTCTGATCCGGACCCACGTTGGCGTGACAGCCCCTCCGCCGGTCGGTTTTGTATGGACGAGAAGCGGTTGCTATCTAGGACAGCAGACTGCCGATTGATTGATTGATAGGACAGACAGACAGTTGGCTACGACTTCGGGCGCATTGTATCATGTAGGCATGAAGGAAGGCGATATGCTGTAGAAGTACGATGAATTGATCACTTATCAAGTATCATTGAGTATGAAGACGCTCGAGTGGCTCGAACATATCTATATCTCCATAGCACGCACGCACGAACACAACAACGGTGAATAGGAGGGCCGATCATGCTGACTTTGGTTCTATTAGGGTATAAATTTATCTTTTTTATTTATTTTCCTGTTTTTTATTCGTGGAAACTAGTAACGATACTCCATCATCGCGAAGACGATGTCGGGGCACCGCCCGCCTCGGTCACGGCTGGCCGCTGTTGCCGGACGCCGTACTTGGCCGGGACCCTCGCCGGGCCGAGCTCCCGGCGGAACTCGTCGAACTGTTCCACGCCGTTGCCCCACTTGCCCTTCTTCACGGTCTTCTTGCCGTGCATCGAGTAGCCGCCCAGGAAATCGTCGAGGATGCTGTCGAAGTCGGAGCGCAGGGGCCCCGTGACGCTCGAGGCCGTCGACGCCATGGACATGGTCGTCGACTTGACGTCGTCGTCGACGCCGTCTCCGTCCCCGTCCCCGTCCCAGTCGAGGTCGGGGTTATACTGGGTCTGCTCGAGGACCTCGAAGCGCGCGTCCAGGAGGCTGAGCTGCTCGGTGCGGACGAGCGAGGACGACGTCATGGAGTACCCGGAGCGCGACGTCATGGCGCCCTTGCGCTTCTTGCGGCGCCCGCCGTTCGTGGTCGTGGTGAATATGCTAGACTGCGCGTCGGATTGCGAGGGCGCGGGCCGAGACGCGGCCGCGGGACGGGCCCCCGTCTTCTGGTTCCTCTTGAACTTTTGGAAATCCTCTAGCCAATTCTCGTTTTCCACCATGTCGGCCTCTTCGCCGCCGTCGTCTCTGCCGACTGCTGGGACTAGGTCGGGTACCTCGTCGTCGTTGGCCTTGTATTCTCGCCTCGGCTTGGCCGTGTCGTCCGTCTCCCAGCCTTCGTCGTCCTCGTAGTCGAACTCGACGTCGTCGAGTTCCCGCCCGTCCTTGGCTAGCTGTTGGAATAACTCGTCGTCGTCCTCATCCACGTAGGCCTCGTCCTCGAGCGCCTCCAGCACCTCGCGCAGCCTCGGGTCCATGTCGGGCTGGAAGCCGGCGATGGCGTCCGGCACGTCCTGCTGCGCCTGGTAGGTCACGCGCTGCAGGCTCTTGCTAGGCAGGAAGGAGTCGTCGAAGAGCTCCCGCTTCCCGCGCTCCTCGTCCTCCAGGTCCAGCTGGCGGATGGCGTCCTCCAGGCTCTGCTTGTGCTTCCCCTTGCCGGCCTTGTCCTGCTCCGTCTTGGCCTCGACGAAGACGACGTCGCCGGCGCCCGAGGACCCCAGGTCGCGCAGGTGCTGCATGTAGTCGTACTCGGTGTCGTCGAAGTAGACGCCGTAGTTGGCGGCCTCGCCCTCGTTGGCGCGCATGCCGGCCACGTCGTCGACGCTGAACTCCGAGGCCAGGTCGTTCAGCTTGTTGCCCTTGGAGGCATTCGGGTTGCTTGTCGGGTTCAGGACCATGGAGGGCGCGTCGCTGTCGTGGATGAGAGGGTCATTTTGAGGACGGTGCACCAGCGTGAAGTGCTGGGCCGTCTTCTTGTTACTGCGAGGCCAGTCTTACTTAGTATGAAGTCAAGTACGGTGTCGTTGTGCTCAGAGGGAGGAGAACAGCGGGAGTTGCTTACATCCACTTGCCCTTTGGCATTTTGAAAGGTTCTTGGGGATCCCGAGCGACAGTTTAGCGATTCCTGTTAAGAAGGGAAGAATTGGGCGCAGATGGTGGGAGGATGGTGTTGCTTCCGAGTCAAAAGATGGTCGAATATAGATATGCGCACCGTGGTACCTGGAGGGTCTTATCTTTACCTCTTAATAGGTACTTACTTAGGTAGAAGTAGGTACCTAGGTAGTAGCAGATTGATAGCGGCAGCTGGTGGTTGCACAGTAAAAAAATATGGTGGGGTGAATAGCTTATCGGACGCTTATCGGACCAAGAGGTGACGCAAAAATTCAAAAGTCTGCCCCTCTGCCCCTCGCCCCTCGCCCCTCGCCCCTCCATTAGCATCAGGTATGTACTTGGGACCGTGTGAATACCTCCAAGCAGTACCAAGAACCACCAGACTTACAGAAACCATCTACTGTGTGCATCTAGGTTAACTAACTCACAGAACGTCGCAAAAACCAAACCACTCCAAAACCACCAACCCCCCACGAGCACGCGAGCCAACCCTTTCATTTACTGCCACAATCTCACTTACACCTACACTTATCTGAAAGCCCGTGTCATCGGAGATCCTCGTTCAAGATGGTGTTGGCCAAGTCCAAGGGCTCCGTGGGGCTCGGCAACTCGCTGATGAACGATCGGTTTGGGAAAGGCAAAGGAGCCGATCGCAAGAAAGGCACCGGAGTCACGCGAATCAACCACGCCACAGGTGAAGAGGTGCGCCCTGCTTCCATCGTCGTCGTCAGGTATCGTGGGCTTCGTACTAACGCTCGCCCTCGTAGTACATCACAAATGACAGAAAGGAGGCGGCATGGGTCAAGATGCGCTCCGTCACCGAACAAGGCGCCCTGGATGAGTTCTTGGCCACAGCCGAACTCGCCGGCACCGATTTCACCGCCGAGAAGATGAACAACGTCAAGATCATTCACACCGACCAGAGAAACCCCTACCTCCTTACTGCCACGGAAGAGCGGAACATCGTCGGCAAGCAGAACGAGCATAGGGGAAGGTTGACGGTGCCGCGACGGCCGAAGTGGGACGCCTCCACGACGCCCGAGGAGTTAGACCAGAGCGAGCGAGAGTCGTTCCTCATGTGGAGGCGGGGGCTGGCAGAGCTCCAGGAGTACAACGACCTCCTCATGACCCCCTTCGAGCGAAATTTGGAGGTCTGGAGGCAGCTCTGGCGCGTCATCGAACGGTCCGACCTGGTCGTCCAGATCGTCGATGCGCGAAACCCTCTGATGTTCCGCTCAGAGGATCTAGAGAACTACGTCAAAGATGTCGACCCGTCAAAGAAGAACCTGTTGTTGGTCAATAAGGCAGACATGATGACGACGGCACAGAGGAGAGCATGGTCTAGGTATTTCAAAGAGAAGCGCATCTCGTACCGCTTCTTCTCCGCAAGCTTAGCGAAAGAACTCAACGAGGCACGCGACCTTGAGCTAGAAGAGCCACTGCCCGGCGAGAGCTCCAACTCTAAAAAGCCCATGCCAATACATCACCCTAAAGATGATGATGGTGATGAAGAATTCTCTGAAGAAGATGCTAGCGAGGAAGAAGACGAAGATGAAGAAGACGAAGCGGAAGAGGAGGAAGCAACTTCGGGAGCCGCCCTGCCGTCCATAGCCGAAGATGACACGAGGATATTGACTGTCGAGGAGCTGGAGGATATTTTTATCCAACAAGCGCGTGACCCCGACGGTAAGCATTAATTCCTTCCCCATTCCCAACCCACAGCGACTAACGATTCTAGATCCTGAAAGGAAGTTACAGATAGGCCTTGTCGGATATCCCAATGTTGGAAAGTCATCAACCATCAACGCTCTTATTGGTGCCAAGAAAGTCTCGGTCTCCTCGACGCCCGGAAAAACCAAACACTTCCAGACAATTCGCCTGAGTGAACAGGTTACTTTATGTGATTGCCCAGGTCTAGTCTTTCCGAATTTTGCAACCAACAAGGCCGATCTAGTTTGTAATGGAGTTTTACCAATCGACCAGCTGAGAGAATTCACTGGTCCGGCCGCTTTGGTTACGCACCGAATACCTCAACCATTTTTGGAGGCCATCTATGGCATACACATCAAGACCCGCCCTTCTGAAGAAGGGGGGACAGGAATTCCCACGGCTAGCGAGTTTTTGTCGGCCTACGCTAAGGCAAGAGGTTACAAAACGCAAGGTGTCGGGCAGCCGGATGAGTCCAGAGCGGCAAGAGTAGTCCTTAAGGACTATGTAAGTGGAAAACTGCTCTATGTCGAACCTCCTCCTGGCTGGGGTGATGGCGGGGTCTTCAACCGCGAACTCTATGATGCCGCCCACCTACCAGCGAAACGAAGAGCTGCCTTGCAGGCTGCCATGGCAGCGCTCGATGTGGGGGATGGCGAATCGACAGTTGATACCGAAATCCTCGCCCTGCCAACCGGTGCGAAGTCGCAGTCGCTCGACAAGAACTTCTTCGCACGGGGCGCGGGGAATGGTGGGCATATATCAAGGCCGTTCAATCACAAGTATACAGAACAAGGGATAGCACAGGCAGCGGCCAAGGAACTTAGCGGGCGTAAGGCTAGAGCCATGATAGCGCTCGAAACCGGTTTAGATCCTAGCGAAGTTCGATTGGGATCGAGTAAGAAGCATTTCAAAGGAAGGGCAAAAGCCAAGGGCAAAAAGTTTGACAACAAGATGCTGGATGAATAAAGTCTGTAGTTCATAGCTACTGATTGAATTGGGCCCAGTTCACGAATTCCATGGGTGCGTTTGAAGACAAAGAGAAGTGAGTCGTGAACCATAGACACAATGCTTGAGTCCCCTATGGCTCTCTTGTTCTTCTTTCATCTCAACATATCTGTACAGCGTAAGGCTAGGTGTTCCAGATCAAAAAGACAGACTCTGGTACAGCTCACAAACAAGGTTAAGGGAAATGTTTTATAGTCGAAGGGACATTGAACTTGTTATCTTGAATTCATAATGCATAAATTCCTCGGCTAGTCGCTCTTTGAACGAGTATTTGTCTCTCCTATCAACCCATCGATCGCTCTCAACCTTCCAGCAGTGGTGCAAAAGGTAAATCATCAGGTCCCTTATCTCAACAACATTACACTACCAATTACTCGGAGACGTCTATTTTCAACATGGCTAACTCCCTCCCCGCTAACTCTCAAGCCGGTGCAGTCGACGCCGACGCCGGCGAGTGGATCACCGTGGCGTACAAGAAACGGCCATCGCCTAAAAAGAACGCCGGCCCAGCTCGAAGACGTGGAGGCGGTGGAGGCGATGGACGCGGTGGACACGGTGGACGCGGTGGACGCGGCGGCCGTAACGGCCCACGACGAGGCACCGACGCCGCACCGACGGCTAACCGGAGCGTGGAGAAGAAGCCGAGTTCCCGCTTACCCGACTCCAAGTTGCCTGCCGCGCCTACTTATCCCTCCGGGCCTACTTATGCCTCCGTTACGAAGGCCCCCTCCAGCGCATCTCAGGCTCCTCAGGATAATTCCATCAGTCTCTACTCGTACTTGATGAAAAGCGCTAATGCTGCTGGCGGCATCATCACCGAGAAGAAGGGTAAGAAGTCGGCGTAGAAGTCGGCGCAGAAGTAAGTATCGTGAGAGTCTCCGAAGGCAGTCGTTCGTGGCTATTTAGGGCCAACGAAGCCGGAAAGTTCCGAAGATGAGTCGCACGACATCATCTTGTGCTGAGGCTGCGGCACGGTTCGTCAAATTTGGGATTTCGAGAATTTCTCACTTATCATCATGCCTTTCCTTGCTTCCCTTCCTGGTGAAGGGCCATGAAGAAAGAAATGGAAAAAAAAAAGAGGCGGATTTGTTTTCGCATCGCAGACATGGCGCTTGTATTGCTAATTATTGCTCTTGTTTTGCTTCATTATCGCTTTGATGTGTTTCGATAGACCTCTCCTCAATGACTTTAATTACTGTTCAATATATCAAGTTCCCGGAACATCCCCTCTTCTCACAGTGAATACCGTAGTTGTCGTATAATGAATTATCACGGCTTAAGGACATGTTCAAGTCGGCTCGATATAACTACCTTGACTAATATCTGCCGAATTATAGATTAAGGTTCTATAACCCCGTCCAGTCTCTTAGTGTTTCCCAGAATCCCCTATGATACGCATTATATATTCTATTGAACGCCATGGATGGACATCCCCAATCGCCTCCGGAGGAAATGTTACGCTACTCCTACAACTAGTCGGTGGTTCTACCTGCAGCTGTTTCGTCGGGCCGGGACATATACTACCATGCCGTGCGACAGTTATTAACACGAAACACGACAGTAGTCCTTGCTGTCGTGCCCTCACCAGCATCCGGGGCCTTCAAAATGTAAGTTCGTAGCACTCCATGTTGCCAGAGCATCACGTATCCTGAGGAGGCGGCACAACCCAAACTTTTCGTCTTTAAGTATTAGCTATGACTAACAATCCTGTACTTTCGTGCCCCGTAACGTAAATAGATAGACAGGGGGGTATTCATGCGCATCCCGTCCATATGCCCTGGATATCCTAGTTTCACCAAGCAATCTCACTCCGGCAGACGTGGACTTGCATAGAACGTGGCAGATACACCGAAGCCCGCGTCTTTAAGTATTAAAATACAGAATAGCCCCCCTTCTGATTGTGCCGCCACTTCGACTATATCTCTAGAAACCTAATAGTAATGCGCTTGTACCGAGAAGTCCAGTCCAACCAGCAACTTCGGAAGCCATCATCCAGGAATCGCGCAACTCTCCCACCATGACCGCCACCGACACCGCCATCACCACGCCACTGCCGGCAGACACGACCGAGCAAGCCGTGATAGCGACCCTGCACAACCACGACACATACATCAAGACGACGTGCCCGCACCTGCTGTCGCAGACGCACATCAGCGGCACCCCGGGGCCGGAGCAGCCGTGCGTGTACAGCATCACGGACAAGCGGCCGATCGGGCAGACGACGTTCAAGATGACGCTCAAGAACGTGGCCCAGGGCATCGAGACCGTCATCGAGGCCAAGGCGCCCATGGGATCCATGACTATCACCTCCAAGTGGCGCGCCGTCGACGGGAAGCTGCACGAGGCCGTGGAGATCAAGAGCAATCTGGTCATGAAGAAGCTTATCAAGGCGAACGTTGAGAAGACGCATCCTGGCTTCCATCAGTACGTACCCGCGTTGCCGCGTTGGATTCTAATTCCTTTTTTAACTTTATTATTATTATTTTTCTCCCCGTGCGCTCACCTCACCTCACGCCCTTCTGCGTTCCTACTGGAAGCCCCTCCCTCATCGAGAGTATTTCTATCAATGGACAAAATTCTCTAACCTGCGGATTCTTAATTATAGCGTGTTCTTCGCCGTTGCCGCCAGGGATCAGATGCATAGCGCGAATAAGGGAGAGAAAGAAGTCTCAAGGACCGACGTTTAAGCCCGGCGCCGAGTTGATAATCGTAGGGTTGTTTGTATTATAGGTACTTGAGAGAGGTAGAGGTATAGGTATAAATAACACCATCACGGCCCCGCCTTCTAAATTCTATGTATTTTCACAGCTTTTCTCCCCTTGTCGTGAACAGAACAGAGACGGAGACAGAGACAGAGACAACGCATGACCTGTCCCGATTATGAGGTTATGATGCAACTCGTATTTCGGTGCCGCGAAGCTAATCATTAGAGAGGTAAGTACCTTGGATAGTTTCATTCAAGCCGCTGCCCCCACGGAGACCCCGTCCACCTTGGCCTCGTCGGGCCACACATCGTAGCCGAAGACGTCTTTCATGTTGACGAAGCGGGTATGTCTCCCCTTGGCGACGGCCTGGACGGCGTCGAAGTCCGCGTCCGAGAGCTCGGGGACCTGCGCGTTGCTCTCGATGCGCGAGGGCGTCGAGCTCTTGGGCAGCACGACGTAGCCGCGGCGCAGCCCCCACGCGAGCAGGACCTGCGCGAGCGTGTGGCCGCTGCGGTCCGCGACTTCGTTGAGCGTCTTGTTCGTGCGGACCTTCTCGCCCGTCGTGGGGACCTGGTCCTGCGAGCCGAGGGGCGAGTAGGCCTCCACGACGATGTCGTTCGCCTGGCAGTACTCGACCAACGCGCTGTTCGGGAGGAATGGATGCACCTCGACCTGGTTAACCTGGGGCTTGACCGTGGCGAAGCCCAGAAGCTTCTCTAGGCCCGGTATCGTCCAATTCGAGACACCGATGGAGCGAGTCTTGCCGCTCGCGAGGAGCCCTTCCATGGCCCGCCATGTCGGCTCCGGGTTCTCCGTGAGATCCTTCCTGAGCACGTACTTCCCGTCGGCGCCGATCTTGACGGAGTAGTCGTCGTTGCGCTCGATCGCGACGGGCCAGTGCACGATGAACAGGTCGACGTAGTCGAGCCCGAAGTTCTGCAGGGAGTTCTCGAGAGACCACCTGACGTCCTCGGGCTCGTGGAGGTGGTTCCATACCTTTGTGGCGATGAAGAGGTCCTCGCGCTTCACGGACGGGTTCTCCGCCAGGAAGTCCCGCACGCCCTCGCCGACCTCGCCCTCGTTGAGGTAGAACCACGCGCAGTCCAAATGGCGGTAGCCGACCTCCAGGGCGCATTTGACAGCCTTGTAGGTCTCGCCCTTGGCCCCCTCGTTGGCGAAGGTGCCGAACCCCAGCGCGGGGATCTTGACCCCGTTGTTAAGTGTGAAGGTAGTCGTGTTTACGGGCATTTTTTTTAAAAATCTGAGAGGTTGTGTGGCTGGCCGAGAAATTCCTGGACTCTAACGCCGTCGACGAAGCTGTGGTGAAAGATGGGGGGTGTTGAGGCTACCGTCGGTCGAACGACGCACTAGTCTGCCAGCGCCGCGGGATGACGTTGACAGTGAGGGAGGCGGTCTACTTAGACTGTGCGAGCAGCAGAGAAAAACAGCTGTTAGTAGTGTTAGTGTGCGAGGCTCGCCACATACGCAGCTAACCTACAGTACGAAGTGGACGGCCAAGATCCAGTTTTGCACAAAATCCTTCAGCGCAAAATCCTTCAGCTGGGTCTAACTCTCGACACGCGCAGGTGTATTCAGTACTTTACAACTGTGCCGTAGTACGGGCCCCCTTTCTTCTCACTGGTCAGTGCAGCCAGCCAATGTAGGTAAATGGGATGTAAGACGCCCACAATGAGTGGCCACGTCGGTGGCCCTCGATGTAAGGCTCACTCTCGGCTTAGCTTACTAGTCTGACATCGATGGAGTAGGCAGAATCAGCCTCTGGATCTATCTCGACTCGCGTAATGGGACTTCCAGCTGGTCGGCAGCATCCGGTCTCCACAACCTGTGGGCGTTTCTCTTGTCCCGCAACCTTGTCTTGGCTTCCAACTAGATAAAGGGCTGTGAGGATGTACCTGGGGCTTGAGTCTTCACCCTTGCAGAGCACAATACAGAGCGGTGATGTGATGCGGCGAGTTCTCAACAACAACGAAAGAAAAGAAAACAAGGGACACATCTATACTAAGGTAAGCATCCTCGGTTCAGACTCGGCCATTCCTCCTCTCAGGTCTCTTCTGTCCACCGTTCTCCCCTGGCAAATCCCGGTGCTGATCCTGATAACACGCACCGGGTCGGCGGCTGGTCATGTCGATCACTCCCAAACGTTGGTTCTGAGTTGGTATCGTAGTACAGTGCAGCCGCAGCTTGCCCGAAACTTCAATCTGCCTGGTAGCGAAAACTCTTTCCGAGGAGCCTCCCCGTTATTCACCCCGTTTTAGACCCGTTTTCCCGAGTCATTTGTGGATTTGGCGGAGCCGCATGATGTCAAGGAGCCTCTCAAAGCGACCACGACGGACGCGGCTAACGGAGCTCGGTCCACCACCCACTCCATTATTAGCTATGGCGACCCTGATGAGACTACTCGTCGGACGAGCCGTCTATCCAGACTCTGAGCGTTTCACTTGTCTTGTATTGAGGCATATACATCCGCTAGCACGACCGGGTTGAGCGCTTGTTTGGCCGGATACCCTCGTCGCCCAACCTCGCGTGCTTCGAAGTAGAGTCCGCCTGTGGGCACTTCAGGAGACGCTTGTGTTTGTTGGCAGATTGACAGCTCATAAAAACGTCATCGGGGGGCGACCGTCCATGATAAGGGTAGGTATTATGGAAAAACGTGGCGTGGCGAGCGAAGTACCCCTGATAGTGTCCGAGTACAAGATGAATCAGGATCCCGCTGGACATGACATGACCAGTCTGCAGCGGATGTGCCCCTATTTGCCCTCCAATATATAAATATCAGTGTATCATGACCGTCGTCGCTATTCATTCCATTTTCCACCTTTATCCTAGTTTCTAGACCAATACTATACGGCACTGTCCCAACACCCCTTAAGATGCCGATGTTTGAGGAGTCTGATTTTGGCGTCCAGCCACCTGTTAGCCCAGGTCAGCTCGAGGTCCCTCATGACTATATGTCTGTAGGGTCTCATTCGCGCCATAGTTTAGTCATCCTAAGTGACGATGGGGAGGGCCCGATCGAGATACCCGCATCCCGATCATCCATTTCAGAAGCTTCCAAGTACATGCATAACCTGAGCATGTCGCCATCCCAAAAAGACCGAAGGAATTCTCGCAACTCGTTTGGCGCCTCACTGCCCATTCCTCGGTCCAAGCGGCGGTCTAGGTTATCATCGGTTCATCATGCCGAAGATGCTACCGGACGTCCGATCAGACCGGGCATGCCCCCAATCCAGCCAACCCGTGAGATCCTAGCCGGCCAGATCCAAACCATCGAGGCCGAAAAGGTCGAAAAGGCCAAGAACATGGCCTTCGCCTTTGACATTGATGGCGTGCTCGTCCAGGGCGACCTGCTCATTCCCGAGGGCAAGCGTGCCCTCCAGATTTTAAACGGCGACAACGAGCTCGGCATAAAGATCCCACATATCTTCTTGACGAACGGAAGCGGCAAGCCCGAGCAGGCGCGCTGCGAGCAGCTATCCAAGATCTTACAAAACCCCGTGAATACGGAACAGTTCATCCAGTCTCACACACCCATGAGCGCCCTCGCCTCGTACTACGGGACGGTCCTTGTCGTAGGCGGCGTAGGCTACCGATGCCGCGAGGTCGCGGAGCTGTACGGCTTCCGAGACGTCGTCGTCCCCAACGACATCGTCGCCTGGGACCCCAGCATCGCGCCCTATCGCGAGTTCACCGAATACGAGAAGGCGATGTCGCGGCCGCGGGACTTCAGCAAGTGCAACATCGAGGCGATCCTCGTGTTCTCCGACTCGAGGGATTACGCCACCGACATACAGATCATCATGGACCTCCTGCTCTCGGAGAACGGCCGGCTCAAGACCAAGGCCAAGGACCCCGTGTCGCAGCGCATCCCCATCTACTTCTCCCAGGGCGACGTGCTCTGCCCGACGGAGCACTGGTCCCCCCGCATGTCGCAGGGCGCGTTCCGCATCGGCCTCGAGGCCATGTACCGCGCCATGACGGGCGTCGACCTCGAGCGCGTGGTGTACGGCAAGCCCGAGCTGGCGACGTACAAGTACGCGGACGAGGTCATGGCCTCGTGGATGGAGCAGATCCACGGCGACGAGAAGCTGCCCGAGAACATCTACATGATCGGCGACAACCCGGCGTCCGACATCATCGGCGGCAACATGTACGGGTGGAACACCTGCCTCGTGCGCACGGGCGTCTTCCAGGGCGGCGCCAACGACGAGGACAACCCGGCCAGCTTCGGCGTGTTCCCCAACGTCCTCGAGGCCGTCCAGACGGCGCTGCGGAAGGAGCTCGGCGACGATTTCAAGATGTACTTTGACGAGACGGTGAACCCTGTTCTCCACGGCACCAAGGCCGATGCGGCTGCCGTCGTGTAGACGGTGTAGAGCTAGATCGCGGGACCTGTTTACATTGGACGAATTCACGATATCAGCGATTAAGCCCCCTCCTACCCCCTCTGAGTTAGATTTTGATGGCGGTTTCTTTCATCCTCTTTCTTTTCTTCCATTCTCATTATACATTAGAAAGTGTTCTCAGGGTTCAAATTACTCTCGCTTCTATCATCAAGAATATATATCTTGATCTGTCTCCTGCTGCTCTAGCGATATCGATCTTGCGCTTCTCCTCTCTGATGTGAATAAATGCTTCATGCCGTGCCGCGCGCTCTAGAAGGATGCATGACTAGAAGAATAAACTGACAAGAGAGCGCATTGTGAAACTCATCGGGTCGCTAGACCTGGGAATTGTATCTTGATCGCAACCCTGCTCTTGGAAGAGTCTGAATCGAACGCACGGCATTAAGAATAACCTCTGCGCTTCATTACTCGCATCCTTTTTTCTTCTTCGTCCTTTGGTTTCGCTTTTACTTCTTGCTCTCCTCCATGGATTGATTGGCTTGCCAATTCCCGTGACATTTCCGTCAATCGGTTCCGGCTCTTGACATGCGAAAGCGATATAGATATCTGCAGGTTAGAGAAGACGCCATAGGCCTATACAAAGCTCCCATTGTAAGAAGTAGGTAGGCAAAGCTAAAAGAAATCCAAGAGTAAGTAGTACGCCCGACCTTGATAGGATATATTTATCGAATGCTTATAAGTCGATGCAAGTGCTTTGGTCTGATTATTGTATCTACTGACCCCCAATCTAGGTAACCCTACCCTTTTAAGCTTTCTAACCCCAAGATGTAGGATCTTCGCTAAACCCAGAACGGAAATGCTCATTTAAATCTTTGGCGCGGTCGAATCAGGCCGAGCCACGACGGTTCCGCATTGCAGGCTTATGGCGCGCATTTTCCTTCCCTCTCTTCTCTCTTTTTGGGAGCTGAGGTGAGCCAATTCGATTTCACCTTCGAGCAAGCAAGACCAGAGCGCGACTTGCTTTTCGGTCGAGTCGCAGGCTCGCCTAAAGCCAGCTCACAATTCGAGCAAAGACTCTCCTTTTTAAAAGAGTTTCTCCTGCTCGTGTGTACCGCGGCATGCCATTCTTTTTCATCTCGGCCACCCAATAGTCACTCATTTTTGGGAGTTGAAATTACAAGATTTTTAGATCGAAAGACTCGAGATTTGAGACAGCCCCGTCTCAGCCACTCCTTGGACCATGCGCCCTGACACTCCTTTTCTTCTGTCGCTCTTCACGGCCCTGACAGCTGCCTCCCCCGCCCAAGCCCAGGACAGCGGCACTGTGTGGGCAACGCCCCACGACAGCTACTCGTCGTCTGTCGGCGTTCTCGGCTGCAAGGTGAACACCGACCGCGTCGCCTACTGGCCCGGCTCCGTAGACTGCAACAATATCTGCGTGTCGTTGAGCTACGGCGGCCGCTCCGTCAAGCTACTGCGCATCGACTCGTCTCAGGGTGCTCACGACGTCAGCTACGATGCCTGGAACTATCTCATCACCGGAAAATCAGCCGCGAAAAACCCAACCGCTGGTGGCGCCATCGCCATGGAGTTCCAATATGTGAAGCCCTCCGCCTGTTCGGATCTGATCCATACAGATGGCCACAAATTGCCCCTCAGCGCATCGAATAGCATCAACTTCCTCGCCTATTGCCTCGGCCAGCCGGATAGCTGGGTCGCGAAGAACTATGTCTTATATAATATTCAGGACCCCATTTGCTCCTGGGGCCATGATGAGAAATGCCAGCTTGATTGGCCCAATGCCAACCAACCTACCTGCGCCCACACACTGGGTGACCCCACCGCCTTGACAACAGATCCCGTCTATAATATCCGATACCCCTCGGGTGAGAAGGTGCTCGCTTCTTCGGGGCAAGTCGTCAGTGGAGATTCTGGTGAAGATTCAGGCGCAGGAAGGCTGGCACCAAGGATATATGAGATGGCAGTCCTGGCAGCCATAATAAGCCTGGTAGCTTATAACCTACTAGCTGCGTTATAGCCGGGTTGGCAATACCTCGGCGGTACGATCTATCGTCGGAACGAAAAAGAAGAAGAAAAAAAACTGTCGGCCTTGTCTTGAACTTGGAAGCGGACAACGTGTTGTGATTATGACGGATATGGGGTTCGGATCAGATGGAGACCCTAGGAGACCCATGTGTACTTTGAAAGCGACGAATATTTGTTATGGATACCCCGTTGTTACGTTGGTCTTTTTGGTTGTGGACGAGGGGCCTAGGAACCCTGCCAGGTTTCTGCTATACTTATTTACGACGATGTCAGAGCGATACCTTCTGCGTGTCATGTATTGTAGATACAAGTACAAAATACCGATACTTCTTACTCTTATGGTTTGGGATTGTCTGCACCTGGTCCAGAATATTGAGGATCCGTTCTGGTGAGCCCCTTCTTCAGATTGTTTGGACTCACTTGACGGGCTCCAGCTTCCACGCTCACAATCACAAATGCGTAGTACGGAATCTCCTGAAACAGAGACTTAATTATATCGTCTAATCCGTGCTAGAAGAGCAGTGCTAGGTGTTGACGCTGCAGTGTTCAATCACTCGCCAAGTTCATTGGTAGGCAGTAGCTAATATAAATATTCTTAGAGAACTTCACTCAGCCTTGCAATGCTGACAAATAGGCCTATAGGCCCTTTCCTTCTATTATCCTCAACATACTATTAAAGCAGAAATACGGAAGGCTCTCATCAAGCAAGGTTGAGACGAATGTATCTCCGTTCATTCGTTGTATTCAGGGTGTAGAAGAAGAGTCAAGTCTATCCAACAGACGGGATAGTCAGAACGCCTTCTGTATCCGACCTCATTGCAGGAGGTAGCGATACACTAAGCGACCACACTGAGCGATATACGTGAAATATTCCACAACGACATGGATGTATACTTATCTATGGGTGTCATTGTTGATGAATATTCTCCCCCTATCTGCTCAGTTGACTTTGTCGATATCCCAGGCGCCGCATGCCTGTGAGCTTAATACCACCCCGCCTATAGTGTGTTGGCCAATTGCGCCCGCCGACCGGGAGCTGTCCGGGCTGCCTCGCTGCCTCGAACCGCCCCCCGTATTCGAATTCCTAACAGGAATACATAATGGTAAAGATATGGCACTGTTAGTTGCATTCGAGATGTAGGTTAGCAGGCAGGTTTCGTCGAAGAGATTTAGGATATCGAGTACAATGTGATTGAAGAAAATAGGTCTCCCTCCAGTGTACACTACGGCTAGCAGCGGGCTAGTCTACTTGTTTACTAGGTACTTAAACTAAAAGGAAGAAGTCCATAAACATACACCGTCCTCAGTCCCAACATAATTACAGATCAGCGATTGATCGTCTACCCTTCCGCACAATATGCTCCGTTTTTGGCCCGTTTCCCATCCCACCGACGCCTCATCGGGAGATGATTGCACTCACGATGATGACGACTGCCCGGAGGTCCCGGCTCCATATACACACCGCGTTGTCTTCGGTGCTCAATCTACATCCGTTTACGGCTACCCTTCGTCCGGCGGCGCGCTCGTGCTACCGTTCTGCAACGGCGTTGACCTCTCGTTCTTAGGTCTTTCGCGCTTCGACCTTGCGGAGCGCGAAGAAGACCCGGCCAAAGAGGACCTGCATTGCGCTCGCATGCGGAGGTTAGGCGCCTGGTGGTTGTTCTCGAGCGTACACGAATATCATATGATCAGCTTTGGCGACTCGGGATTACTACATCGCAAGATCATGGTGATTGCTGCCTGGCCGCAGAACGGACAGGGCGTATGGGTAGTGACCATGCACCGCGTCGAGGCATCGGAACAAGGGCTAGCGCGTCTCTGGAATGCGTCGAACATGGATGAGAGATGCGAGGTCGTAGAAAAACTAGGTGGGAGGTTCTATGACGACCCTGCGCTATGTCCAGCTTTGACGATTTGAGAGCTGATTAACACCATACTGTCGGACGCGATCCTGAAGTATAGGTATAGTATGTGGAAGAACGAGATGTGAGATGCCTTGGAGCCCACCGAAGCTTGACGCCCCGTATACACTAAGTACTAGGTATTGTGGACTCATTGATTTGTCGCCCAAAGGGACCGCAGATCTCCGCTAGGACAATGATCTTCTTGTGGTAGAATCAGCTTACCGCGTTGTGCAACGCGACTATCGCGATCCAACAAATTGTGTAGTACTTTGTAATAAGAAAGAAAGTCGGTCCTAGGACATTTAAAACTCATGTCCGAGGGCTATCAAGATAAATAACGTTTCTCGGGAAGCGGCTACGTCTCAACGCTACCCCAGGTCAGCGACGTCTTCTTTCCGTTGTTTTGATTTCCATGAGAAGGCGAAGATTCTGAATGAGTGAGTATTCGTGATAATACTTCCCACACTAATTGTTCCTCATCTGGGCGTGACGGAGGAGATTACCATTTTCATAAGATGCCTACAGCAGCGCTGGCTTACAGTCCTAGAGGCAAATGTGATAAGGGACTGCCCCTCCAACCAAGCGTGAGTGCGGCGCAAGGCTTATGCCGAGCACCTTAGAACAGCATATAGGACGTATCGCCTTTGGCAAATCGCGGCGACAGAGTGCAGGGTGGTCGCCATTTTCCTCAGATTGCAAGTAAGATAATCACTTTTAGGCGGATCCTTCCCGTCGTTGTTTGCATTTGGCCAAGGACCATTAAATCCATAGAACCGGCATTGTTGAAAATAGTATGCCTAGAGCAGAAATATAGGTAATCTTCTGACTCAGCTCACCATACACGGGGCCAGGCATCTTGGTACCTATAATTAGCCATGCCCACATGGCCTCTGTGTCCAAGTGATATCTTGCCTCAGCTGCTCTTGGTATATGAGGTGTGGTCAGCGAGCCTGATCTCTAAAACGTCCTGTTAGATACTCGTCGCACATAACTAGTCTTCATCATAGTTGATACTCACTCGTCGCCTCAGCATTATGCACCTTCTCAGTACAACGACTTTCGAGCTGCGAACCGGCGATCAGGCATACTTCAGAGAGCAAGGATATGCTATCCTCTCGCACCGTTGGGTTGGAGATGAAATCGACTTTAAGCAACTGCAGACAGTAGCGGCAGAGCTGCGCTCGGGCAGGACTACAGCCAGCACTCCCCAGATCGACAAGATCCGCGGTGCGTGCAAAGTAGCTCGCGGATCGGGCTTCGAGTGGTTGTGGATCGACTCGTGCTGCATCGACAAGTCCAATGCTGTCGAACTCGATGAATCTATTAGATCTATGTTCCGATGGTACGGCAATGCTAGAATATGCATCACGTACCTAAGCGATGTGGATTCCACCGGCAGCTGGGAACATGGCGTCTTCGATAGCACCGAAAGGGAAGGGCCGTCCTTATGGTTCTCCCGTGGTTGGACGCTGCAAGAACTCCTGGCCCCGAGCGAGCTCAGGTTCTATAACAAGCACTGGGACTACATCGGCACCAAGCACGAGCATGCGCGAGTCCTTGCCCAAATAACGGGCATAGAAGCTGAATACTTAGTGGGCGCGAAGAACTTCCGTGCAGCTTGCATCGCTACTAAGATGAGCTGGATGGCTGGACGAACGACTACGAGAGCGGAAGATATCGCGTATAGTATGCTAGGTGTTTTCGACGTCCACATGAATACGAGATACGGCGAGGGTGCCGAGGCCTTCATGCGTTTACAGAAAGAATTATTGACGGCCCCTAATTTACTCGTGGACGAGTCCCTATTCGCTTGGAGGATGCCGGATTCGAATTCCGGGGCCAAGCTCCTCGGGCCCAACCAAGAAACCAACTGGGAAGCTGGCGAATGGGGACTTTTGGCTCCTTCTCCTGAGTGGTTTAAGCACTCCGGCGGCGTGACGCTCGAGCAGACACCGACCATCGAAAGACAGCCCAGAAGCTTTGATCTGACTCAAGGAAGCGTCGTCGCATGGATTCCTACGGCAGGCGGAACGAAAACCGAAGCCACCCTTGCGGGACTCTCAATCGTCACCTTCACAACGTGCTTCTACTATCCTCTAGTCCATACCAAGATACGTGCGAATCGTCTAGCAAAGGACTTCGGGTATCCGCTCAAAGCTTGTATGCGTGATCAACAGGGCAAGCTGGAACCGCTGCGAATTTGGTTACGCCCGGCACACAATGGATTCCGGAGAATTAGATGCACTGAGCTAGCTCAAGGCCGAAGTGAACGCGGCCCGCGAAGAGGACGGGTACAAGAGGAGAAGGTACTTCAGCCGATACTGGGAAATTCGGATGACGGTTTCGTGCATAAATACTAATGATTAGTTGATAAAAATACTTATGTGTAGCATGAACGTAGACTTACTGGTTGATGATAATGATAATAATATTTAGAGTAATGACGATATTGTGCAAGCTCAACCTTTTTCGTAATGTTTTTGGCTTTGTGGAAGAAGCTATCAGTATCCAATCATCCAGAGAGGCCAACTGCACTCAATCATTTCCGCCGCTCTTCTATCTATCGCGTTCAAGAGTAGCCTCTGCTAGATCATAATGAGTTTCATGAGCTCCAGTCTTGTGGGATAAATCAGCGAAATTCCATTCCGTTACCGGTCGGAAGTGTACCCAAAATGGCTTCATCTAGATCTCTCAATTCGCCCGTGTGCTTGTACTTCCTCTTGAGCAAACTTCTAAGGTGGTTGAACGCGTCTGCTCTGTCAGGGTATTCGTCTCCCATCAGATAGGCAGCTCGGCGTATCACTAGAATTGTCTCCTCTAGGTCATGCATATTGTGTGTATGGTCGTACAAGCGGATGAGCTTGTTCCCCAGATTGTTCAGATAGCCTGCAAGTTGCACACTATCGGCCGGCGTCAGGCGGACCACCTCTCGGGCGACGTGTATCGCTTCCTTTATATCTGCGGGGTTGGCCGTCTGCTCAAACTTGCGGCCTAGCTGGTTCGCAAGATTAGTCAGAGCTGGTGTCTGGCTCGCGTCATAAGCTTGGATCGGTCCCGTAATCTGTCGTGAAATATGAATAGCCTCTTCCAGGGTTTTCATCTCGCCCGTCTCCTCATATAGGGCCTCAAGGCACACTCCGAGGTTATTAAGATAGTCAATTCGATCTGGGTCTTCGGAAAGGGTCAGATCAAGTGCTTGTCGCAGACACTGGATTGCCTCCTCCAGGTCTTTGACCTCGCCACTTTCGCTCGATAGTTTTAAAAGGTAAGCGCCGGCATTACTTAACCAGGATGCGTATGAGGTGTCTTCGGGGGTGATTCTAGAAATCGCTTCTTTGATGAACTTGACAGCCGCCTCGATATTCACCCTGCCACCTTCTTCAACGTAGGTATTAAAACCGTACATTGCCATCTCCGCTAGCAAGTAGGGCATATCTTCCTCGCTACAGCCATGCTGTGCCGCGATTTCTTCTACATCCATTGCATCCGAATCCTAGTGGAAATAATATAATCAGGCGCGGCTTAGACTATTATGCTTAAGCCTGATTTCTGGGGTCGTGTTCTGGGGTTTCACTGTAGGTATGGTGTGATGTGTATTGTAGGGTGCCATTCACTGGGTTATGGGTCAGGGGTAAGCAACCTACATAGATGGCGGCCAAGGGTGGCAGAATGTAATATGCGCGACACATATCAGCCGAAAGGGCGCTTACTTTATAGGCCCAATAATTAGCTGGAGTACTCTCTGTTCTAATTGAAAGAGACCTAGTCACCAGGACAACACGCAAATTTGAGCCTCATGAAATAGCTTAGGAAGCGATACAGTCATAAACAGAATTGAACATTATGCCCTTACATGTGAGTTATTCAAGTCCTTTGGTATGGCGTGGGTGACGATGGGCTTCATCTCATCATCTCGCAGATGGTTGACAGCATGGTGCTTGGCACCGACTGCTCTACATTCGACCACCCTCGGCTCCTCTTCAGTAGTGCGATTGGACCAGAGAATGGTAGAAGCCCTTGCAACTTGATAACATTCCTTGCGGCCGTCCAGAAGTTGCATATTCCGTTCTTACCAGTAACTTGGCAAACCAAAGAAGCGATAGTCGGCGTGGGGGGTACGAGTAGAATAAATCAGGCCCTATTTGACAGGACTAGAAGTATGGTATTCAAACATGTGGCAGAAAGGGACAAACTTGATGAGCCAGTTGAGGCCATATACCGCCGACTCATCAATGAAGTGATGGTGTTGTACCATCCTGCCATCCGAGATCATTCTAACATACTCGGCCCATTGGGGATCTGCTGGGGCATTTCTCCACGCAAGAAGCAGAACACTTCTAGACCAGTACCCGACGCCGTAAATAAATACGAGATCTGGCCTGTCCTCGTATTCGAGAAGTCAAGTCTTGGCGACCTCTATCAGTTTTCAAGCTCGCAAGATGCACGGGACATGGATATTATCGATCGCCTGAAAATATGCCTGGATATAGGAGCTGCCATAAGTCATATGCAATCAAACCGTGAGTACATAGGCGGCGAAATGTTTGAAATTTTCTAACACTCTACGCTGTAGGTATCATTCATGGAGACATTAAGCCACAAAATGTCCTGATGTTCAAAGACAGTCAAAGCGGTTTCTTCTCAGCTAAGGTGGCAGACTTCGGGTTCTCGACCTCGTATGACGAGGACGATTCCCAGATCATACTCAGTGGGACTCAGTTATGGCGTGCCCCAGAGGCAACGGATTACCCTGACTTCACACCAGCCCAAGCAATGAAGACAGATGTCTTCTCCTTTGGGATGCTTTGTCTATGGTTCATGTTCGAAAAGCATCTATCCGGTATCCTACCGCTTCCACCAACCTTACCGCTGAACCAGGAATCCTGGAGCAGCGAAGGAGAAGATCGGTCTTTGCTGCTGCTTTGGAACCTAAAGCTCGAAGGCTGTTTGACACGATATGCAACTCAGTTGGTGTCTGCAGAATCAGATCTATCAGCAAAAAGCAAGCAAGCGTTGCAAAAGTTCTTCACTAGGTCCCTCGAAAGCAATCCCCAATCACGCGAATGCACTATTAAGGACGTGCTACACCATCTAGATATTCACTTGTAGGCAACTCACATGTTCCATGCATGACACTCAACTAATTAATATCCAAAGGTCGCAACAAGAGATCTCGCCTCTGCTTGAGAGCATGAGTTTCCCGGCCGATGATGAATTTAACGTAAGTATGTGGGATCAGTCGCTTCCGATTAACATTATTAAACAATTATCAGGTTTGCTACTCACTTCCGGCGTATTTTATGTCGGACTATCGCGTCCGATTCACCATCCTTCAGACCCTCGAGAAATTAGTATCAGAACAGGCAAGTGCTACATTGTCTAAACAACTGACATTTTGTTACGAACTTGGCTTTGGGCACTCAAGCGAAGATGTGTCACACCCACTTCTTCAATACAATGAAAATGACGCCCGGCTCCAGCTCCGAGAAGCCGCCATCGATAGCCCTGAATATCCGAGCACCCTTAGCCAGTATCCAAACAATCTCAACAGTCAACAGGGTGTGTTAGCGAGCATACACCTACACTCACTGCCTGTTCTAATCGACCACTATGTTGATCACGACTTGCTCGCCGTGGCAGGGGACGTTACGAGAAATGAAGTCGCTAGGGTTACCCGGGCCTTTGGAATCCAGCACCCCATATCAATGATTATCAAGCACGTTTTGGCATCTATTGCGTATATGCAGGGCCGTTTGAATGAGGCGAGGGAGCTGACCGAGGAGATTCTGGAAGTAAACATTCGGGAGCTGGGCAAGGAACATCCTACGACTTTAACTATTATGGCGGAGCTAGCATCAATCTATGATGATCAGAGCGACTTCAAGAAAGCTGAGGAGCTCGGCTTAGAAGTTGTAGCCTTAAAAAAGAAGGTACTAGGAGACGAACACACTTTAACATTGGCGAGTATGGAAAATCTTGCTGTTACTCTTGAGCATCAGGACCGTTCTTTGGAAGCCGAAAAGATCTTGATCGGAGTTATAGACGCACTAAGAAATATCTTCGGTCGAGAACATCCTCGTGTTCTGGGGAGCATGGGGCACATGGCACTGATACTTCTCAACCAAGGTCGTATGCAGGCTGCCGCAGAATGGGGACATGAGGCTATGAACATCAGCAAGATGGTGCTAGAGGAAGACGATCCCGGCAATCTCAATATTATGGCAGTTATGGTAAAGATATATATATCCGAGCACCGCTTTCAAGATGCCGAGAAGTTACAGGTGGAAGTCCTCGAGAGAGTGACAAGAGTACTTGGCCACGAGCACCCCGATCGATCGATACACATGCATAACTTGGCGCTGATTTGGAACAACCTTGGTCGACCTTGGGAGGCTAAGGATTTGCTGGCCTCATGTGTAGAGCTTCAAATTAAGACTCTTGGCCATGAACACTCCAGTACAAAGGAAAGCCTAGAACTACTGGGAGCATGGAAACGAGACGAGGCGGACTGGCGAGTAGTAAGTACTTGAGTTAATCATAAGACATGATTTAATTGTGTCTCTATTAAGCGATAGGTAGTGCAACTCCTGTCTTTTGACTGTGACAGATAATATGCGACTTTGTGAGGGGACATTGAAGCAGTACCTGGTACGCATAGCATACCCCAATAAAAAGGGGCGTGCGGGGTGGATGTTCATAACTCGGTGGGCAGAGTAAGCCGCTATTTATAGTGATGTTGTCCAGCACTACGATGCAGAAATCGTGATCCTTTAGAACTGCTCACTATCCCTTAAACCACACACACCTTGGATTGCGGAACAACACGAAGAGATAAATCAATTGCCGCACATTTTATCTCTTGGGGGCAGTTTAGTCTTCTAGTTGGGCTTCAAGCCTCTAACCTCTCCCCGCTGTTGCAATCCCGCCTAAGCATTTTTCAAAGTGCGCTCGCCAACCCGATGAAGCGATTGCTGGCCATATTCCCGAAGAAAGGACGCGATGACTGCCAGTACTGCCGTTCGCTGTCTACAGGAAATCTTCAGCTTCCTGCCAGTAAACTTATGCGGGGCGTGTTATGTTGTCCGGCATGTCAGTTGCTTTACCAGTCTATCAACCCTTCTGATCTCGCAGATCCAAGACTGGCATTAGCATATGTCTCCCTCCGTGCCGACTCCCAAATTGCACAGATTTTCGATCCCAAATCTGAGGAGATGTGTCGCCAGCTATGCGCTGAGGAAGGTAATTTGAGTATTCGTTCATACTCAAGTGTAGGGAAACTACATAGCTTACCATGATGCACTCAGGTTTCAGTAGAGGCGGCTGGTTCGCGGGCCCTTCATACCCTCCTGGGGCTAAGTATCCGCCAGTAGAGCGTACGGTGGAACTATTCGCTCTCAAACGTAAAGTTAGCCTATTTCAAGTTGTTGGCTCGCCGCTATACAAGAACCAAGTTTGCCTAACATTATATAGGGGGTGCATCACAATGGCCGCAAGTCAAAATCGCAAGACACGTAGCAGCTGCTGTAGACTCTCCGGAATGCATCGAGCTGATAAGAACCTGGATATCAGACTGCGATATAAAACACCGCAGTTGCAAAAGAAAATCAACTGCACCACTCCCTGACCGAGTCATTTTCGTGGGCGCCGGAGCCGAACCACATCTAGTAGAATCTAAAGGTCTGTCAGGGAAATATGTGGCTCTGAGCCATCGCTGGGGCGGTCAGGTATCCCTACAATTGAAAGGCGACAGTCTTGATGACTTTAAACAGGGCCTCTCATTCCCGAGCCTTCCAAAAACATTCCAGGACGCCATAGAAATATGCCGCGCCCTGGCTGTCGACTATATCTGGATCGACTCTCTTTGCATCATACAAGATTCCAAAGAGGACTGGGATATTGCGGGCTCAAGGATGGACCAGATATATGCCAACAGTTGGCTTACAATAGCAGCGGATGCCGCCGAGAACGGTAAGGCTGGGTTTATACATTCATCTGCACGAGGAGATCTTAGAGCGAAGAGCCGAAAGCTCGTCTGTCTTGGACCAGGTGGAAAGCCTGGTGAGATATTTGTAAGGCCATGGCGAGAATTTGGTACCTTGGGTGGATTTGGCCGGCACTATACAGCGATAGAACGAGAGGGCGTGGCGCCTTCAGAAAAGCTCACAAATCAAGGCAGCTTTTTGTTACAGCGCGGCTGGGTATTGCAAGAAACCCTCCTACCCCATCGCATCATCCATTTCCTCCCAGACGAGGTCACATGGAGGTGTGCCGCGGTCTCGCGATGTGAATGCCAACCCGGGCGGCATGACAAAGTGGTGCATGAACCCCTGGATCTCGAACGGCCCCGGGAGATTGACCCGGACGATCTGAAGGAGTACTGGAAGGAGGTGATCGAGCAATACACGCAGCGTCAGTTGACCTTCTCCTCAGATCGCCTCGCTGCGCTGGCAGGCATAGCCAGCCGCGCCCACTTGGCTAGCCCGGACGCTCGATATTATGCCGGACTGTGGTCAGATACACTGCCATCGACACTTCTCTGGACTGTGGAGCGGAGGGTTGAGTATGGGATGTTATGCGACTACGACAGCCGCCGAATCAAACCCTGCATAGCCCCTACGTGGTCCTGGGCTAGCATCACTGGCCACGTCAATTTTCTATTTTGGAAGCGGAACTTTGAGCGTGGGAAGTGGGCAAACAGTCCGCCCGACATGTCAGTCATCGCTATTAACTGCGTGCCTATAGGCCAGAATAAGTATGGGGCGGTCAGGGACGCGACACTGATGGCGGAAGGATATATATGCAACGTTCGTATTCAGCTGATCGGAGGATCCAAGTGGCATTTTCCATTCAGAATGCAAGCGAATAAGGCCGATGGCACGATAAGCAGTGCGCGTGGCTTATTATATCCCGACACAACTGAGTTTCAGGAAAGTCTTGAATCGTCTCGGGAATCCGGAATGGCCATCACGGCCGTCAGCGTTTACGAAAGTAGGATTTTCCTCTTCTTGAAGCAAATCGAGGAGAGCACCTTGACATTTGAGAGGATAGGAGTTGGCAATTGTCATATCCATGACGAAATTGAGCTTTCGAAGTGGGGGTGCAGGAAGAAATTTACGATTATCTGAGACGATGCTAGGAAAAGACGTGAGTAGATATTCAATCAATTAGATTCAAACAAGACTTGTCAGCGGACAGGTAGTCGATCTAGAGCATTATCGATAGCTTTCAGTGGTGCACCGGGCTTGGGCAACTGTAGAAGATAGAGGAGGTCTCGTATCCGTATCTAAAGTTGCGGGAGCGTAATTAGCTAGTAGACCCCTCGGTATATTCTTACCGACGGCTACTATTACATAAGAACTGGAGTTCTCCCCCGATATCTAGGAGGACTTAGGAATTCATATAAATTCAACCATTACCCCTATTACTACCCAGCTACTACTTATACAAATCTTATTAAGACGTGTTGTTACTTCAGAGTATAATTCCTGCTGACACTAGCCCTTCCCTGTGACACATACACATTCTGAACAACGCCTCTCTGGATCTAGAATGTTATTGACGTCCTTTGCATCAAAGCAGGTTAGCCAACCTTTCTGCGCCAGGCTTGCCAGTGTCGACTCCTCACACGTCACAAGTGTTCTGAAGCACTCAATCTCCGGTTGATAAATGCGTTGATGGATGCATTCATCCATCACCACAATAAAACATTTTTCGGCACCTAAGAAGTATGTGCTATCGTACACGGGCGCGTCTCTTATTGCGTCGCACCTGACAACACTAGAAGACTTCGAATTAGATATTCCTGTCTAACGCCTATAGCTAAGAGCTTGCAGGTAGCGAAATCGGCGGAAGCCTCCAGAACGTGATTTTAACCCGGAAAGGGGTTGTCCGCCCTACAAGCTTGTAGAACACAACTTATAATTAAAACAACTTACCAGTGGGGTTGACGATGACACCCATCCTTCAGTGACGAGGGTTCGATCGTGCAAAACAACATAATACGTCTCACGCTCTGGAGCTGTCGCGGTGATAAACTCGCCGGTCTTAACTCCCAATTGCAGCGGGAGTGAAAAATGTTATGGTCGGGATAATGCCTGTCGATGCAGTAATAGGGCTGTATGAAGCCGACGAGTGCAAAAATATCGTGGTCGGTGCTGATGTAGATAGCCCCTTGAAATGGGCAACTGTTGCAATCGACTTTCATAAACTCGGTAACACGTAATGCCATTTCTTTTGACTCCCTGGGCGTTACGGTTATTACAGGTGAAATGGGAAGTCGAATGGGATAGAGATCTATAGCGACTTTACGGCTCTCCCATGTAGCGTAAAAGTGTGGTGAGCATGCAAGGTTGCGAACGCATATTATTCTCTCGAATGTATACGCCTTCATTGGTACGAGTCGATCTCGATTATGGTCCAAGATGGACATTTCCCAGATGAGGATTCTCAGCTCGGGCGGAAATTGAGGAAACAAGGGGAATGTCATGGGCGACGCCATGGTGAGATGGATGTATCGAGTTCTGATCAGGGTAAAGGCCAAGGCGGGGACGTGGTCGGAGACAGACTGTAGCTAGTCGATGAGGCAGCTAAAGTTGGATGTAAAAATTTGTGACAGAATAGGAAGATTGAAAGGGCAGAGAGCAAGTACTATAACACAAGGGAAATGATCTTTTGGATAGGAAAGCTAGGGAGAAAGAGGCTCTTCCTAGGTAAACAGTTAATAACAGTTGCCATGGGGCGCCCATGCAGCACGGTCATAGCGCGCATAAACCCCTTACTTGACCATTAAGCTGTAGATCTAATATGATATGTACTAGGGGTGAGTAGATGGCGGTGCCTTTGCTATTTGTATTTAACTTGCTTGAGCCGCCTATTGAATGAAACTTATAGAACTAGCAAATTGTGTTATTTACAAGCGGTATCTAAGCGCTTAAGCTTGTACCACATGCTAACAATGTTGATTTTTAATACCATACTCTGCAATAGTAAATATAATAAGTGTAAATATTAATGTTTAAATGATTTACTAAGGAAAAGGGAAAAAAAAAAATTATACTAGGGATTAAGAGAAAAATTTAAATTCTTTCAATCACATTTCGCGCCCCAGGCGGGGGTCGAACCCGCAGCCTTCGGATAACACCTTATAAGCCGGATGCTGATAAAAGTCCGACGCTCTAACCAATTGAGCTACCAGGGCTATGCTTCTAATGAGTTGGTGTCTGCAGCCTTCTATGATGTAAAGTACTGCTGTGCGTATACACAAAACCAGATTTCCACAATCAATTGCCTTGCCTTACAAAACAAAAGGCAAGAATAAGACAGATAGAACAGGAGAATAACTGGCGAGTGTTTTTGTTTGACTTTGCCACAAAATCACCTAAGTGAGCCTTATTACTAGTGTTGAATAATTCGGCCAAATCCACGACACCCTTACGAATCGCGAGGAAAACGGAATAGCGACGATTGTAGCAACATCCCATACCTAGACAAAATTGGATCTGCAGCAGCAAGTTCACATGCATTACACGTTGCGACCTGGCGCAAAGATGCCAGTCAAAATCCGGTGATAGGGAATTGCAACCAAGTGCTCTAAGTAGAAGGAGACAGAAATCATCGAAAGGACGCCAGAGCGAGGTGACCCGTGAATCGCGTTTCCATGGGTCGAGATAACAAGAGGTGCATCGGCGATCTACCTATATACGCCTCGGTTCCTTGTCGGTCATCCTAGTTGACGGTTCGCTCCCGGTATGACAGTGATCGTGGGTTGCTGGGCCATCAATTAATCAGAGAAAGTCAGACAACAGTTTTCGCCGGTTCGGCTCCGAGCCCCCCTAAGGCCCCCATTTAGCGCGGCATTCGCGTGAAGCCGCGTGAAGAATAAAATGAAATGAAAGGCCGGGAGAATTTGCACTGATGGAATTGGTACGCGAGAATTAGTCTATGATCCATCATCCCGGTACCTTACGCACGGCTTTTCGACGCTTGGGACTCGTTTCGGGACCAGTCAATCATCTTAGACACCCTTTACTACACGTCCTCTTCCAACTGTCCCGCCTTCGCCTCGCAGCAAAAAAAAAAAAAAACACAAACACCATACTGTGTCCAACACGATAGTCTTGTGGCAGTCATATAAGGTCACCCACGCCCCTATTTAAGAGCTTTCCAAGGCATTTCTAAGTTGGGTTCCTCAAGGGCTACGGTATAACAGCGGGCAGATATCGTCAAGGGACGTACCGTAGGATTACGTAGATCATCACAGCACCGATCGCCCAACCACCACTGATCCAACGGCTCCAATAGATAAAGGGTTACAACAGGACTTATACACATACACCGCTGATTGCGGCCCAGCCCATCCTCGGATAGAGTGCCGATAACGGATATAAGGCTTGGCAGTGCTCCGGGTCAATATAAAACCCTACCATCAGCCAGCTGGGAATAATTATGCAACTCTCGCTCCCGCTTATCCTCCTCCTCTAAATAATTATACCTGATCAGACACTAGAGCATAAAAAGAGCAGTCTTCACGATGGGCAAAGAGTCGCCAACCGTGCAGAAGACCCTCTCGGCCGCGAAAAGCGCAACGACGCTACGCATACACTTCCCAGACGTCACCGTCTCGGACGCGGGCGCCGACGTTACCATCGCGGCAGCGAAGCCGACGCCGACGCTGTCCATCTCCGCCGAGGCCCTCAAATCGGCCCCTGGCACCAAATACGTCGCCGTCTCCATCGATCTGGATGCCCCGTTCCCTTCGTTCTCCATCCTCGGCCCCATCTTACACGGCTTGCACCTCGACCTCGTGGCCGGCACCCCCGACGGCGACGGCTTCGCCCCGCTCGAGGGCGCCGCGGAGTGGCTTGTGCCGTACATTGGCCCGGGCCCGCCAAAGCCCAGCTCGGCACACCGCTATGTGTTCATGGTCTTTGAGCAGCCGTCGTCGCTCGATGCGGCCAAGACGAGGAGCCTGCTTGGCCTTGCCCCCGAGGTGAAGCTGACCAGCAGGATGTGGTGGAACGAGGAGAGTTTTGAGAAGAAATTAGGGCTTGGCGAGGTTCTGGCTGGGAACTATTTCCTCACGCACGCTTGAGGGGCAGCGTCGCTGATGGGTCCGTGGGAGTCTGTTCATAACGGAGAGCAAGAACAAGTCAGGCATATGCGCAACACCAGGGGCGGGGTGTAGTAGGATCGTCCGCGGTCTCAATCAATCGGATCGGCGCCGATGTAATCGTAATCTAGCCATTTCATGAGCCGCTGTCTTTAAGACGGCCAGTCGACATTCGAAGCACTCGACGCAACCTACCGGACCGAGACGATTCCGGTGGAGACGTATACCGAACTGAAGGCCTTCACCATCCAATGTCTTATTTCATATATACCCCTGTTTATGTTCGGAGTTCCAGGGCATCATGGACCGCATGAGATCGGAAATCGTTAGCTAAATTGCCCCAATACCTTAGGCGATAGTTTGCAATACTTAATACGTATACCCGGATATCAACTCCAACTTAGGAGACTTGAAATACATTACCTGTCTTATAACTCAGCCGCAGCAACGCTCTCTTGCTTGATTATTTAAGGCTAATATCTCTACATCTTCCATAATCCCATCCTGCTCTTCACGATCCAGGGTACCGCATGAAGGTCAGACATCAATAGTGAAGGTCTACTTTATCACGGCTACTCTACTAATCTAAGCAGACCTATACCATCTCATCGCAAAAAACTAATCTCAGCTCTCTACTAAGTCCAACCCCCACTACGGAAGCCCTCTCGCTAAAACTCTTGCGTCACCAACATCACCAATTATTATCCCCACCAGCTCTGTTGAATGCAGCAAAAAGCTTACAACCCGTCATCTCCAAGCGACCATCAAGAATTCGAAATATCCAGCCAGTGAGCACAAGCATACCCAGCACTCACGATCAGGGCGTGAGACAGGGGTGTAGATGGTCAGACAAGAGAGTAGCAATAACGACTTGAGGGGTAAGCAGGTAAGTTAGGTAAATTAGGTATACCGTATCACCCGAAAAACGTCCTCCTGCCGTGTAATACCAACCATGTGTTATCCCAGACATAAGCGAAACCGAGAATCGAAGGACGCGCCACGACAACGCTCGAGTCATTCGAGGACTCGAGACACAGGGCAAATAAGCGTGTTGATAGGTAGACAGGTAGGTACCTACCTATACATTTACCCCTATTCGCTATCGAGCACGAATGACTTCCTGCGCCTCTGAAGGCACGGCAGGGCAGAAGGCAACAAATGCTTACTCACAGCACGTGAACGAACGCCTTATGTACCTACGCCCATTCAGAATATAGCATGCCTACTTACATAGCTTACCTACCTACCTACCTACCTACCTACCTACCTAATCATATCAGCGCCCTATGGCGTGCGATGCTCATCACATGCTCGGTACCTAAGATACTATCTAGGCAGCAAGATTAATCCGTGATCATCATACTTGTTATTCTTACCTACACAACACAACATTACACAACACACGACAACGACACGACACGCTACAACCTACTATAGGCGTGTACCAGCCGCGAATGCATAACTATACCATCACCGTTCCATCCCCTGCCAATCCCCACGCTCCCTTCTTCTAGGCAATTTGGTTCGTAGCAGGGATGGCAGTCAAGACCATGAAGCAACAACAATGCTGAATTCGCGCGGCGCAGCCAAACCCTCATCCCTACGAATCGCAATATCCACGTGGATCGCCAGCTTGTCCAAACATCACCACCAAACAGGTCTGGGAATACAAGTCTCCATTGCTGCAACTAATATTACAATAGTCTATATACATTCATTCGCAGTTAGTTGGTCAGTTCCGTCGCCCCGTAACAACCGGTGATAAACAGCCTGGTTCATGAGACGTAGAAGGCAGGGAGGGGGAAGCATATAACATCATGAGCGTTGAAGAATCAATTCATTACCCTCCTAAGCTCCCTGGGAATGAATGGCCCATAAAACCAACCATGCAAAAGCTGCGGAAAAGAAAAAAAAAAAGAATTGTTCAAACAGAATAGAATTGTTGTACCGGAAGCCAAAAAAGGGGCAGCCCCATCAGACCTTGGTTGGTCTAATGGTTCCACTGCTCCAGAGACCCCAGTCGTTATCCTCACTCTAAATCCCTAGCCGCTTATGGTGGGTTTCATAGCCCAGGGTAAGAGTAATTATCTCGTACAATGCTACTGGAAAAAGAAGATCGTGCAGTTCGTCGTCATGTATATCGTCAAAAGCCCTTGGCAAGACAGCTACTCAAAACGGCCTGCATGCAAGCTGTTTTTCATTTCGGTGTATTGCGAAGCCTCGTTCATCTTTATAGGATCTCGTTAAGCTGCTTCTTTTGCTGAGGTGATAAGTACGTAGGGAACTTGACGTTGTACTTGACAATGAAGTTTCCACGTTCACCCGGCTTCTTCGAGATGGGCATTCCTAGGCCTGGGTAAGAGTCTGACGTGCCAGGTCCCGTCGGGCCCGCCTTTTCGATATTGAGTTGCTTTCCCTCAATCGTCGTTATCGTCCGCTTCCAGCCAGTCAGGGCCTCCTTCAGATTTAAGTCGATCGTGTGAATGATGTCGTCGCCGTCGCGGGTAAAGAGTGGGTGTGGTTTCTGCGATTTGTGTTAGAATTCTAGCCTCGAACGATAGTTTCGGAGTTGGCATCTGCGCTTCACGCTTACCTCTTCGACGATGAAATGCAGGTCTTGTTTACCGCCTTCCTCCTGGTCACCAACACCCTTAAACTTAATCTTGCTGCCCTTTTTCAAGCCAGGTTTGATGGGGACTTCTAACACCTGATCGCTAGTCGTTCGTTTGCCACTCTCGTCAAAGGTCTTGCGCTTGATTTTCATCTTCTTTGTGAGACCGTGATACATCTCCTCCAAAGTCAGCGGCAAAGCACGCTCCACCGTCGTAGGTTCTGCTGCCGGTTCCCTCATAGAGCTACTTCGGTATTGGTCGGCTGGAAAGCCGCGCATCCGACTCGATCTGCCGCCGGAAGCTCGGGGAATGCCGCCGCCAAAGTTGGAGGCAAAGGCTGGATCATCATCGTCGCCAACACCGCCGCCTGCGGTACGGATAAACTCGTTGAATATGTCATCTGCGCTGCTAAAATTAAAGGGGTTGCTTCCGCCACTAGTGGTAAAGTGGAAAGATCGTGCGCCGCTAGGCATGCCGCCGCCGCCGCCGAAGTCAAAGCTTTGGAAGCCGCTTGGCATGCCACCACTCTGTGAGCCGCCAAAGTGACTCTCTGGTGGTGGGGCAGTGCCGCCGCGAAGCAGGAACTCGAGCCCATATTGATCGTAGATTTTGCGCTTCTCAGGGTCGGAGAGAATTTCGTAAGCTTGAGAGCATTCTTTGAACCTTTCGGATGCGTTGGGGTTGTCTTTGTTCTTGTCCGGATGCCATTTTAAGGCTGCTTTACTGTTGGTGCGTTAGTCTAGAGGCACAAAGCAGGGTGGCGGTCGGGTCCTGCAGCAGAACACAATATCCCGAACCAGAGGGAGTCGGAAAGATAACATGAACTACATACCGATATGCCTTCTTGATCTCCTCTTGTGAAGCGTCCGGCTTGACGCTGAGTTGATCATAGAGCTTTGTTTCTTTCACCATGTTTGTAGAGTGGAACAACAAAGATGTGTGCAGAGAGTGTGGTTGTAGGATGTGACGGGGGGTGATAAAGGTAGATGATGAGAGTCGGCAGACGTGGGATGGGGTCGAGTCGGCTGTACAATGGGGTGCAAAACCGGGTTAGGTGCGGAAAGAGGAGGTGTTGCGTCGTCTGGTGTTTAGAATTGGCGAATCAGCATCGACTCTCTGCGGTTGCAATGCCTGAGAACTAGTTCGGGAGCCTAAAGTCGCAGGTCAAGAAGATATTTCATTTAATTCATTTAGTGAATAACTTCTTTGAGTGGGTGTATGTGGATTGTGGACGGTGTGGGCGAACTTGAATGCGTCGAAGACGAGGTCAAGGCGAGAGATTCTCCAGCTTTCGGGCTTATGCTGGGTTATGCTAGGTTTTTCTGGGCTGCCTAGTGCTAGGTAGGTAGTAGTAGTAGGTAGTGGTACCTAGTAGGTAGTGGTAGTGGTAGTGGTAGTTGTGTAGAGGTGGTAGTATGAATGCTATTGTTCCAGTTGTGCGGAAGACGCAATCATGAGATGAGGTAACTATTCGCTAGAGGCCGAGGTAACTCCAAGCCAATGCCTACAGAACACAACCGGGCGGGCGTCTGGCGTTGGCTGTGTCGGGCAAGAAGAAAGCTCCCGAATGTTCTCGCAAACTTAAAGAGTCGCCCGCAAGCATGCAAGCGCAGGCGTGTGGGTACGCAGGTATGTAGGTCAGAAACCGTGATGGGGGTAGGTATAGGTAGTTACCGGTCGTAGGTTAGTTGATCAATAGGTCTCGAGTGGGTGAAGGGATGTGAGAGACAGACAGGTAGATGGATAAACAGATAAGTAGATAAGTAAGAGGCAGATAGACGGGTGTGGGAGATCGGACGATGAGTGACGGTGACGTTGTGCGTTGCTCTCAGGTATCCCCACAATACAGATCACTTGAACCCTCAGTCGAACTGGATCACCTGGTCGAGCAGCAGCGAGCGTAGTGATGAGACAAGAAGTAGGATATGGCACGAGACAAGAATGGAATAGACAACGGGTTTTGGTGTTTCACTGCCTCCCTTTCTTTTGTTTCTCTTGTTTCCCTTGTTTCCCTTCGCTTACTGGATTAAGCTGCAATATGGCGGGATGACAGAGAGAGACGGGCTTGTCGACGTTCACAGGAACCATTCCTATGCTAACCTTGGGACCTACTAACCTACCTAAGCAGGGAAAATTAACTGCACAAACCAGAGCCGTTAAAGAAACTAACCCAAGTTAGACACTTATCTACCGACGATGACGTCCAATCAGTGGTGGGGTCGCGGGGTCCTTGTGGCATCAGAAGTAGCTAGATGCTTGAAGATACGGGAACTGCCTACGATGTATATGAAGTACCTATTATGAACCTAGGAAGGACGATTGTAGCCTGAGGTACATGTAGGAATCACATGTTGCTTGTTTGGGTGCGGTTCTGGTGCAAACCTCTTGACAGGTTGACAGGCAAGCTGGGACGCAGCTGTTTAGAGGTACTAGGTACAAAGTACTAACTGGAGGTGATAGCCCCCCACAACCCCACGATTTCAATGGAAGGTTCTCGAAGCTTCCATTTATACAGTTTGAAGTTTGTGTAACACTGTGCGACGATCCTAGGATAGACGCCAGGCCACTATCTTCGGAAACCTGTCCGGGTTACACACATTGGTATACCATCGCTCTTTTTAGTGTACATGCTACTCTAACCTTGGTGCTTTGTGAGCTTTTACTGAATGCTCTTAAGCTTCCGCTGTGATATCTCATGGAACAATGCCTCCTTCAGGCTGTGGGTATCATATTGTAGGTCTGGTTCCCTATTAGCCCCATATCCATGACAGAACCAAAACCAATGCCTCGACCAAAATCATCAATTCGTCCTCAGCCCTTACGTACCATGAATTGGCTGGGAAAGGCAGCATTCCGGGTCAACTGTCGGGAGCAAACGTACTGTTGCTTCATCCGACACGGGACCTTCGATATGCGTAGATCCGTTTTCCATACTGGGAGAACCATTTCAAAGCTGTGTACGCTGCTGCCCCGACCGGACAGAAAAGCCAGAGTAACCAAACTGTCCGAGGTTTCTAACCGTCCCTAAGTCCATGCTCCGTATCCAAATCCATCTTGTCAACTGGATCTTCTAGAGACGAACTGCCTCGCGGAGGCAAAAGCGGATTTGCGGCCCGGAATGGATTTGCGCCTCCTATGCGCTCGCTCATCTCTGGCATCTTAGGAGTAGACGCAGCGTCGGCATCTGAACCTTTACCATCCTTTTGGCTTTGGCCTTCGGGACCCTTTTCACCGCCCTCCTCGACGTGTCCCGGCGTCTCGTGTTCGTCAGCACGATCCTTGGCAAGTGGCTCGACTCCATCAATCTCGGAGGATCGAGGGTTGCTATCTCGGTGCAAGGGCGTCGCTGCATCGTCCCTCGCGGTTGGAGTATCATCAAATGTAAGCTCGACATCGGCTAGATCACTCCGAATGCTCCCATTTGTCGCAACAGAGGATCCGACGCTATGTTTTCGCTTGCCTTTACCTTCAGAGGAAATTTGTGCCAGAGCCTCGGCGGTCACCGCAATTGTTGGTTGATCTTGCATTTGCAGCTCCTGGTGTGGATTCCTATTGTCGGGTACGCTTGCTTCCTGCGCAAGCTCTTGCTGAAACGACCGGTTATCGGCCTTTACAAACATCTACCGAGCGTGTTAGTCTTTCTCTGCCATATGTTTCTATCGTATAGTTGTAGCGGGTTGTACGCACGCGCATGGGGTCAGAGAGTGGGATTCGCTCCTGAAGTAATGCTGCTTCTGAAGCATAGACCAGAATTGGGTATTTGGACTCGGTTCCCGCTGCGCTCAAGACATCATCAAGTGTCACTTTCTTGAGAGCAAATCAGTATGGCAGTTCATTTATGGCGGTATTTGTGCCTACCTCGGACTTGATGGGGGATGCATCGCTTTTGACGTATCCAATCTTCCACCATTGGTCTTCAGCTGTATCGATCGTGTTCTCTTCATCTCGGACACAGACATAGGCTACCTCGGAAGTAGTGGCCACACCGCGAAGTAAATATTTGGTTGATGGATCCCAATACTCGGGGCGATAAGCGTCGCTATGTGAGCGAAAAACGAAAAGATCGTTGTCGACTTCATGTTCTTGGCAAGTGAGCCGTTTACGGACGACATCTAGATACCTGTCTAGTTCTCCCTTTTTCTGTTCACATTCTGCACCTAGTCAGCCACGGGCATCATCCAGTTGGACAAACAAACAAAAAAAGAAAAAGGAAGAGAAAAATACATCGCACTTACCAGCTAACGCACTGCTGGCTTCGTCAATTTTGTCCCTGCAGATTTGTATGATATATTCCCATCTCCCCCGGTCGATCTCTTCATCGTTCGTCAAGTTTGAAGGCCCAGACCACGTGTGAATGAAACGGAGGTCATCCATGCTATATGGTGTACCGTCCTCCCATTGGCCCTGAAATAGACGCCATTGGGCATCTCTTCTCTGCCGCTCAATGAGTCGCTCGGCATATTTAATCATTCTGGTGCTGCATTCGCGAACGTCGTGTCTTTGGCCGAAACCCTGGAGACTATAGCCGCACAGCTGGCCTGAACAATAAACTCGCTCCTCTTCCAAAGAGGCTAGTTTCTTAAGCGCTTCCTTGATATCACGAATTTGGGCTTGAAAGTGTAACGCAAGCTCTTTGCGATCGTCCATGTAGCGGTCAGCGTAAAAGACTGCGGGTATCTCGCAAGGTTTGACGAGGCCTGCACCCCCAAAGCGCAACGTCAAAACTTTACCGAGCTTCAATAAAACCATTGTCCTAGCGTCGTGAGGAAAAGAGTTTTCGAGCGTCAAAGCACTGCTCCAGAGGAGATGGTCCAGCGCATCGTAAAGAGTTTCCACGCAATTATAGCCTTCGAAATCTAAGGCGATGTCTAAAAAGAGGAAAGAAGTGGTACTCTCTTCTTCTTCATCTTGTCCGTCAGACTCGGATTGATGTGGTGATGGTGGTATTACGGGCAAAACCTTGCCGGTCGTGAGCATATGTTCTATGCCACAGTAGGGACCATCAGTGCTCGCATCCTGCAATGCTTGAAACAACCTGTCCTCGAAGTCCACAGCCCACGAACCAAAGTTGTTTACAATTGCTTTAGTCTCTGCGAGGCCGTCGGCGCTGGCGTAGCTTCGTTCTGATTGGTCTAGGAATGCTACCAGGCGATGTAGTTCGTCGGCGAAGTCCGGGCGGGCGTCTTCACCCCAGATTTCTTCGCCTCTCGCCATCCTTGTGAGCACGTCCTGTGCCAAGATAGGGCTGCCTTTCCACCACTCAGCATTGTAACCGTAGGTGAGGGCCGGTCTACCGCAGCGAAGGAGGAAATTTCTGGCGAGAGGTATCTTGCTATAAATGGAGAGGAGGGCTCCGAGACGGTGGTCCTTTGTCTGCCGCAGAAAAGCTGGCGCGTCCGCGTCTCTTCTTCTATTAGAGGGGGGTGGATCGGCTACTTCGGCTTCCACCTTTACCTTCGTAGGCACCATCGCCCACATCTCAGAGTCATACTCTGGGCGGTTTGCGGGGCCGAAGTGCTTGGAGCCCGTTTCGTGATCGATAACGCCAACTTCCTGTGGTGTTATACCAGACTCGGCAGCGGACTCGGCAATCGCTCGTGCAAGATCAGCGTCTTCCTGGGCCGCATCGGTGGGACCTTCGGGTCAGATATCAGTACTGATTCCAAGCACAAGCAGGATAATCATCTGCAGGTGCATAAGCCTACCTATCGGTGATCGGTTGTTGGTTCGCGACGGAGGGCGTGTCGGAGCCACGCTGTTAACATGGCTCACAGAGGGAAGCTCGTCGGCGCCTTGAATATTGAAGGCTATGGACTCGTATAAGCAAGAGCCCCGATCAGAAGGAGCCTGGGTCTCTGACTTATTCCTGTCTCATTCGTCTCGCCCTCCCGGTCGGTGTTGAAGGGCGACTCGTCCCATCTATACTGTAGCGCCTTATCAGTCTTGACCACATGGAACGGACCAAGGAGCTTCAGCAGATACCTTGGTGCTTTGTGGATTGTCCAAATACTCGTTGGTGGCGGCCTCGACATCGTTGTTATTTGCCTACGCGTGCAGGGAGAGACATGTCAATGGACGTCCACGGACACGGTCCTCGCTCGAGATGTGGCATGGCCAGCACTGCGGAGGAGCTGAGGAGGGGTGTTCAGGTAGGTATGGTACCTTGAGACGTTTGATCGCTTCGGCGCGCACTATTCCGAGCATGTCCTGTAGGAAATTGACCTTGTCCTCCGTAGGTTCATCTGAGAACGCCATTGTAAAGACGCCCGGGTGCGGAAGCAAAGAGACCACGGGTTTGGTTCGATGGACATGGGAAACGATTCGATCGCCGGTTTGTGGTGAGCGGGAGTGAGAGTTAATCAAGCAACTTAGTGCCGAGGCCCGTTAACTCAGTGTCCGTCAAGTAGGTATAAGCATGTTCTCTCGTACTCTACTCCCAAGTAACCCTTCAACCACCCGGAGAAGTGGGTGTATGTCAAGCAGCGGCA
This sequence comes from Nemania serpens, assembly GCA_022578855.1. Lineage (NCBI taxonomy): Eukaryota > Fungi > Ascomycota > Sordariomycetes > Xylariales > Xylariaceae > Nemania > Nemania serpens. The sequence continues at coordinate 209,905 of MU396697.1, forward strand.
GCGGCTGGTGAAATGAACCGGAATGGGGATGTCCAAGGTGACGATAAAATGATGCCTCTGATACGGAGCTAGGTACTGCCCGCAACGTCGGTCCTAGCAGGTACTCTGAGGGGACATGTACAGGAGACAGAGCATTTACCTTCAAAGTTGCATGTACACGTACCTAACCTCGCAAGGTACACGCAGGTACATCATTTACGTAGGTATAGCACTTGCACCCACCTCCACGTAGGAATTGGTCATCGATCCTGCATGTATCCATGATGTAGTGTGGTAAGTACTTAAGTACCGCCTAAGTAACATCAATTTGAATTGAAGGGACAGGTTTTTTTTAAGTACATACTTACTTACTTCTAACTCGTGCAATATATAAATATTTGGTAATCTAACTTGTTGTCAAAGAACGTAGTCTCAACAGGCCATACACAATATTCACCAGATCTATCTTGTGTAGCTGACAGGCAGACACTATTACTACGATATAAGTGTCATGCTCGCTACCTATCACAACTGGTGATGGAAATGCAGGTTGTTGAACCCAACTATGTACAGTAGGTAGGTAAGCACCCCGCTATTTTTACCAAATGCGCCTGATCGATGTCTCTAATGAGGTTATGGACAAGTGAGAATCTATTTAAATCTTTAATGTTGCTACCTTCAGCTAGCTTACCCAACTACCCACGTAGTGCGGTCATGGACTTCCCATAACCCCATCCCCCCTCGTAATAACCGCCTCTCTAGGTATGTGGTAGTTGGGAAACGGGATGAGTGGGTAAATCTATAGAGAAATGCACTACAGGACAGCCTAGTAATAGCCAATTCAAGGCTCAGAAGCAAAGTCAAAGTGGTGTAAAAAAAGCATGCCACGCCGTTATCTAGTGGAAGAGATCCTAAGAACGCCAGTGTCCGACGCTATGCGAGAATGTGTAGACGGATGATAGGGTAGTGTGGTGATTGGTTGGTCGGCGCGGACGGCATGTCCTTCCGCTCATAAATAATTATAGTCCCCCCTGAAGGAGACAGAAGGGATGGTGCGATTCGAATCTGGACTCGATGGCGATAGATTGTAGCTTTTCCCTTCATGGTCGGGAGGCGTGCAAATAGCCTCCGTTATCGCCGTGAGCCTTTTTTTTTAACTAAGGTAGAAGGATCGGGCGAGGCCTCAAACGTCGTCGTCGTCGCTCTGTCCTTCGTCTTCGCCATCTTCGTCAAAATCGGCCGCCTCGTCGTCTCCTGTGTCGCTCCCGCCAAAATCGAGCTCCTCATCGCTCTCGGCCCAGAAAGCAGCATCGTCATCGGCCGCCTTGGGTGGCGGTGGGGGTTCGAGCGTCGTGGGCATCACGAAGCCCTCGGGAATATCGTGTTTTGACTTGTTGACAATCTCGCTCGCTCTTTTATTGTACGCACTGCGCGAGTCCCGATACATGATACTGGCGTCTACATTTGCCGGGGAGTTGATCTCGGGATCGTCTAAGAGGAGGAGAACCGAACGGAGCACCGACTCGACACCTTGTAGAGGCGACCAGCGCTCACTCGCTTGCTCGCCTGACGTGAGATCTTCACCCGGTGTGTGAAGAATCGAAATGCATAGCTTCCCGTCGGGATAGATGTTGGGGTGGTAGATGGGAATCAAGAATCGGAAAGTGGGCGGTTGGTAGGGATAGTCTTCGGTGAATGTCATCTCGGCCTATGTTTACAAAACGAGGAGACATGTTAGATGTCGAAGGAGAAGCGTATCAAACACTAGATCGTCACAGAAGAGGCACATCTATGCTCACCTTGAAGTATCCGCCATTGAAGGCGCTGTCTGGGTTCAAAACAATAAGGCCGAGGCGCCAGCGAAGTATATTCCCATTCACAAGCTGGAGTAGCGTCGCTGCGTGAGTTATCCTGGCCGATGTCGGAGAGCGGGAGCAAGACCACTTACGTCGATGTTCACCCATTTTTCCTTGGAAAGATCTTGCATCTCCATCATAAGCCGATGCTTAGCACCTCCCGCCAACCGAGAGGACGCCATGGTTCGGTGTTGGTGAGGGAGGTGATGTGATGTGACGTGACGGAGGGGGAGGCGGGTAGAGGTGGGTGACAGCGACCTTACGGGTGATTCCAAATCGGAAGCATTCAAGTCGACGTTAACTTTCGTGTGTGCGTTGAGGTAGTTAGGTAGGTAGACGATGCAAATCGCCGAGTTGAAGTCGGAGACTGGCAACAAAAAGGTTCAAGGTAGGAGGTGCGTGGATGAGAGTACAACTGGGCTTATGTACTATCTAGCAGGTACCTTTTATTGAATGAGGATCGGGTACTAAATAGCGTACCTAACGTGATAATAAGGCTCCAAGATGGGATCGGCTAACTACTTGAATTACCTGCCAACAAAAGAAGGCGAAGTGACTGTACTTGTAGTTAGGAATGTAGGTACTTTGTACTGGTTTTGTACCTACCTAAAGTCAACTGAAAACAAGGGCGAGCCCCACCCAGGGGGCGCATGATCCATTTTTCAGGTACTGACCCAACCACGGGGAAGGTGGGATGAATGAATAAGGGGACCCTTGTTGAAGGGCCCGTACTGACGGAATGCCTACCTATAAGTATGTACTTGCTGCTTACTTGTATGCTGCGATGTACCTAAGTGAATAAATTGGCGGCAAGGGCTCCTGACTCGCGCGGAATACGGGCAGTTTGGGTTAGGTACCTACTGGTGGCGTGCTACTACCACACCCAAGGTAATCCTGCGGCATATCCGGGGCCCTTTTGTTGGTGTTCGTTCGGGGGTTGTCGGCAACGTCGGGAGATCCGCCAAAGCTGCCAACGACCTCTTTTTCGGGAGAAAGTAATTAGGTACTGGATAGTAGTACCTTGAGGACAGAGAGGTATTACCAGTGTGTGCATTTGAAGTACTTAGGTAGCAACAAACTACATGTATCTCTATTTACCAAGTAAGTATAGTAAGATTCTCCAGTATGTTCTGCTGACCGCCAGGTATTGGATACCTACTACCAGTATGTGTATACTCTTCAGATAAGTAGCAGCTACAGTTGGCACATACATACATCTAAATGCATTCTTGTTTCAGTCAACGGCCTCAGCCAACAAGTAAACTCAGAGATAGACCAGCAGAAACACTGCGCAGGTAGGCAATTTCGTAGAGATGTGGCCACTTATACCTACTTATTTCTTACTATTGAGAGCTCACCGCCCTACGAATACTGACTACATGTATCTTTTATTAACTACGACACCCATCTTATAGGCCGTCCAATAATAGCCAGCGGCTGAAAAGGTTTTCACATCGTGCTGGCAAGGGATGATGTATTGTATGCTCGAACCGAACCATCCTAGGCCCGTAACTGCAACAGCTATGCTATGTGCATGATGAGCTGTCTCGCCACATTACCGAGCATCTCTCTAGACAGGTTGCGAGAACCAAGCCAGTATATCTGCACCATTCCAGATTAGTAGCTAAACCCACGAGGCAAGAGAGCAAAGCGAAGAGAGCAAGCGTCGATTAGCCCGCTTAGGAGAGCCGTATGTAGTGTGATAGCAAATAGGTAGGCGGGATCGCATCGAACCTGGGAGAAGAGGTCTGTCTAGGTCGTTCAAGGCCTTACTTACATGTGCATAGTTTTTGTCCCATGTACGGTTACCTGCCTACATAGCAGGTATACCTGTGCCATCATTGGCCTCGTTAGCTAGCATGCTCTGACAGTATCAATACCGGATCGACTCAGCATGTCGCTTACATGTTGGCTCGGGCTCGACCTCACCACCAGCCGACACAATGCCTCAAGTATCTGGTCATCCGCTACTTAAGATACCTGAGCAGCAGTGCGCTATCATCGTATGAGGCCTGTTACTTGCACGTCAGTCTTTCTGCATCTAGTAGGTACCTATGTAGGTTTATACCATGTCCAGAGCCAATGAGAGAAATGAATGATAAGCTGCCACAGTATCTTGCTCAATCTCGAATGCTTCAGCCCGGTCTTACATGTAGTCGGTAAACGGGATACCTAGTCAAGACCAGTCGGGATTGGCTATCTAGTCGTATATCAGTATTAAAGGGTGGATAGAAGGAAACTCTAACTCTAGGGGCAATATTTAAGGAAAGCACCTATTTTACATGATGTGTATCATGATGTGAAAATGGAGTCAATCCCTCATGTACTCCCCAGATGCTTGTGAGTTTCGCTTTGTCCTAGGTATGATCACGAGGGATACAGAACAACATAGGCTGTGGAACATGTACATACGCGAGGGATATGTACTGGAGTGCAGGCGAGAGGGTAGATACCTAGGGATATGTAGATACCATCGTAACACGGGCATGCGGATCCATCGTATAGTACCTATGTAGTAGGTGACATGTACAAAGCACCTGCATGTAGGTAGGAATTTGCCTTCCTGTCTCCAGAGTCAAGAATTACATTAAGTACCCAGTACTTAAGACAATAGAGGGGGCGGCGGAACGAGGTCGTCCCCTTGCTGGCCGCCTACCACTGCTGCTCGCTGGCCGCCGGGTGACAAGGCAAGGGCCAAGGCCACCTGCCCCCATCTTTCAAGAGTTGGTCTTTCGCCGTTTCTACCTATCTGGGTCTCCCAATTCTCACCCCTTCCATCCATCCATCCATCCACCTCCAAACATCAACAACAACCACACCCGACCATCAACATTCCCGCCGACCGACGGCCGCCGCCTCGTTGATATCCAGCCACGACTCACGGCCGCATCTCATCGAACGCCTTCGCCGACTTGAGGAGAAAGGAATAATATTGATACCATCGCTCGCTGCCGTTGATTGATTGATTGATTGATTGGGGGTGTGTGGATGCTGAGCGGGCTCGGCAGTACAGACGACAGTGCTTGGATCGGAACAGGGCAACTCGGTCGGTGGCCTGGCGCGCCTCTTTTGCCACCATCATCACCTCCGCTCACCATCGCCGCCAACACCGCCAACACCACCTTCGACTCTGCTGCCGCCATCGTCGCCGCTTAACCCCTTGCTGCCACTCCGCCACCGATACCACTCTCCCTGTCGTCGGCCTTCTCCCGAGCGCATAAGGAGGAACCTTGAAGAAGAGCCATCGCTGTTTGCCGCCATTCTCCGCCGTGGCCGCCTTCTCCCTCTTCTGCTACTCCTGCTGCTCTTACTGCTGCTGTGGCTGTAGTCGTTTGACGACCTTCCCGCCGATCGGCATTCGGTCCTAGCTATCTTCGCTGGCTTCTACCGCGTCGGACCACCTCTTCCGGCGTCCATCACCGTCGTCCGGGAACCCATCACGCCATTTGATCTCGATGGCGGCAACCATGTCCTTTAACCCTCGGACACCCCAGAGCCCTTCCCAGTTCTCTCCAGGTGTCACCGACCAGGGAATGAGCATGAGCAACTCGATGACCTCCACCGCAACGTCATTGCCTACTGTGAGCCATGTCTTTGTCGTCGCAGTCTACCGTTGAACCAGGACCAACCACTGTGGTCCCTCTCCTTGCTCGTCATCACACCTTCTCCCACTTGTCGCTCACCATCTGTCCACGCGTGACTAATATTCGCTGTAGCCAGCACATAGCGTAAATGGTTCCGTTTTGCTGCCCGAAATTTCCCATGATACTATGATGACGGATGTGTCTTCAAACAAGCGGAAGAATTCCTTTGATGACACCGCGGCCCGCCAGCACAAGAAAGTTCACCTCGACGACCCCCGCAAGATCGGCATCCACGACTTACACTTGGACGTTGGCGAGAAATACCTCTTCTGCAGAACGCGTAAGGCTTCTCTAGTGTCTCAAGAGTCCCTACCGCTTTAGTTCTAGAAGTTGTCTTTCCGACACGGACATGCTCGCAACCTCTAAGTTGTATAGGTAATCAGCCTGTGATAGTACCCTAGTTAACACCGTTTTTCTCTAGCCCATTCTATATCTTCGCCGCACATGTCGGAAGATTTGTTCGATTCGTTTGGCCTCGCGGGCATTGCCGCCGAGGTGGCCCGTACCAAACCCAACGGAGAGAAGAATGCGCTACGGAAGACGTACAAGGGCCAGATCAAGACGTTGGGCCTGAGTGGTCATTTCGACGTCGTCAAGAAAGAGCCGTCGGCCTTTATGCAACTGCTGACAGTCGCGGACGAGGATTGGCAGAACCGCTCCACAGCAGGCAAGGAGATCGAGCGCGGCTTCGCTTCAATTCAGCAGAGCAACTTGTTGAAAGCAATGGCAGTGGGAAGAGGACAAATACCAAAGACGCTCTGGGACTCCTCTGTTCTAGGAGACTTGGCGCCCGTGCACGTCTCCAAGAAGACGAGCTCAGATCAGGCCCCACGAGCGACTGCTCCGAGTACCCCTGCGCTGTCCGCCGCAGGCGCTCCCCAGAAATCAGGCAAGCCACTGGCACCCCAACTGGACCGTGCTCGTCGACTTGGTAAGAAGAGAAGTTACCAAGACAGCAGCTTTGAGGGCTATGGTGAAGGGTACGATGATGATACTGGGGGTTACTCGACGGCCGATGGTGATGATCGGTCGTCCAAGCTGAAGAGGAGAAAGCAGGTGCATTCGTCAGATCATCCGTCTTCTAGAAACCTCTTGGCTGATCGGTTATGACAGAATTCAACCGGTCCATTACTGAGTGGACGCATATAAAATGATACCCAGGCAAAAATGAAGGAGGGGTTTGCAGACCGGCTGCAGAGGTGTAAAAAAATAGTTGGAAAGAAAGGTGCCAGCGAAGCTACCAAGTCCTATTTCTCGAGACAGCTTACGGTTCTCGATGGTTACTGCATAGTTGATGATTTTAGCATGGCGCCAGGCGTTGCGCATGGAATTTTATACATTCACATTAGGGTGGTCAACAGTCAGTTTGGGGCTCGCTCGTCTTGCCCAGGAGACATCCCAGGCAGGGAGTCCCGAAATCCACCAGCTGCAGCAAATACATACAGACATGCCTTCAGCTAGACAATATTAAAAATTTGGTCCAAAGGAAATGCATACTTTGCTCCAATACTTGGCTCCGGGTATATACAACATGTCACGCAGTGAAGGTCTTTTCGCTCTGGCACAAAATGGCAAATATAGGCGTACATTGATGAACCGAGAGGCAGCGAAGGAAGGCTATGGCGGCATGTCACATAATGACCTCAAGCAATGCCACCAGTTCCTACGACACTCGAATTTGATGCCACGCTTCTCGAACATGGCACGCAGGAGGTCCCAGTCTGACTCGCTCAGATTGTCAAAAGGAGGGCGGTCCCCGTCCGGCCGAGGATCCGGCGGACCGCCGGATATCGAGACGGCCCGCAGACGCGGAAAGCCGCCGTTGATGGCGCACTGAGCGAATAGCCTGATATCCTCGAGGAAGTCGCGCGAGATGTTGACCAGGGTCAGCGTCACCAGGGACTCGGGCAGCTTCTCGACGAAGATGCCGCCAGTCGTGGCGTCGGGGGGTGCCGCTGCCGTCGCGACGGCGGACAGGGCGCCGGGGTTGAGGGTGACGGACTCGAGAAGGGGGAAGTCGCGCAGGGACTGGATGCCCTGGGACTGGACGCCCTGGTGCTGCTCGCGGGGACTATCCCGGGAGAAGTGGAAGATCTCGAGGCGGCGCAGGGTCTGCCTGGCGGGCTCGAGGGCGACGACGATCTCGGCGGGGAGCCGGTCCATGGCCCAGTGGGGGCCGAAGGAGACGTAGGTGAAGTTCTCGAGGCGGCGGCAGTACTTGCAGAGGAAGAGGCCCTCGCGGTGGAAGCGGCTCTCGATGATGCGCAGGCGCTTGAGGTTGCCGAGGTCGAGGTCGTAGTCGGCGGTGATGCTGTAGCACCGCTTGAGGGAGAGGTACTCGAGGTTGGGCGAGTAGCGGATGATGTCCTGGACGTCGGCGAAGTTGAAGCGCCGGGACACGCTCTCCTCCTCGATCTTGAGCTCGGTGAGGGACCAGAGGCGGTTCGAAGGGCTCTTAGCCCAGATGGAGAGGCACTCGTTGAAGCCCTCGGGCGAGCTCGGGACCTTGAACTCGAGGGTCCTCAGGTTCGGGAGCGAGCAGACGAGGAGCTGGTGGGCGAAGCTGCTCCGGCTGGAGACCCCCCACAGCGCGGCGGAACTCATCCGGATGTTGGAGACGGGGACCCGCAGGCGACGGGCGACGTCCCCGACCAAGGCCGAGTCGTACTGGGAATACTGCCTGAAGAGGTCCTCGCGGTCATAGTGCTTGGTGTATGCCGAGGTTGTGCAGCTCCTGGGAGACGGATCAGTCACCGTGACTTCGCTTCAGCTGCAAGACGTCTAGCACGTGAGCGCACATGTATGAGACCAGGGGGGAGCAGAAGCGATCGATCTTCATTCATCGTCCCCATTGTAACACGACAACATCGGCGCCGGATTCAGGGGCAGGCGATTCATTGTATGAGACGGCGGTGAAGTAGGTAGATGAGAGATAAGTAAGATCAACAAGGAAGAGAGAGATATATATCAGAGAGAAATTTGGGAATTACATACATCTCAGTCACGACTTTGGCGAGATACTGGTTGTTGGACACGGTGCGGATGAAGGACGAGAGGCTCTGGTAGCGCCTCCGCCTCTCCTCTTCTTCGTCGTCGTTGTTGCGGTCAAATGTCTCGAACTTCTTGTAGAGAAGCGGTATGCCGAGCTCCCAGAGAAACCTGCATGTGCGCGACAGCCGCGACAGGGTCTTGTTATCGTGGATGTCTTCGTAGATCATCTGCCATATCTCGGTCGGGAGATCCATGGCCAGAGGTACAGCCTGCAGCCGTCTCAACCGAACCGGTATAGCCGTAACTCCCCAACAGTAGGAGTGTAGTGAGGCACGAGGGATGAGCTGACAGGCTGGTAGATGGGCAGTACAGGGAGGGTCGGATAGATTTAGCTGGGAAGATTACGGCACGAATACGCCAGCTAAGTAAGTACTTACTTAAGGTAACCCAAGAATGCGTGATCGTTGTTCTTTCCAGAACCTCATGGCGTAGGCGGCTGATGTGTAACCTTCTTAGAGGAGATAGACACTACCTACCTATGTAAGTCTAAGTAGGTCCCCGTATGTAGGTAGGCCGGTACCCGGACTATAGGGTAAGTGTACCTGGCGATTAGAGGTAGGTAGTACCCTGTCTACACTATTGTCAAGGCCGACAACCGGGTCATCAGTTGACCAGCTCAGCAGGCGCTGTTAGCGCTATCTAGTACCCGAATAGGTAAGTCGGCAATTACCAAGATTGACAGTCTCCGAGCTACTGAAAGCCCCCAAAGTTGTCCCAGCAGTACATTTACCGCACTGGGATATAGGTAAGTACTTACTTAGAACAAGTAGCGTACTTGGAGTATGTACAAAGTAGGTACGGACGGGATCAATTCGACAACCTCCTGCTTCGCTTAAGAGACCCTAAAAAGGTAAATAAGTAAAACCTTCATGAGACTTGAACTACCTACATGCAGGTACTCAACCATGTTTAACGTTAGGTTGAATCTTTACCTACTATGTAGCTAGATACAGGGCCCTACTTAGGCACACTAAAACCCCACTAATCTCCACCTCCGCCCGTTGATTATAGTCCATGTCGGCCAATCCCAAGCTCTAACCCCGTCTTCATTCTATCATCGCTCCCAACACCAGCAAGCAGGCAGCCAGGCTTCGGGAAGTGATCGCGTACGCCGCCTATTCGAGAGCCTCTCTTTTTCTCTTTTGGACATGAGTTCGGCTGCTTCAGACTTCAAGGGCCTAGGCGGCGGACGCCAAAGCCCAACGAAGTCGCCGTTTGGAGGCCTCTATAATGATCCCCGCACGTCGTCCACCCAGTCCTTAACGCCCTCCCTGCCCGAGTATGAGGAGGTGGAGAGAAGGACGCTATTGGTGGTGTATATCCATGGCTTCATGGGAAACGACACCTCGTTTCAGTCCTTTCCCGCTCATGTGCATCAGTGCCTCAAGCTGGCCCTCTTGGACAGTCATGTCGTGCACTCCAAGGTATATCCGAGGTACAAGACCTACAAGTCTATCGAGGTCGCTCGCGACAACTTCAGCACATGGCTTGAGCCCCTCGAATCTCCCAAGACCGACGTTGTCCTTGTTGGACATTCCATGGGTGGTTTGTTGGCTGCCGATGTCGTTCTGAAGGCGAGTCGTCCCGGTCCGGGGCCGAGGCCGAGGCACCGCACCCCCGTCGAGTCTCACGGCTAATCGTCTGGTGCAGCCGCCTACACAACAGCATCAGTATCTCAGTGGCTATTTCAAGCACCGCATCCTCGGCGCGGTGAACCTGGATTCCCCTTTGTTGGGCATGCATCCGGGCATCATCGTATCCGGAATATCTAGCTTGTTCAGAAAGGCGGAGACGCCAAAAGTGCCAGGCGAATCACCGACACCGTCTTCGCCCGGCCCTGCTAGCCCTGGCGCCCTCGGCCTTCCGTCGCCAAATGTCTCCATGTACTCCATGCCGTCGACGATATCCGAGACGCAATCCTTTCCGCCGCCACCACCGGCACCCTTCATGCGCCCTGCCTTGACTAATGATCCAACTTTTAACCCAAGCTTCCCAAATGACGTTCGCGTCCAGGAGAGGACCTGGTGGGGGAACGTCGTACATTTCGTGAAGAAGCACAATTCTGAAGGACTGATCAACGCCGCCGCTAACCACGTCATGTCGCACATGGAGTTCGGCGGCAGCATGTTTGATATTCATTCTCTCACATCTCGCTACGAGAACGTTCGAAAGCTAGAGGATGTGGATGACTCAAAGCAGGTTGGCGTCCCAGGCGCGCCGCGCCAGGTCCGCTTTATTCAATACTATACTATCTGTAATGGATTTCCAAAGAAGCCAAAGCCGGAAGATCTCGGTCGAGACGAAGCACCCTCCACGCCAAATAATGATAATTTGGAGAAAGGCCCCTCACATATATCATTTGATGGCCCCAGTTTCGAGTCCCAGGATGAGATATTTAAAGAGGACCTTAAGCCTTTGAGCATATCTAATAGTGAACGATCAAGTCTGGAGTTTCTTATGCCGGAGCCGATGCCTGACGAATTACCGCCAGCTGTGGAAGATAATTTCATTGGGATAGAAACAACCAAATCAACCCCCAATAACGACCTATTAGAAACTACTCAAGCAAGCGGGCACGATAAGACTTTGTCCTCTGCGGATGAGCTACTACCCGAAGATAAGTCCTTAACAGCGGACATGATAGGTGCTGTAGCTGCTTTAGATCTCGACCTTCCGGCCGTGCCCGAGCTACCACCAAAACCCGACCCTGTAGATCTGGAGAAGTATGCCGATAAAGACGCCCGAAAACTAGCCGAGAAGGAAGCAAAGCGTGTCCAAAAGGTATACGCGCAAGCTATCAAAGACCGCGAGAAGGCGGTTAAGGAGCGGGAGAAGATAATTGAGAAGCGGCGCAAGAAGCAGGCGCAAGAAGCCGAGAAGAAGGCCAAGGAGGAGAAGAAGAGACGTAAGAAGGAAGAAGCCGCCGCCGCCGCCACCACCACGCCATCTCCCGCGGCACCAGCCGACACTGAACAACTCTCGGCGCCCGTCAACCAGGCATCGAGCCCCCCGCCCCCGGAATGGAGGCCGGTGTCCCCGGGCCCGACGCCCGTGCAGCAAGGCAAGGAGAAAACATTGAATAGGAGCCAAAGTGCAGACAAGGGCAGGGATGAGGAGAAGAAGACGAAGCTAAAGCAGCGCAAGTTCTGCAACGTGCCGAAAGTCAACGGCCGCGTCGACCCCAAGTGGGTGAGCGTCTTTATGAAAGACATGGACGAGGTAGTAGCACACACGAGCCTCTTCTTCCCGGGCGAGCACTACGAGGGCCTCGTGGGCAATGTCGGGAACACCATCGCCGAGTGGGTCCACGAGGACATGACGAAGCGGGCCCTCTTAGGGCTACGGTGATGAACGCTCTGTCACGACCTCTGCGATGGGATGCTGGGGACGACAAGCTCGTCTAACAGCTGATTCAATCGATGGCAGAGAAGAGGAGAGAAGAGGTCTCCAGATGATATGCCATGAATGGAATGAAAACGTAGTTTAGAAACGCGTCCGGGGCTTGTGTAATGAATATTACGTATTGGGCGACCATGCTACGGTAACTTTGAGAACGTTGAATAGAGATTGTATGCTTCTTGCCTGCATTCATTTTTGAGTCTCTCTCACTCTCTGTGTGTGTGTCTCCCCTAGTAGATGCCGACCATACCGATGCCTTGGCAACGGATGATATATCTCCTATAGTCATGAGCAGTCTTCATAAGACACGTTGCCCAGACGGTCGATTATAAAAGTATAAAATATACGTGACACAGAAACGTCGCCGGCGATCCCATAACATAGGCGCAGAATCTCGGCATCATCAGTTTCCCTCCAGTGAGTCCATCGAAGCGACCCCAGTTCTTCTTCTCCGGGTACTGGTGAGACAGATGTTCGAGACGTGCTAGGACCTTAGTGTCATGTCTTCACGTAAGACCCCTTGACCCTTGCCATGTCTTACATAAGGGACGAATCAAGGGGGAGTTGTTCTCACATGTGTGGGAACACGAGCTATGTGCAACCGTTGTACGGCTCTAGTGAGAGAGGAGAGGACGTCCTCGTCTTCGTCGAATTGCAACTCACGTCCTCGAGAGAAATTTCCAGACTCCCACATTTCGAAGAATGAATGCACGTCATTGTCTTCGGCTTCCCTAAGTTGTCGTGATGATTTAAACGATGTTCGGACCGCTCGTGTCTGCCATTAATGACAGTTGGGTATAGAAAAGGGGATATCAGACAGATATGATGATGTGGTCTTCGCAGGAAAAAACTACCATGCCAACACCAGTTCTAATGCAGAAGAAGCGTCTTCGCCTCAAGCCGCGGAACTCTCCGCCATGACATCCATGATATCTCGCCCGGCCGACGCCCCAAGCAAGAGTAAGAAAACAGACCCCGGACCTCTAGCCCATGAGATAGCTGTTGACACTCTGCAGGGTCGCGCGGCTCGGATTCGCCTCGGGGAACGCCATCATGATCCTGCTCAGCCGGACCCTGATCAGGCTCTTATTCACGGCCGAATCCGCGGCGCGGGGGCGATAGGTCCCCCCGTCGTCGAAGAGCCGGCACGCGAGCGCGAGCGCGACTCCTATCGATATATCCCTGCCCGTCTCGCACGCGATCACGACCCGCCGCGGCGCCGAAGTCGGATTCCCCCCGGTGCTTTCCACTTCTTCTGCTCCTTCTCCTCCTCCTTCTTCTTTCTCCTCGAGATACGCGCGCACGAAGTCGCAGATGGCCGCGAGGGCGACCCGCAGGTTGCGGCTCGCGAGCTTCTGCCTGCCGACGCCGACTTCCATCCGCGCGGGGCCCTTTGCCCAGGAGCTCTGCTCCGTGGTCTCCGGGACGAAGGTGACGGTGCACGTGGACGCCGGCTGCGCGGCCACGGGCAGCGGGCTGACGAACAGGCTCGGCGTGAGTTGGACAGGGGCGTCCGGCGCGGGCGCGGGCGCGGCGGCGTGGTCCGCCACGAGCGATCGGATGAGATCAGGCAGGTCGGCCTCGGGCGCGGAGAGCAGCGCGCCGACGTGCCGCCAGAAGACCGGGGCCGTCAGGCCGAGGGCCCAGTTCTCCGTGTCGTCGCCCGCGCCCTGGATGTACCCGCCCTCGCTCATCTCCCCGCCGACGACGCGCCGCGAGCTCGTGCAGCAGATGACGGGGTGCGCGTCGTCGAAGACGCGCCCCGTGGAGGGGACGAGCCGGGACTCAGGCGTAACCCATACCGGGCGCAGCGGCCTGGACACGTGCCTCCGGAGGGCCGCGACGTCGACGCCGAGCGCCCGCAGCGACGCGACGTGCCCCGGGATCCTGGCCTCGGCCTGCGCGTGCTCGGAGCGCGACACGACGCCCGGCGGCGTGCGCAGCTGGTGGTGGTGGGAGGAGCGCCACGGCTCCTCCTCGGGGAACAGGACGCGGTTGAGGACGCAGCACCAGATCGGCACGGTCTTGCTCAGGGCGTCGGGCATCCGCTTCCCGCGCCGGGTCGAGTCGACGACGACGCAGCCGTCGTGCCGGCCGATGACGGAGAGCAGGTGCAGGTTCAGGCGCCGCGAGCTGAAGTTCCACTGGCCCGCGTGGCCGTCGGTGCTCTTGAAGTACGCCGACCCGGCCTTGGCCTCCGGGTCGACGTACCAGCTGCCGCACCTCTCGTTCGCGATGAGCGGGCGGCCGAACGCGTCGGCCACCTCATCGACGAAGTCCGCGTCCTCTCTGATCGAGCGCAGACGGTTGGATATGGACAGGTTCGCCCGCTTGAGGTCCGTCAAGATGCGCGAGAAGTTGTGGTTGGCTTGTGGCGAGAAGATCAGATCCGCCTCGGTTGCCATGAAGGCCAGTCTTTACAAAATATGAATGAGATGGGTGTTGGTCTAACAGTTAATCTAATCGTGAGGGCAGCTGGAGATGTTAGCAGCTTTGAAAGTTGAATCCAATATACAAAATTCGCGACGGATCTGTCTGATATCGTAGGGAGCCTCACAGCTGGCAACTGAACCGTCAACTGGCAAGCCCAGTATACTTATACATACAACATTATTCATACAACATCATATGTACTTCATACAACATACCGTTGTGTATTAGATTCTCAGTCAGGTAGTCACTCTAAGATGGGTTGTCTAAGGTACCGCCAGGCATTTAAAAGTTGAATTTACTCGCGTTTATATTAGGTTGGATTTAGTATATAAACCCTTGTGAGACCGATTCCACGTTGTCGTGATCCTCCTTTCACCAGCTTCATTTCTCAAACTATTACTCCACCAATTCCAACAGCGCCATGGTCATCCATCCCGTCTCGTTAGGTAATGGCCTCATGAATTCGGAGAGGTCTACTCTCTCATGTTTCCTGTCCGTTCTGCTCGTGTCCATACTTCGGTCGTTCGCGTAGGAGCTTTGCCGGAAAACTCGCTGTCTTCGGGCCGTCCTCTTCAGCAGATCACCTCCGCCTTCACTACTAACGAGTAGGTGCCTTCTTTCTTCAAAAGACTCGGGGTGATCATCAAGTCCACCACTCCCTGCGACCCAAGCTTCGCTCTCATATCCATGACATTGTCCGCGAACGGAAAGCCGTGCATGAGAGTGCTCCCGGGCTCGTTAAACATCAGAACAACAAATCTGGATTGATCAAAGGCAGCGCCGAGCTCTGCGGTCGCCGTGACAATGTTGCGGAGTGCAGCTTTGAGAGCGACGGGGTCCTTCTCGCCTGCGAAAGGCATAGTCGACTTGATGAGCTTCGTGGTGGTCTCATCGATGAAATCTTTGTCGATCGGAAAGGTCTTGCCGATTAAGACCGCAGTGCGAATACACCACTCTTGATACTCTGCATCGGGCACTTTTTTCGACAGGGGCTCCGCAATCTCTCCAATCTTCTTGCTAATGTCGCGTCCCCACGCACGGCACGGAACCTGAAAGTATCGTAGAATGTATCTCCAGATGAGGGCCCGGAATAGGTAGTAAGTCATGTTTGGCGTGTTTGCGTATGTCTTCCAGTGTGGCGAGATCATTTCGAACTCGGCCTGGAGCTCTTTCGTAACCGAGGTGGCCAAGAAAGGCTTGTTGAGGTAATCCAGTGACAGAGTGCGGATCTGATCCCGAAGTTGATTCCATCGCGCCGTAACTTGGTCGTCGGTTAACCCAACAATGGCTGCCGGGCTCGACTGGGCGAGCTTGGCTTCAAGCTTCTGGCACATTTTATTCTTCGCTTCAAGCGCATCGAACATTTCTCCAAACTGCGCCTCGGCTTGCTTCATCCGTGAGCGGGTGATAGTCACCGTGTCACCTCCGTCCGCATCTGGTGTATGCTCCAAAATCAGTCGATTTGCCATGTCCTTCTGTGCCGAAGAGATCGCTGAGACCTTGTGTGTCCCGTTCAGTCTCAGATTCTCTGCCTCCAGGCGCGCAATCGTGCTCTCCAGTGCCGACTTCTCGTCTGCCCATGATTTTATTGCCTGATTATGGTCGGCTCGCAGCTGACGGAACTTCTTGTCCCGGTCATGAAGTGCGCCTTGCGTATCACCGAGCTGTTTCCGAAGGGAATCCATGTTGAGGGCTAATGATGGGATTTGTGAAAGGTTGAACAGGTAGTATGAAGATAAGGGTGTTTACCGCGGGTATAGGTTGTTTCTCTCGGGTTGAAGAGTCTTGGTCGAGAAGCTCATAATGCAGTCCGGGTCCAGCTATAAATATATGTGCCTGTACCCGATAGTTCAAACTTTATGAGCTGTTTACTTAGCGTCGCTGTTGTTGCTGTTGTTGTCTTCGCATACTTTTGTTTATACAGCATTAGACTTTTGCACAAGCAGCAGCCTTTGTCGCTTATATCTCCGAGTAGAATGGAGAACGCGGAAGTATAACCAGTTGACAGGCTAGAGAACTCTGTAGTGGACAAAGCCGTGTGCGAGCCGCCCTCCCTGTGAGGTTCTGATGCTTGTCGCCGATGTTCTCGTCTTTTGTCATGGCCACATTTTGTCGGTGCACAGCTTCGATCCTGTGCAATGCTGCTATAATCGCCACGCTCCAGAATCGCTCACATGGTCATAGTTGGTTTCAATTTTTAGAGTTTCAAGCGTCACACGCCTGCGTGGGGATGCGAACACAAGTCCATGCAGCAAGAAAAACATAAGTGAATTGGGTGAAAAAGAAAAATGTCAATTGAACCTAAGACTAAAGCTTAGACTAAAAATTGGAACAGTTCAACCCGGGTAGGTGGATACAGTTACGCCTGTCACACCAAATATTCTCCGCTGCATTGAATTTTGAAAGGTACTCAAAAAACTATAAATAAGGCTAGAGTACCAGGGCTACATGTATCTTAGGTAGTCAAATTTTTCTCTCTTGTTAACTACATTCATGCTGAGTCGAGGGTACAAAGCCCAAGATCCTTGGGAAAGTACACTGAGGTAATGGGGCAACTTAGGTACTTGGCCTTAGGTATGTTCCTGAAGAGTGATGGAGGGTACAGCTCCAAATGATGTTTCAGTCGTTATAGAAACACAGTGGCACCAATAATAATCTTGAATTTTAATAAGCTGTTGTTTCAAGTGTTGTTTAAGGATATATAGTGTATTTGGAAACTAAGAACCTTGGAACTTAAAGTAGAAAATACCCTGAAGCAATCAAGATACCCGGAGCTTGGGCCACAACCTTGAGCTTTGGGCTGAGGCTAAACCACTTCATACCCCTGTAGATCTAGAGCTTAGCGCCATTAACAGGAACTATAGCCCAATTAGGTTAGTGTTGAGTACCTTACCTAACCGTGACTAGAAGAGCATGAAAATCAGAACTTTATCGACGATACAAAGTATATCGTGGCGCATCACACTGTCAATAGCTTGTTGATACGTCGTTTAGGATACCGAGACGCACAACATGATCACCCAACTTTAGCGCGCTGAGAGCACCTTTCAGACAAGATTAACTTCATCACAATAGTCTATACTATAAAGACTCCCGGAACCTGGCAGCACAACAATATCTACCAAGGCCATCAAACTGTAACCCCTTACTACCCCTATTTTACCAATAGCAGAAAAAGGGGGGGAAATTAGACAACTTCTTATATAGACATAACACCCACTTGATTCATGTCTTCTGTTGATATAAGGATTGGCATAGGTAGCTTTTGAGAGCAGATTGAGATACATATTAGAGTTTATTACCTGAAGTTTTAAATTGAGCGACTATGTTGTGATACTGTCACGGAACAGAGCTGCAGCATTATACTGGTACACCATTTGAACCTAACAGCAAATGTAAAATGTTGTCAAGTTGGACACTCCTGCAGACACTCTCGAGATGACATATTTGGACACGAGGTCCAAACTAGGCAAGAGGAAGCAAGGCGGCTAAACTTACCTTTCAGAAAGTATCGAGGCAACTCGAACTAGGTGGTAGATGATCTATAGCCTAATGATTCATAAAACGACAACGTATATCTGAGTTCGGGGAGGAGGAGGAGTGAGGGATGGTATAAGCACAGACCGTGACTTTATTCCCTTCATAGCAACGTCTTGATTCGGAAATATTCAGGGCATCGAAGGGTCCTAGTTAGAATTTAAGTCACATGGCCTACGATGAGGACCGAAAGAGGAGGGTAACTTCGGGTGAGTAGAATGGAATTTGAATTCAGTATAGCTCGGGACCTCATCATCATAACGGACCATGCTCATTGGTCATGTCAGCAGATTTCCGGTATCATGGCTGCCACCACTCCTGTTTAGTCAGCGTGTTGTCGTGTAAGGTAAAAATACGCTTCTCAGAAGGACAGGGAGATAGAAAGAGGGAGAGTACTAATTAGACTTCATCGAGCATAGAAAGCTGCGAGGATGTTTTATATTAGATATAGTCGAGAAATGAAATCAGACTTTGTGTTAGTCTGTTGTCATGCTTGTAAGGTGTCAGGATTTATAGACCCCGCCGCAAAGCTCTCATGTACTCAGGGCTCTGATTTGACAGATTCATAGTTATTCCCTACCTTACACGTCAACAATATGCAGCAATGTGCCCAGGTCTCGCCCACAATGTAATATCTTTACATAAAAAGTTTTGTTCTCGTTATTACGGACGCGTCCTCGCCACGCGAGGACTTCCTAAAACGCAATAACTGTTACTTATATGATTACGTTGCATGATTACCAAACCACCACACATCTAAGATGAGACATATCAAAAAGGTTATTATTTCCGACCCGAGTGATTGCGGGGTAGTATTACGGCAACGATATCCGCGATGCCAACTGACAGTACCTGCATGAAGACAGAAACTGGGGATTCCGGGGTTGATCGTCTCCCTCTCTAAGTAGTACTGATAGTTTTTATGATTTTGATATTAATTATATGTGAAGATGTAACTCGATTGGAGCATAATATGTCGCCAAGCGATGCGGTTGTAGTGACAGGAGTAGATATTGTGATAGCGACATTAGATTAAGTAAGTCACAGGTGACTAGTTTCACACTCGCACCCATTCTCACACATGCGGGATTTCCGCCATGGTCGCACTACAGGTGAGCTTAAAGTTCATGTCACGTCCGGTCAACAGCCGGCCGGGGTAAACGTAGGTAGCTTATGTCAGACGACGTAACAGATGCGCTCGCGATCCGGCGTCTCCTCGCAAAGTTCACGGCCCTACCTGGCGGGCGAACTAATGGGATCAAATGTTGTCATCCCCACCCTTTGCTGTTGTCATCCGGCTCTAACACGGGGCTATGAACTATGCCAGACAACTACTTAATCATCGCCATGCTGGCTAGCGCCCACTACTCCCCGCCACCGGCACACGTTATTCCGCTCGTAAGCCTCTCAAAAGCTTAATCATACTGCATGCAAGTAAGCTTACATTGATCCTCCCAGTTGGGCTTGATGGTGGATATTTACATTCGCGCTTGAGGATTTCGGCAAGCTCAGGACCGGTGGACTTAGACAGCCAATGTCTATATTCCCAAGGCTACAGTTGTGAAGCGTGTCTCAATTCATGGTGATACTTCGAGAGTCGAAAAAGATTGATAGCTCAATATATGTATAAACTATTCCAAAGACAACTATTATAAGCTTGGTTGCTGTGAAGAGTCTCATAGTCTAAAGTACGCGTAGCCTCTGCTCAGCTGATCCTAAGAAGCCATCGAGGCCTGAGCGGAAATATTGAAAGATGGTGGCCACAAACCTCGTCAAAGCGTAAGTATGAAGAAGAACTAATTCCGGAAAAGGCGGGAAGTGTGCTATTGCCGTAGCTGACCAACCTCACTTCAGTCCTAGAATGCCAGCCGCTGTCTGCCAAACAATCAGACCATCGTGCTGGAGAACCCTAGAGTATCTAGGTTGGGGATACGTCACTTGTCATTCCTATCCGCCACTCTGATGAGCAGGTATAGTAGTTGTGTACTTCTCGGTGAAGGCAAGAGGGCAAGAGATCGCGAGCTCCCCTCCATCAACGCACCGCGCGTCCACGAAGACCGCTCACCGGAGAAGGCAAGGGCAACGAGCTCGTCTCCCGCAGATGGGCAGACGCAAACCGGCTGACAAGATCGGGTATATAAAGACAGCAGCACCTCCTCAAACTCTGGTCTTTTCATCCCCAAGCATCTCGCACCAAGCTCAACAAGCCTCCTCAGTAGATCAGACCAACCCACAAACAACACCCGCGACACCCTCCAAAGCAGCAAATATGCAGTTCAAGACCGTCACCGCGCTCTTCGCCATGCTCCTGGCCTCTGCCCCGGCCCTCGCCAACCCGGTCGAGAAGGTCGAGGCCCGCCAGTCCCCCGTCGGCACCTGCGGCTCGCAGTTCGGCGCGCCCATCACCGCCTTCCCTATCGGCGAGGCCTGCAACGGCGACGGCTTCGCCTGCGACCCCAGCTGCACTGACATCGTAAGGACTCACCTCGCTCTTCCTCGTGCTCTTCCTCTTCCTCTCCGATGAACGGGAGAGAAGACCAAGGGATAGGCGAAGAGAACAACTTCCTGCTCAGAAGTTAAAACCCGAGAGCCGATAGACTGACAAATATCTCTCGTAGATCCAATGCGCCAACGGCGTCTTCGTCGTCATCGCCTCCTGCGGCAGCTCCACCTGCGCCGGGAACCACAACGGCGGCGCCGTCTGTGGCTAAATCCGTGAGTTCTTCCCGCCGAAAGTTCGTTCGAAAAAACACATTTTTCAATTTTTCAATTAGTTAGTCTCGGATGGCGACGCTTAGGCTAACGAGGGTATATAATACAGCTTCTTTAGAGAAACGGCCGTCTTTGCCCCACCCCCTTCGCTGGCATCCGTGCGTGCAAGCCTGGATCTGGAGATGTAGGGGCGAAGCGGGTTTGGATGGCGTGAGACGCGGATGGGATGGCGGACGAATGGGCTGCATTGGAAAAAATGCCGGGGGAGAAATCGCAAGGGAAAACCAACGAACCAACGAACTAATTAACCAACCCGTCAGCTCTCCTTGCGAGGTATCTGTCGTAACTATTCCCATCATCAAGAGAACGCATTAGGGATGGGGATATCGGGAATTTTGCTGCTGAGGTTGGTTGTTAGTTAGTTAGCTAGCTGATTACGTACATACTTGCAATTCGACATGACAACTTGTAACCGGCGCCTAAACTTTCTCTTTATTTATGATAAAAAGTGAATACGGGTTGCTGTTTTCCTCTTTGGGATTTTGTCTTCTTGTGAAGCACTCACCACCTACCCCAACCTACTTACCTATCTTCCACTCCTCGCAACATGGGTGGCCGTGATATACCTAAGACTGATGAGATGCCGGATCGGACAGCACACTTCGAAGGGGTGCTTGAGAAAAGGTCATCGAGCTTAGGAGCCAACTCGACCCCGTTATATGGTTCATCGCGAGCATCAAGGGCCAGTGACACCGCGATGGAAGATATAATTGATGTGAATATCATAGGACTAAGGAATCTGTAATCGTCAGCGGACTGTCAAGACAATATCTGGAACTCTGTATAATGGAGAGAGAGAGAAGTTCCCGCTCAAGAAACTATGATGCAAACCTGTCTTGGATACGCTCATAGGCTGTATTGCTCACAATTTAGTTCACAGGCCCTGGGGTTATGCCGGTATATTATGATTACGAACATGCCTATTTCATAGCATATCTATCTATCCTGAGTTCAAGAGTCGTCTTACTTCGCCCTTTTCGGTAAATATCTAACACGGGCCGGACAATTGCCGTGGTCGCCGTTGAAGCTATCCCGTGCCGGGATGAGCTCTCCGTTCTGGAGGCTGCCCTTCACAAACCATACGTACCATGCCTCGTGCAGCGCGCCGTGTCGCGAACACTTGAGTATGACGCGACTACCGCTATACTCCTCGAGAGCGGCCTGGACATCGGCCAGCGCGTGTGTCTTGGACGAGTGTGGCTCGATCCCGACGCGTTCGAGCGCGCGGTACGTGTCCAACCTGCGGAAGAGGTCAAAGGCGCGGATGAAGTAGTCAACCACCTCCATGCCTGGGGTGTAGGACTCGCCGTAGCACGAAGGTGCGAGCGTATTTATGCACGTGCCGTGCTTGTTATATTCATGCGCCCAGAGATGTTCGTTGGTGCCGCTGTTCGTCATTAGCATGGTGTAAGTAGTTAGACATAGTCGCGAGTCCCGCTTCTTTCTGTTCTTCTTGTTCCTCTACCTTGAAGCCCGCGGAAGCTGTATGAAAACCCTGGCGATGATACAGTACGACACATGACGGAACAGATGTTTAGGTGGTGGGGTACGGGCGGACTTACTAGCTGGCAAGCCAATATCGGTTCATGTCTGCCACAAGCTCCCCTTGATCGTAATGTTCCAGCACGGCTGTGATGTTGTTAAACCTAGGCGTCATCCCGCAGTATTGATCATAAGAGCCGTCGCAGAGATCGGGCCTGTTTTGCGCAGCGTCAGCTCTTGGTTCTTCCCATTCTCTGTAGCTAACCTAACGTACCAAAGACCATGCAGGGTCCAATCATCTTCGCCCCCGCCGACATGTATCTCCTCGTCCCAGAACTGCGTCAGCAACAGTCGGCCTCCCGGGTGAATGAAGCAACAAGTGTCGGCGGCCGTCTGGTTATTGCAGCTCACAGGCCCGTCGAGCGGGCAGGAGGGCGCGCCGCTGAGGGGATCGTACGGCGTGATACCGGCGAAGTCGGGTTGGCCTCCATGGCCTGCTTCGTCCGGGAGGTTCGTGGCGGGTTCGAAGGAGGCGCTGGGTTGGGCTGGGTCGAATAGCGAGGCGATAGAGTCGGGGATGTTGTGAGAGACGCTGTTGAGAAGTGGCGTCTGGGAGATTAGATGATTCGCATAGACGAGGAGAGAGCGCAGGGATATTGTCGGCGCCATGCTGTGCTGTTACTGCTGTGATACTGCTGCTGTGATGCTGCTGTGCTACGCCGTTGTGTCGCAATCTAGATATTATGTTGGAAAGGTCCTCGTCGTCGGTCGTAGCTCTTAGTTCTTCAGTCTGAGGTCTGAGGTCTTGGGTCTTTGATTGATCAAATAGAAAAAGAGATCTGACGGCTGCCTAAGTATCTTATCTGCATCTTCATCGCCACGGCATGTCCATCGAAGAGGAAGGTGAGCCTGGGAATGAATCCTGCCTTGACGCGGTTCTGCGTCGATGGGACCGAGCCTGCTGAGGCGTCATCAACAGCTGACCAGAAGCCGACCCGCCCGAGATCAGCTAAGATTTAAGACTGCCCACCACGTGTGACGTCGTTTTACTGGACGGAAGCGTCCGGTATGTGTGGGGAAGCTCTACCAGGTACACCGATTAGTGTGTTCTGCCTGTATGTATTTAGGTACATATTGAAGATAGCACATCAATGGTGCTACAGACTTGAGCAACGTTAAGGTTATTGTTCTGTCTCAGCCTAGGTACTGTCTCAAGGGCTCCCTCTCCCCTAAGTAACGCTATCCAACCCAGCACCTTCTTCTGGCGTGTGCTAAGCGCGGTGTCATCTCGCAATTCTGAGTCCACCACGAATCGCAAACCACCTCTTCGGCAACTGAGCAATGACCAGCAACGATCCTCTGCTCGTCTTATACAAACATCCTTGATCGATCTAACCCCGAATTGCAACACGTCGAATGGCTCATAAGTTACGACTTACCTATACTGTCCTAAAGGATACCATAGAAGAAAACAGGCAGCGGAGCGGAGCGGTACGTCAGTAAGTATACAACTTAGTATGAAAAGGGTATCTGGTAGTATTATTATTTTCGATGCGTATACATCTAAGTATTAGGAGCCCTCCCGGCCGATGCTTGCTTCCACTCCCCCCCTCGCCCATTCCGCACGGTAGGTAAGTATGCGATGCATGACAGCTACCTCGGGAAGGCCCCGATCAAGACCTTCTGATTCCGGGCGTCCTCGGGGTGGATTCCACGCTCCAAGAGCTCTGGCGCTGTGGTTATCGGAAGGTTGTACTTGTATGTGAAATCCCGTTCCTCCGGCGCCGAGCGCGGTCGTTGAGGTGTTGTGGACGGCTGTGCGACGTGTGCGGCGTGTGCGGCGTGTGCCACATGTGCGGTATGTGCCGCTGATGGCTGGGCCGTGTGTGTCGTCGATTGCGTGGCCGTCGAATTCGACAGCGCCTTGAGAACGGTATAGGAACTGATGTGGTTCTGCTCTCGGATCGCCCGTAAAGCCGACAAGGGAATGTCCTGCGGGTCTCGGCCCTGCTTCTGGATCGCGAACACGAGCTGCTGCAGTCGCCGGTCCTTTTTCCGCCTGTCGACCTCGATACACGCCCGCACAAAGAATACGAAGCGCAG
Organism: Nemania serpens; assembly: GCA_022578855.1. Lineage (NCBI taxonomy): Eukaryota > Fungi > Ascomycota > Sordariomycetes > Xylariales > Xylariaceae > Nemania > Nemania serpens. Next base: position 234,161 of record MU396697.1, read on the forward strand.
AAGCCTGCGGTTCGGCTCGTCGTCAGCACACGGGACGGGGCATCTCTCAGAATCGGGAAAACTCACGCTAAGAGGGCGAGGAAGCTGAACTGAGTGAGCGCCACTTGAACCCAAGAGACCAGATCACGTTCCTGCAAGTACCAGTCCGGCGCAGTAAGCTTCCCCCAGTCGGCGTTGTAACCCTGCCACACAACCGTGAAGATGCCGCCTACCCATAATATGAGTTCGACACCGACGTGAGCGCCAGGGTGGATGCCTTTTGCTATGCTCCCATGTACGATTATAACGACGAATTCGATTACGTCCCATAGTATGATGGCCGCTAGCTAGAATTATCACCATGGTAAGCATCATCCTCTCCGAGATATCGGAGTGGGATCAAAGCAAGTATCAATGTAGAGTCATCGTGGCAGGGTCACCACGACACAGAGCTATGGACTTGAGAAGACTCACCACAGGGTAACCAACCCATGCAGGGTAACCTAGCCCATTGCTGGAAGTCTGAATAGCAATGAGCTCACCTATATCGATGATGCCGAGCGTCAAGCACAGGGTCCGCAACATCACCTTGATGACGTTCCATTTCCTCTGATTGCCCACAATAGGCAAGTCTGGTAATTTTTCCCGGCCCGTCCGTCTCTTTCTCGTTAAATTGCCCATGGTGAATGAAGAGAGGCGCCCGACGGAACTTGTGCCGTCGCGAGTCTTTCGTATGTATTAAAAGCCCAGCGGGTTCCAGAACTTCGGTACCAGACACGATTATGGATTTTTCTTGCTGATCAGCGAATTCGGGCGTTCGGATCGTCGGGTTCATTCGTCGTTACGTTCAACGCGCCGTATTCACGGCCCATCGGTTTGGGCAGCCTCCTATTTGGGGTTGCCCAACCAACAACCTCGATTTGAGGTTATCCCAACCCAACCTTCTCAGCGTCACAGCCGGGCGGCTCAGTTTCGTCGGCGAGATAAAATCCTAATTCCTTGATGATGGCATTTCAATCTTCGTTTTGTCGTATTCGGGTTGCGGCGCGACCTGCCAGCTGCTCAAAATCTCAATCGGTAGCGTGGGGCGCGTGTGCTCGTCAGTGTGGTTAACAAGACGAAGAAGAGAAGAGCCCGGGACAACCCAAGAAAGGATTAATCTTACCCAAGTCTTCATGCACGGCAGTGGGTATCCTCTCTTCAGCTCGTCGGCTGAGCCACATTCTGTGCCGAGCAGGGGTTATGTACTCTTGGCAGACTACTCTTGACTAGATAGTAAGAGGTACCCAATTTTTTGGGATTTTGAATGTGGTGTTTCTGAATGGTATCTAGATCCTTCGTATCTTTGGCTGCAAATATTATCTGGAGTCAGGAATACTCAGTTGATCGTTAAAACGTACTGTGATCCAGTCGCTTTCTCTACTCGGCCTTGATAGCAGAGTTAATAGAGTGTACGTATATACCTAGATTAATCGATGAGCTCCTATTGGTACCATCCGTAGGTTTCAACGGGACAGGAGGCGCAGGTGTTTTAGTCCAGGCTAATCTGGGCAAGCGATTTGACATGATGGCTGCACTGCTGCCGGTATGCCGGGTTCGTTGGAGTCAAGTTTACCCAAGAATAGTATAGTTGGTTCATAAGCAATCCGCCAAAATCTTGGTAATTACTGTCTAACCTATATTGTCTAGGCTGCATTTATTTGGGGACTTAGTCTATATCTATCCAGGTACGAAGTATCTGGTGCTAGCTGCCTATCTTCAATTCATATTTACATCTGCGATCTCATCCTCATCTATATACTTGTAAGTAGGGCATCTTGTCCTTTCTACTGAACTAAGCTAGGTAGGTAGTCTCCGCAGAAACGATCTATCCCACGAGTATCTCATCCGATAGCTCAGAAAGTTCTAGTCAAGGTAGTTAGTTAGTTGGTAAGGTACTAACTAAGCATGCGAACATCATGCAATTTTATACGCACGTCTACCTCATCTCCGCGGATCAAATCCCCTTTCACTAAGTGCCGAGACTGAATAAGTATTAGTGTAAACAAGTAAATTCAGTAACTATGTAAAAATACCACGTCAGTAAGGGGTAAGGTAACAATAAAAAAATGAAGAAAAACATAAGTAGGCAGTCTTAAAATCGCTGTTTCAACAGTATAGAGCCGCAACCTCCAAAATGCTTTGTCCTTAGATCGCGCCACTCGTCATAGGTACTTTATATAAGTTATGTCAGCAGCATGCCGTTCATATTCCATAACAAAGACGGTAGATGCACTGCAGTAGGGAAACCCGAGCCACAATCACCCCCGCCTCATAGGTAGAACAAAATGAGGTGAGCGTAAGAGTTGTAAATGAGTGATGGAGGGAGAGAATATCGAGTTCAGTACGCGAGACTGCAGTCTATCGAATTTTACATCTAGCCTAGTCTAAAGGACATAATACACAAGTGAACACGGCTGAAAACAAGCCTGTCGTCAAAGAGGCCACCTAGGGTATGGAGAGAAAGAAGGAGGAGAAAAAAGAGGGCAAAGAAGGAGCCGAAGTTTGGTACCAGTTTTGCAAATACAATCCCAGACGCGAGAGCCACCGAATTCGACGCCGGAAATAATAAAATAAAAAGCGCCAGACCATGCGAATGAATCAGGAATGACCTGACCTGACCTAACCCAACCTGAAAAAAATGCAAAAAAAGAAGAAGAGAAACCCCGGCGTCGTCCGCCCTATACCACCTCCCAGTCCATGGCGTCGACCATGAATTCCCAGTCGTCTGAGTCCGTAGTCCAGTCGGCCATGCTCACGGGCTGGTCCCACGCCATCTGCGGGTTGCGCAGGCGCACGGAGTGGTCGGCGACGAAGTACGCCTGCTCGAGCCCCAGCAGGATGGTCTGCAGGATCTCGTGGAGGTTGTAGGCCTCGAGCGGCGCGGCCATGAAGCGGCGGGCCCCGGCCCCGGATCCGGCCCCGGGGTCGCCGTCGCCGTCGTCGGCGTGCTTCCAGCGGTTCCGGAGCTCCTTTGCGCGGGCGAGCTGCTTGCGCACCTCCGGCTGGCCCAGCGTCCCGTAGAGCGGGTTGTTCGAGTTGTCGAGCGCCAGGAGTACATTCTCGTGATACCTGTGCTTCTGGGACCGGTCGCGGAAGACGCCCTCGTTGCCATTGCCGTTGCCGTTGCCGTTGCTGACGCCGTAGCCGTTGCCGTTCGCGTCCGGCTGCGCGTAGATGACGATGCCAAAGACGCCCATCAGGTGGACGAGGGCTCGCTCGATGAGCATGTAGAACTCGTGGAAGTCGAGCTTGAAGTGGATCTCGTTGGCGTCGATCTCCTGCTGCGGCTTGCCAACCCGGTCCAGGGCGGCCCCGTAGCCGATTTCCAGGAACGGGATCTTCCATTTCAGGCGGGCTACTATCTTCAGAAACCGCGATAGCTCCTGCTCGGGCGACGAAGGCTGGTCGTTGTGAGAAGTCGTGCTGGAAGATGAGTTGGCGGCGATACGGCGCGGGTGCAAGGGGGCCATGCGTCGCGAGGACGAGGAGGACGATGATGATGATGTGAAAACCCCCGCGCCAGCGCCAGCGCCGGCACCGGCGCCGTTATTAGGATGAGGATGATGTTGAGGGGCGGAAGTAGGAGGAAGAGGCGGCGGACGTGGCCAGGACGTCACGCTTGGAAAGTCCGATGCCCAGCGAGACGCCGCCAGTCCTTTAGGCATGATGGAGGATTTATTTCTAATTGCTCGGCAAGGGTTTGACAGGACTCATGATATTTCTGCCACGGCAAGCAGAACTCGAGATGACGTCTTCCGAGGCGGAAAGGATCTGCAAATGCTAGGGGCAAGAGGGAATAGGCGTATGTGAAGTCGTGTTGATGCTGTAAATAGTTCCAAGGTTGTTGTTGATTAAGTCAAGACCCGAGCTCATTGTGTTATGCTATGCGCCAGGCCATACAACACAACATACAGGGTTGGGGTAGTCAATCATGTAGATGTGAAAAGTTAGAAGTAGTCGCTTCCCTGAACTAGGGAGGGAGGTAGCTACTCCTAGGGTTAATATGTATTCACTTCTTTCTCATGAACGTCGTCTTGTATTATTGACTCGTCGCTCCCAGGATCGGTGCCGCGAACTGTAATTTATGGGTTGATAAACAACCCCTATAAATTTACCATCTTAAGGTACCTAAGTAGGTACCTACTGCTGGGTAACTTGGGCCTACTGTAAGACAAGGCGGGGGATGTTGCTAAATTAGAAACCACTGCCATTAATTCAAGACTCTACGACCTTATCTTTTCTTTTCTATGTTTTTTTTTTAAAAAAAATACAAAAAGAAAAAGAAAACACTGTCCTTCAATTACTGCAAGCCCGGCGACCAGCTGGACAGCCACATGTGGTGGCGATGACGAATCATGCTCCAGGAAGACCAGAATCTATCGTATGACAACAGCATTGCTACATTCTTAACAAGGGGGTCGGTCCACAGCGCGTGCTCGATGGATAGAAAAATCTAGGATGCCATCAGCAAGTCTATACCAGAGCGTAACTCATCTCAATATGATGGTTCGCAAACAGGCTCGATTACTCTTTCCTATCCTAATCTCAGGATTGCATTCTTAAGTTGCGTGAACAAGGGCGAGGGTGAATGTGTGTCTCTGAGATGATCTTCGTGTAATTACAGCCTTTGCGGCGTGCACCTACGCCATCCGTCCATCCTGGCCAGCCGTGCTGACTATCATATTGGCAGGGCCGCTGCGTGAACAGATCGATCACTGGCGCGCGACGGGCAAGCAGCTCTCTCATGGGCGTGTTTCATACGAGACCGGAGAGATTGGCGCTCAAGGCACGGCCGTTCCCGGTGCCAAGCTAGTATCGTCTTATCATTAATCAAATCGAATACCCTAAGTAGCTGATGTGTCGTTGAAATAAGATGAATTATGATTACTTGTTGCTGTATAGCGACCCGTCTCAAGTTGGCAACTTGTATCTTTGTTGAGTGCGAAATAGAGGAGCTCAATCATTCAAACGATGAGGACTAATATGTTGGTACACCGGATGATCAAACGTACAGTGGGAGGGAATGCTATTCATATAGGCCCAGACTGGCTACTTGTCATGTATCATCATTTCCAGAACCGCTTCCTTACCAAACAATTTCTCGACATCTCTGATATGGTCATCAGCCAGCTTGTGCGCATTTAAGTTTTCAAACGCCATGCTCCATATTCGCCCTGCCTCGACAGAAGTCGTACCGGTAGCGCTGATCCTCCCCAGATGCTGCGCCAGCATCGGGTAGGCACTTATCCTCGCGAGGCCGTGTTCCCACGCGAAATCCTTGGGCAGCATATCACCCCTGCCAGCTCTCCCCGGTTTCGTTGTAGCCGCCATAAGGAAATCAGAGAGCGGTTGGGCATGTCGCCTATTGAAAACCAACGCCTGGCTGCAGCATCCGAACCACTCCTCGTAGACGCCCGGCGACGGGCCAAGGATGGAGGCTTTCCCGGATGCGAAGAAAAGCCACACGAAAAGCGGAACGGCGACGCCGCACGTGATTAGGATGAGCCAGCTGTCGATATGCCGCGCCAATGAGCGAGGCAGGAAGAATCGACGGGCCAATAGTAGGAATGCCAGCAGGGGGACGGCGACAGCGAGCGATATGATGTGAGCGTTGTTGCTTCGAAAGCCATAACCGCCTCCCCAGCCGGAGCTCCGCTCTTGGTTGAACATGCGTAAGTAGAGCCAGCTGTTTGGGCCGCCAGGCTCGACGCGTCCGGGTGCCGGGTCGTGACGCCTGGGGTCCTTCATCATCTCCTCGACGGCATGCAGGTTCTTCAAAGTCCGCGCGGCCCAGCCGTCTGCAAGAAGGATATCATCTTCGAATAATGCGATGTAGGGCGCCTCGGTCGTCTGGATACACTGGCGAAGTGCGTATGCGTAGTCGTGCAACGTTTTCCTCTCGATCATGCTCTTATCACTGCGATTACTAGACCACCGCTCAAGTAGAGCCGTTTGGCTGTCCCTGTCCTTGTCCGGGAGACTGTTCGGGTATGTCATGATGTCGTCGGCAATATCGGCCGCAGCCAGCCTAGCATAGCTCTTGTGCCGTGTCTCGGGGCTTGGTACGTCGGCGAAGAATAGCTTGAGATGGATGGCGGCCCGCTCGGCACGCGACATGTTGGCAAGGAACGAGCCTACGGCGGTTTCGACATATTGTCTCCCTTCCATGTCGCGTGCGATGGTCATGAAGACTGCGCACATCTCCGGCCGTGGCCCGGCCTTGGCCAGTCGTGAGAGGGTGGTGCTGGGGTCTGCCTCGAGCGCATCGAGGAACGCGTCGGTTTCGGCCTCTCGCGTGGTCGAGTAGAATCGGTCGAAGCCATGTTCTTCGGAAAAGAAGATGGACAAGGGGTCGCGATAGAAGTTGAGGTATCCGTACGTCGCGTAGAGGATCACGAAGGCGAAGAGGAGGACCAGGACTCGGAAACCAGGTTGGTGGAAGAGGTTCATGATGGACGAAAGGCGATAGTGGGCGATTGTCTCCTAGAAATCATCTCATTTTTCTTCTCCCCAACTCGGTTTCCAGTGGCCCTCTTTCGACGACACTGTGTTGTAGCCGGCCATCATTGATGCAGCAGGAGGCGTGGAACATGGAGGGACGACATACCGAAATGCAGACGAGACGGAGAGTTTAGATGGAGGACGGGGGTACCTTAGCTAGGCCAGAAGAAGGTAGGTCCAGCATCATGTACCACCTTTAAGCACAGCCTCAGGTACTATGTAGAGTGGAGTTATTGTCATGCATGACAGCATATTCACCTGCCTCCTAGCAAGATATATGGATAAATTACTGATATATCAAATGCCTAGATATTCAGCTATGTTAAGTAGAGTTTATTTACAGTTGTTGAATGTATTTCTTTCTACTGATGGCTAACACTTTAGTTGGCGCCATAGATTACTATAAGTTCTCTCATATTACTCCAGGCAGGTAGTACCTAACCTAGAAGATTAGAAGTTGGAATAGTTTAATCGATAGACGGTGAGCTTAGGTACATGGTAGTTATAGGACATGGCTTACAAAGTACTAATACAGTCTTTGCTTTAAAAGTTGCTCTTGTAAAGCCATAACATAATATTCTAGATAAACCAAATACTGTTCACTCACGGTTAAGTGCACCAGGTACTGTTCTGCCAGCAACTGTTATTTTGTATCCCTATACAAAGTATATATATAGTCACGTACAGCTGGACCCATTTGAATCTATTGAGGTTGCCCCAATTCTTTCCCTCCCGCTTATCCAGATTAGGTATAGCTCGGAGCAACTGCTAGCCACGGTGATCTCCATGCCCGCGACCCCTCCCCAGACTCAGGACTATGTTTCTTATTTGACAGTGCACTCCCCAACGAGCACGGTAGCTCACAGCCAGAGCAACTGTGCACTGATAGCTCAGCGGTAGAGCAATCGGCTGCAGTTTGAAAAGATACATCCGATAGTAAGGATTACCATTCACAACTCTTTCACAATCCAAGACTAACCATCCATCCAGGGTCCTCGGTTCAAATCCGGGTCAGTGCTTAAAACCCCACTTTTTTATCACTTACTCCCGAGTCCTGTCTTCTCTCGTCGGCTTCTTGAACCCTCTCTATTACGAAGTACATTATATATATATCTCTTGCAGTTTTCCCATTTTGTAGGAAGGTAGAGGGACCCTCCCCTATCTCTACGCAATGTTAAAACCATATATCACTCAGACGCCCCCTAAGAAGACGGATAATCTACTTTAGCCAAACCACTATACCCTGACAACAGGGGAGGAACATAGCTACGGGGCTACAGGAAGGGATTCGTCAAATATTTAGCAGAAAACACTGTAGAGTAAATCCTTTCAGAACACTGATATAGTAAACGAACTAGAAGGACAAAGACTGGGAAGACACCCTCCAGAGTCCCGTTACTCTATCCTGCATTTTCAGCACCAATATATGGACCTAACGTTGAAACGACTTGAGGCTAACAGATTACGCTTAGAGGAGTCTATTCAGAAATCACACATACACCTATTCAAACTGCCTGTCATCATGTCCCCTGACCCGGCTGCTAATTCCGGGGCCATTCAATTGAAGCAAGGCACCCCGCTTCATTATTTTTACCGACAGTTTACCGTCACGCCGGCGCCCGTCAAGGACGTCAGCCTTGAGGGCAAAACCGCCATCGTGACAGGGTCGAATACTGGCATCGGCCTCGCCACAAGTCGCCAGCTGCTTCAACTGGGACTCAGTCAGCTGATCCTTGCCGTTCGAAATGAGGAGAAGGGCAAGACGGCGGCGGCGAAGCTGACCACCGACTTGAATCTCAAGCCCGAGACCGTGCAAGTCTGGCGTCTCGACCTTTCGTCATATGACTCCGTCGCTGCCTTCGCCGACCGCGCCAAGAGTGATCTCGATCGCCTCGACATTGTGGTTCTCAATGCCGGCATGTGGTCTCCGCTCGCTCGCGTCTTTAATAGTCAAACCGGTCACGAAGAAGATATCCAGGTCAATTATCTATCTACCGCCCTTCTTATGATCCTCTTACTACCTATCGCGAAGACCAAGAGGGCGAATCAGCCGCAGCCTACCCACATAACCCTCGTATCATCCGAGGTGGCGGCCTTCACGAATTTCAAGGAGCGAAATCAGGTCCCTCTGCTCGCCGGCCTCGACGCGCCGGGCAAGGTCGACCCGCTTGATCGCATGTTCATCAGCAAGCTGCTCGGTCAGATCTTCCTGTCTAAGCTATGCGAGGTGGTGCCAGCGTCAGTGGCCTTGATAAATTGCGCCTCGCCCGGCGCTGTTCACGATACCGAGTTCACTCGAGAGGTCGATCACACCTTCTCAGGCGCCCTGCTTAAGATGATTCAGAGGCACGTCGCCAACAACTCAGACGTCGGCGCTCGCGTAATCAGCGACGCCGTCGTCAGCCGCGGGGAAGAGACCCATGGACAGTTCCTTTCCTTTCAGATGATCATATCGTTGAGTCACTTCGCCGATCCGCTATTCTCGTCAAGAGTACTAATCGTCTCATGCAGCATGGCACCTATGATCTACACTGAAGAAGGACAGAGAATCAAGGAGCAGCTTTGGAAAGAAACAATGGCTGAGTTCTCTTTTGTAAATGCTGAGCAGACTCTCAAGGATCTTGTTCAGTAATCACTCAGCGTTGAGGGGCGCGAAACTGATAGGTTATAAAAGGACGACTCGATTTCATTTGGCAATCAAGGGTCACTAATTTGCCTGCAATCAACTGACCTCTTAGAGGTGATCTGTACCCCCGTTGTACCTCACTTGCGGCGAAAATGAAAGCGGAAAAATTCCTGCCGGTCGCTAAACTGCGCGTCGTGATGAGCGGCAGCGGCCATTTGATTCTACCTACCTAGGCATAGTTCGCGGAGCCCATTTTATAAGACCCAACTGCAATCCTACAACGCGAGCCGACCCATACTTCCTTTCAGTACCTACAACGACATAGACGGGGTTCTTACCCTTCAGACAGTCTCTCACTACTTTTTGCCTCACTCCGTCCTTGACGAAGTTCCAACCAGTCTCTTGGGAAATTTGTTCAACTTCATTCCACTCCTCGACAGGGCCCGTAATAGCCCCTTCATCGCTTGTAGTTAAGCTGGATAGTATAATATCGCCTCCTTTTCGGTGAAAGCCCTTAAGTAACCTTTCAGGCTCAATATGAGTCCCGTGAGCGAGAATATCGATGGTGTTTTTGTCCCTTTTCACTACGATCGCTCCGACGGTGATAGAACTATGGTCGCACTCTGGGTATTCCCAAGTTCGAACTGCTGCATTGCCCCTTCCTATTGAGTCGGAGCCTCTTATGAAAGAACGCAATCTGCGTTGTATCTCCTCAACTACTTCACCCGTATTTCTCGTCGAGTTTTTGTTCCCATCCAGAAATCTCCACTTTTTAACTATCTCCTTGACACTTGAGTAATCGACATTTTCGGCGAAGGTGGTTAACTCGGTGTATGTGGCGGGTATGTGCGTTGCGCCAAAGCCAGAAAGTAGGCACCACTCGACAGATGGTGGCTATACGGCTCCTGGTCAGCAGGCTGGGGGCTCTCTAATGCTGGAGATGTAGATAACATGTGTTAAACTCACTTGTTTACCCCTTTCTGGAACATCAGCGAAGCAGCACAGAACCTTAACATCGTTATCCGAGAAGCGATCCTGTTTCTTAACGAGAGCGTGCGAGAAGTTAATTTGCCTCTGCGCCAAAATATCTATATCTTCCTTATATTTGTCCCAGTCCTGTTCCTCAGCCGTGCTAGCTTTTTCCTCAATCGTTCTCTTGTTGTGCGGTTCGCAGGCACACATGGAGGCCCATTGTTTCAACCCAGGTGGGAAATGCGGTGTACCGATTAAGATCACTCCACTTATGTGTGGTGAAGTTATATCGTTTGGTTGGCGCTCTCCTTTCTTACTTAAAAGCGTGGCCTGTACAGACAGGTTACTTAGTCATTATACTTTTTACATTTTGATATCACGGTGTAGTCTTAATGTGTGATGAAGTATAGAATCAACTTACTTGTTCGCTTATTAGCCCGCCATAGCCACACCCAACCAAGATAATCCGAGGTGTCTTATTATTGGGGTGTTGAATGGACTGGCGTATGGAGAGAAGTAGGTCTTGCGCATGAATTTCGAGTTTACGTGGATTAGGAAGTCTCCAACGCTCTTCGGAGGCTCAAGTTGGTATTCGAAGTTATAGATACCGGCATCGGCATGCATAGACCAGTCCGTGCGAGATAGCAGAATTTTCGGGTCTGTCTGACTCGGGGGCTTTAGATGATAATCAAGAACATAGACGAAGCTATCAAATACACTTCATTAGCTGTGGCAGGAGCCTGGGTAGACACGTCGAGAGTGTGATAGGAGTACATACTTAACAGCAGAATTCCCCGGACCGGCCTTTCGTAGTTCGATCATCGTCGTATTGTGTGACAAGGGTTATTATAAGGCTTGATAGGTGTATTCAACTAATAATTTCTAGTGCTCTCAAGATCCATGATTCCTTCTCCCTTGATCTGGAGGGGAATCCTCGGGCCTATTTATGAGCGATTAGCAAGTCACCTTGGTGGCTTACTTAGTGGCTTAGCCCTAGCTATTAAAGCTTGAAATCGCGCAAGCATCTAGAACAGGACATCCCTAAACAGCCTACTACTTTGCTACCTATTGTTGCGTTTTCTTCGTTCTTCGTTATTTCCTTGCATTAGGGAGGAAGGGTTGGAAGAGATGAAGGAAAGGACGATATCAGAGATAGTTAAGGACAGGACAGTAGAGAGATTAATGCAACGAGAGGATGTGGGAGATTTGGTCAATGATCTCAGTGGAAATCAAGGGGTTGGGGTATACGAAGTGCAAAGGATGCTGCAAAGGGGTATGCTGCAAAGGGGTATGCTGGATGATATGCTGATAAATCCCTTTTCACAAGGTCGTCATCGCCATCAAGTGGCCACGATCCTAGAACTTATTATGGTTGCACCTTGATGAAACAAATGACAACGTAATTAAATTAATTTAAAATTTATCTAAATCCTCTTCATTGAAAGTCTACAAGTACCCGGACTATGTCCGGTATTACCATATGGTCAAAATAAGCTCGTCGATCGACTGAGTGTTAAATTGGGTGCGAATGTCTTGTGTTGTTATTCTTTCAATTGAATTCATTTTTAGATAGCTTTTTCTGCACTGGCAGCTTGTCAGGGGCTTTAAAGCTTGATAGCTTACGAGTAATTAACGCGGGAACAATACAGGGTGGAAGGGATTGATATGCAGCATACTTTTCGTTCCGATTCCCCCTTGACGAGAAATCATCTAATGTCACCATTTCGTTAAACGTTCTCTCATAGTACATGAGGGCCCTACCCTCCCCGTCTTTGTGATCCGGTTATCCAAGCCCACAAGAGTAGTGTAGCTAACAAGATAGACGAGGCAATCGCCCAATATCCGAAAGTTGTACTAATCTGTGTGATATCGTCTGTCATGGAAAACAGGGTCCCAACCAGACTCAGGGGCACAAACAGTGTTGCCAGAAGTGTTAATCGCTCAACGCGTCTCGAGTCCAGGATGTTAATCGCCGAGGTGACGACGGTGGTGAGTCGATCAATCCGCTCTTCGTACTCCTCCATTTGCCTCAACACGACCTGGAACTCTTCCTTGTATGGGTCCAGCAGAGTCGTGCTCGTAGAGTCCAAGGATGTGGGGTTGAAGCTGAGCACCTTCGATTTCGTCTCAGAGAGCATCTCCCGATATAAAGGGACCAAGCGGCGCCACGTATGCAGCTTTTTCAGTATCGTGTCGATTTGAGTCTGCGTCAGGAATTCCTCGGGATGTGTGACTTCCCAGTCTACCTGGGAGAGCCGTGTCTTAATGTACTCGCTAAGGGTGAGCCACTCAGCACACACGAGACGAAGGAGAACCAAGAGGGGAATATAGGAAGGATGGACTGAATTAGGGGACGGTGAGCGGCCGATGAAAACATCTGTTCTTCGGGCCCAGTATACGAAGTCTTCAAAGAAAGACCCCTCTCCTTGGGACCCATTCCCATTTCTTGTCAAGCCGGGCACGCGTGAATTTGACTGATAAGGCCCCGGTCCCCGCGCTGAGGGCTTCAGGTTCCAGTTCCGATAACCTCGCCATAACGGGAATCCTTCCTTGATAGTCGGATCCAGTAAGAGAATGCCTAAGCCAAACACCCGTTAGGACCTCGTCACTATTATGATTGAATAATGGATTGTACGGGGACCATGCTCACCAACGTCACAACCCCCTTCTTTCCCTTTCCAGAATGTCGCTCTAGTTCTCATCAATCCAACTTTGCCATCAATACTCTCTTCGCCTAGCTGCTCTTCTTTAGCCTCTACGCTGTCATTGTTTGTAGTAGTTACTCTTTCAGAGAGTTCAATTGGTGCTTCTTCATCTATCAATTTATTTCTTCGGATAGACTTGTCGAGCTCTGTGAACCAACTCTTTATGTGTTCTATGGGTCCTGCCTTGAGAGGTGCCCGGGTCCTGACGAGCCTTGGAGAAATATCTGTGTCCCAAAATGCCTTGTTCTCGTCTTCATATAGTTTCCTCCCAATGTTGAATTTGTTGGCCGCATCCTGGGCTTCGTCAAAAAGTGTTGGAGAAGGAAAGTACCTCGTCCTGCAGAATCGGATCTGACACCAATCTCTGGCGATAGCGTCCATGTGCAAACTTGGCGGGTTCCAGAAAGGGTCCCGAATATTAAACCATGCATAGTCAAAGATATGAGCCCGGAAGAAGTCTGGATCAATGTCAAAGTGATGTCCGAGTCGTTCAATGACTTCCCTGGATAAATCCTCGACGACAAACAGCTTGAAAGCAACAACGGCGTCAGCCAGCTCTCCACCTTCACTTCTTGTATCCGAAGCTTTGAGGGCATCTCCAAGCTGGTCTGGAGTCGTGTAATTGTCAACGGACTTTACAGTTCCGTCTTTGAGATATTTCAGCTGCCATACATGCGTTTTTTTGAGCCGTTTTGACCGTGCGCTTTCTGTTTGGCATCCTTGTCAACGTTGGGAGGTCGGTCATAATAGGCTTAGGGCAGAATGAACTCACCCCTATCTTCGCGGGTGTCAGGGTAAGTATACGCGTTATTTCGATCGTTTCCATGGAAATTCCGCCATCGAGATGGATCCGTTCCAACTTCCATAAAGTCGGCCAGCGGCCTTAGGTGCGGCCATTCCGCTGAAACAGCCTGTACGTATTGGAGATAAGGGGTACGGGCCTCTCTAGGTGTCGAACGATATTAGCACAATATTTGCCAACGTGTTCGTAATAGGCACGACTCACGACTGGACTTCCCATTCTTTTCGTTGAACATTTTGAAGGTCATCCTGATAGATGTCTCCCGTGTAATAGTGGGCGCTCCTCCAGTGCTTCTTGAACCCCCACCCCTTTGACAAGGTTTTCGTCCGCGCCGACAAGCCAATGAAAACCATTGCAAACCTAGCATTAGAAGTGGTTCTTAGGACAGCAAGTTCACTCACTGTTAGGCGCTTGACATAGATTGTTATATAGGAACGCCTCACTCGACACGGGAAATTAAAGGCGGACGACTGCACAATATTACGAGCACAACTCTAAGCTCTCCCAGTGCTGTGTCGCACCAGCCAAAAGCAATTGGCCAAAACAATATTTTCAACGACTATCAAGCGTAAGTTATCTGTTCGGGAATGGCAAGGAGGCACCTTGACAGTGCCATTGTCTCCGCTTGTTGGGAGTCGTCGGTTGAGTTTATATATAAGCTGGGGGATCTCGTGGATCGAGCCGTTGGCGATCAAACCCGCGGAAGCCATCCGCTTCGGATGCACTCTGATGTGACGTGGCCTGCGTACACAGCCTGATCCCACCTTCCACAGCAGACTGTGATCGCCAATTTCGGGATATCCGATGCATCTGACAGCCACCATGTCGCATTGTCGAAGGGCCAAGGAACAAGGCTTTTACCATCAGCCACCATTTTCTCGGTATTACTGTGGGAGAATACGGTTCGGAACCCTGCTGCATGTTGTTGAAATATTCTAGATAATACGACTTAGACAGTACTTTCCCTACGCAACGAATAGAAAGCATGGCAATTGATGGATGTTAAGCTCACACTGGTGAAAACGGCACAGGGTTGTATGGGAATTACCTAGGACCCCTCAACAGCCGAAGTCGGGGTACCTATCCTGCAGATTCGGCTGAACCTTTAAATACATGACTGTAAGTACCTCTGGACGATAAATTAGGTACTAACGGGTGTAGCACATCAACGCCCTCCCCCCTTTCCCCTCGGTCCTGCTGCGCCACTCCTTGTGCTTCCTACACCACTCTCTGCAGTCCTCATTCTCGGCTCCCTCACGATTCCACGGTTTTTTTCCCGGCAATATAAAACGATGCAATCCGCTTCTCATTACTAGTAAATCAACACGATCACTGATCATGGATACCTCCTCAAACTTCTGCGGGTTGTGTGAGCGCATCCAGTTTGACGATGCAATTACTGGAGGTTGTGAGGCGCAAGACACAGATGGCAACCGAGTTCTTAGTTTCGTCGGGGACGATGATGAACGCTATTTTGACACAGGGCTAGAGATCCAGGACACATACCCGACATTTCCTTTCCTGTCGAGGTCAGCGGCATATAACAAATGCGATGGTTGTATATTTTTGAAAGCATCCGCTGCAAATGCTCTTTCACAGATCGGGGACGATATCATCTCAGACAATGTAAGGATTGGGATCCGGGCCGGGTACCGCTGGAGTTGGGAAGTCGTCGATACTCCTAGTGATTTGCGGGGCATCGTTGCTCTGGTACTTGCGTTCGCCATCCATGACAGCCAGGGTCTGTGGACGTCTCTGATCTCTGCGTTGACCTACATTAATTCATATTGAGCAGATAACGTCATCGATGGGGGATTTGTTGCGCATTATGTTCAATCGAGGAGTCCCAGTTGAGATATTAGATATCCGTAAAACAGCTTGGCCCTTAGCTAACAAGTTGCTAGGCGCTGTCCAAAAATGGCTCCGTCTCAAAGTCGATCCGCCGGGCTTTATCATGACGCCCACGACTGTTTCTTGGATACAATCGCGACTCGAATCGTGCCAAATATGTGATCAGTTGCCAAAAACAGACTTCATTCCAAAAAGACTTATCTACGTTGACTGCGATCCACCAAAGCTAGTAGAAATGGACGAACCGACTATTCGTGCCTTTGGTCGCGACTTTATCAAGTATGCTGCTCTGAGCTATTGTTGGGGCCCTCCTGAGCAAGCGAGACTGCAGCTCAAGTCGAAGAAACAGACGATTCAGTATCGAAAGGAAGGCATTTCAGATGATGAGATAACCAGTGTTATCCGTGACGCTATCAGAGCGTGCCGACTCCTCTCAATTCCATTCGTGTGGATTGATGCACTCTGTATTCTTCAAGACGAAGACGACCGAAAAGACTGGGAAAGGGAATCATCGCTTATGGGGAAAATATTTTTGAATGCGTATTTAACCCTTGCGGCGTGGTCGTCTGGGTCGTGCTCGGAGGGTTTTCTGGAACGTCGGTCAGAAGGACTCATAGTCCCATTCCGGTCCTCCATCAGCCCAGATATCTACGGTACATTCTCATTATCAACAACAGGGACACGTTTCGGCGCAGATTTATTGTGTGAATTTCTTCGCACCGACTTCGAAAACTCGCATCTAGAGAGGCGAGGCTGGACTTTGCAAGAATTTTTCATGTCAAATAAGCTGCTAGCGTTCGGTCATCTGAGGCTGCACCTCTTGTGCGGACACAATTACCACACACAGCATGAAACACTCACGAATGAGATATTTCGGGTTTTACATTATGTCTACTCATCGGTATTCGAACGCGATCCGGATTGCAGGCAATGGCGTGACGACATTGTCTCGCCCTATTCGGGTCGGCTGCTATCGCATGCATCAGACCGGCTCCCCGCCATCTCAGGTCTTGCTTCGTTATTCAACGAAAAGTTTGAAGATGAATATGTGGCTGGCCTTTGGCGAAAAGACCTACGCCAAGGGTTATTATGGCACCTCAAAACTCATGGGGAGAACCTGAGCTTAGATGGCCTGCTGAATGACATCGCGAATCCGACGCCTTACGTTGCTCCCTCGTGGAGCTGGGCAAGCCGTATGCCTGGCATAGAATTCTTAGACGGACCTTCAAATACAAATTACAATTGGGGATGTGAACATATACAAGAGTTCAAGGCTATTGTTCCTCACATTGTTCTTGCAGGCACAAATCCTTATGGCCAGCTTTCGAGCGCCCAGTTACAGATCACAACGGCAATTTGCAATGTCCCAGCGCAGATCGTCACCAGCAAATCCGAAGTTTTGAAATGCCGTGGCAAGGGTAACACATATGCATCGTGCTATCTTGACTGGCGGCTTGATCCAGATGGGGCCCGGCTTAAGAAAGTACCGCCAAGGAGGCTGAAATTTTTGCTTTTGGGAAGTGCTAAGCCAAAGTCTTCGTCCTCATCCTCATCCTCTTCCTCTTCCTCTTCCTCGTCCTCGTCCCTGTCACTATCACCGCGCCCGTCACTATCACCGCGCCCGTCACCGTCACCGTCACCGTCAC
Organism: Nemania serpens; assembly: GCA_022578855.1. NCBI lineage: Eukaryota > Fungi > Ascomycota > Sordariomycetes > Xylariales > Xylariaceae > Nemania > Nemania serpens. The sequence goes on from MU396697.1 coordinate 251,285, forward strand.
CGTCACCGTCACCGTCACCGTCACCGTCACCGTCACCGTCACCGTCACCGTCACCGTCACCGTCACCGTCAC
>MU396697.1:251452-473205 GCA_022578855.1 Nemania serpens
CACCGTCACCGTCACCGTCACCGTCACCGTCACCGTCACCGTCACCGTCACCGTCACCGTCACCGTCACCGTCACCGTCACCGTCACCGTCACCGTCGCCATCGCCGTCGCCGACACCATCATCGTCACCGTCACCGTCACTGTCCGAACTAGCGGCCACAGAGCCATCGGGGCGGAGTGTGCCAGACCCAAAAGCCCCGGAGACAGATGACCAGGCAGCAGGGGAAAAGTGGATAGAATTCAGGGAATCAAGCGAAGAGGAAGACAGCGACAGAACTAGGTATAAGAATGACCATGAATCTTGGGTGTATGGACTCATCATCCATCAGCTACCTGGCACGAACAACTTCGCAAGAGTGGGTATCTTCTTCACAGATGAATGCGACGGCTGTGGGCTACGGCTATTTGAGAACTGCAAGCCCACGACTATCTGCCTAGTCTGAAGGGATTCAAGAGTATGAAGTTTTTATTGGCCCTCTAGAATGAGTGTGCCCTTTCCCCATAAGTTTATAACAGAGACGACTGGTCTACGATGTATCGCCACAACCAGCGAGCCAGTGCTGTCATATGCATTATACTTGATCAGACGGGGCGTATTCCGTCATGCGGGAATCGTGTCGAGGCAAGGATCGAGTCATCCGAACCTGATCATTCATTTGCTTTACTCAGAATTCAACTTCGGATGAGGTCCATAGCTGGGATCAGCCGAATTAGTTCACATCTATCCGTGTGGTCTGCAGTGACATGGAAGACCTGGGAAGCTTAGGGCTATGTACGTCAGGTAACTCTAATATTCACGCGACGTGTCCGACGCAAGTCGAGTAACCTAAAAGCACGTCGGTGGCAGACTGATTGTCCGGACGTTCTCTATATCACTTAGATTATAGCGGTGTATATACCTAAGCCTCGACTACGATACAATAACGAGTGATAAAACGGCAGAGAAAAATCTCCGCCATCCGCGCGAAAGTAGACTGACTAACTGATTGATTGATTGACTGATTGACTGATTGACTGACTGACTACCTAACTAACCGACAGACCATCTCAGGAGATGACTGAACCGACATATTTGATTAACGGACACCAAAAAGATATAGTCTAGTACGCCGCGACAGCAGTCTGCGTGGGCTCCGCGACGGCGACGGGGACGGACTCCTCCTCGTCGTCGGCCTCGACCATGCCGCCGAGGATCATGGAGGGGGGCTGGAGGGCCTGGATCTCGGGGGGGCTGGTGAAGGCGAAGAACTTCTCGTCGTGCCACTGGCCGGCGGTGATGTTGCGGCCCTCGGAGTCGGTGAACATGGTGTCGTTCTCGGCGCGCAGGAAGTAGGCGATGGAGTAGCGGTGCTGGGCGTAGTCGTAGGGCACGACGCGGTGGATGCACGACTGCATCGTGTGGCCCGACGCGAAGCGCAGCGAGTCGCCGACGTTGACGACGGCCGTGCCCGGGCGCGGCTCCACGAAGCCGAACTCGCGCGCCCCCGGGGGCCGCACCTGCATCCCCCACTCCTCGCTGAAGAGCAGCGTCAGCGAGCTGATGTCCGTGTGCTTCTGGTGCCCGATGTTGGCGTCCGTGCGCGGGTCCGACGGGATGTAGTGCATCATCGCCAGCGTGCTGGTCGACGGCCGCTCGTTGCGGTGCGTGTTCTCGAACCGCGACGCGCCGGTCAGGCCGCAGGCCGTCGAGAGAGCCGACAGGATCGCCTTGGTCACGATGTTGGAGCCCGCGATCGCGTTCTCGAGGACCTTCATGTCCGGGCTGTTCTTGATCACGTCCGGGATGTGGGGGCTGTCCTTCTGGATCTCGTCGCGGGAAACCTGTTACAAAAGGCGGAGGGGACGGCGTCAGAAGACACGGATATTCAAGATGCGGAGTTGGCAGGGACGGCCGTGACGTGACGTGACGTCTGGATTCGGAAAGCTTACCTTGATCATCTCGTAGCCGTCCTTGGTGTTCTGTAGGACACCAGTGCGAGAGCCGATGGGCTCGTAGCTATTCACTCCTGTCAGCTTCCTTTCGGAATGTCTTCTCTCTCTCTCTTACACTTTTCGCTGGTAGAGGTTGAAAAAGAAGAGCTTACCCCAAGTGTGGTGCTACTAGACCATATTGGTTCTTGGCCTCGAGGGGAGACTCGAAGAAGCGGTGCATGAGCTTCAGGGTCTCCTGCTGGTCCTCGAGGAACCGGCGGCCATCGATGCCCTTGAGGTCGATGTAGAAGTAGCCCTCATTCTGGCAGCAGCGGACCAGTCTCTCGAGCTCGTCGGGCTCGTGCGAGAGCAGCTTGCTGAAGTCGAAGGTCTGCACGGGGTAGACCGGGACCTTCTTCCCGTTCCACTCGACGGTCCGCAGGGGCTCGGTGCTGATGGCCATGGTAGCTAGATTTCCTTTTACTTGTAACTGCGACTACTTGGAAACACACGATTTCTGGGTAGTTCTGTTCACTGCGATAGGGAGCTTGGATTGGGTTGGGTCTATTATTTATATATATAAGTCTATTACAATAGGGTATTTGCGTAAGATGCAAATTGGGACCCGTTGCGTCGAAGCCGTGTCGTTGCCGGAGGATTGCCCTCCATGGACTTAAGGGAACTATCGACGCCGCGGTAGATGTCCCCCCTTTTACCCAACGCTGCCGCGTATTTATCCACGAGCACCTCTCACAGTGTCACCTTGCGCGGCGCCACCGACCAACCTCGTCACCTGTCGCCTGTGTAATCTATAATCTGGCAGAACTGGACTGTATTCTTGGCAGAGCAATTGGGACATTGGCGTGGTCAATCAAATACAGTACCAAGGCTCGGCAGATGTGTTTCCAACTTCGGTTTCTGGGTGCCTATTCCCACTTTGGTACGAGGGAACCGTCCTACCTGATTACCTCCGCACGCCTGACGAGTGGTATCTGGGACCATACAAAACGACCTCACCTCAAAAATACGCGATGCGGGTATCCGTATATTTGCCACGCGCCCCTCACTCAAGTGGCACTTGTGAGGCGTCCTAACGTAGTGTCGTGGTAAATCATCGCACAGACACGAAGAAGGATATCCGAGATATCAGACGATCGACTGTGTCTCCGTTCTATCCGATTGCGGGCTTCGGTTCCATCATTCATCCGTCCAACTTCGGTAGAGATCACTTATTACTCGTCAATCATTGCCATAGACAAGACAGCCAATCTCAACCAGGTTAAGAGCTAATTCTTAAAAGAGCAAGCTCATTCGGAGCTTGATGCCATCCCCAGTGTGCTGCCACCTTGGGAATATACCCGACCCCCTGTTACGCAAACTTCTTCCTACCTCATGTGCACTCTTCGCTCTGATCACGTTAGGAACTCGCGCATAATGAAAGCTGCAGAGGGCTGCGTTGTAGCAACCCGATGATCATATTGCTGGCTTGGAGCCAAAGAAAACAGTTACAAGTACATTTACTTGAACGCCTAACACTCAACCGCAACAGAAACACAACCGCGAAAGATCAAACGAGAAATGAAACTCTCTGACTCCTCACGTAGAAACACCATCCCAGATGTCCAACCCAGGTGCCCTAACAAGACCCTTCTCGGAGTATGGGAAAAGATTCGTTGCATCCATTCATTCCGTCATATACATGGCCAAAGCATCGTAGGCCAAGGTCGATCCGAGGAGCCGTGTAGAATTGTCCTCGCCGCAAGAAACCATCGGTCATCCTTCTCGCATCCTACACGGGCGTTACTGGGATCGGGTCGCAAGACTTCGAGCAGCTATCGGGCTTCCTGGTCTATTCGGCCCCTTTGGTCCCCCGGCGCCTTCTTCTCCTTTTTTGACTTGAAGACGAACTCTCCCATTATGTGGATGTGGTCCGCGGGGAAGTGATAATTGGGAAATCCGGGTACGCGCTTGAGGTACTCTGCGTCTGGGGGCCCGAGAAGTTCCACGACGTCGAGCGTGTTCGTCGTATACCAGATGTAATCAATAGCACCTGAGAATGATGGCGTGTAGTTGGTGAATGTCAATTCGTCGGGCGTCCCGAAGAGATGCGCGTAGGAGTTCCTCAGACTGAATGGATGCTCAATGCCATCCCGTGTGAAGTTGCCATATGAATGCCCCTTCAGATCTGGGTGATCTGGCGGTATCCGACCTTTCTCTAGAAGTTCGTAAACCGAGCTGTCGGTCGTGGAATTGTAATCACCGCATACAAGCAACGGAATCTCTGTGTTATTACGATACTCTTGGCTTGGTAAGGGCTCAGGAAAATCCACGATCTGATTACCCTCTATAGATGACTTGGTCAGTTGTTTCTCTTCAACTGGAATAGGTGGACGTCGAGTATAGCGCTCGGATTGCTTAGTGACCAGCTCCATCAGAATACCCGTTTGCACCGCCTTGACGTCTGGCAGAAATGATTCCCAGCAGAGATGAGCATTGACGACGATGAAACGATTGCCCGTAAACCGCGATTCGAAAAAACAGTATACGGCAATGGTATCTTTAGGCATGACTCGGTTGAAGACGTCATCGGCTGATTTCATGTCTGGCCGATTGATCGCTGTTTGTCGGAAATCAACCAGTTGCTTGTCTAGCAAGATGTACTTGTCACTCTTGTAGAATATGGCACACCCATCCACCGCTTGCTGGTCTTTGCCCGTCATGTGCTTGACGCGAGTCTTGGGGTAGAAGACGCCCCTATAGCCCTTCTTACCAAGTTCTAGGCTGAAGAAGTCGTCAAATGCATCCATGGCGGTCTCTTGTAGGCAGAGAATATCGGCATCCCTATCCTGGAATTCTTGCATTATACTGTCTCGGCGATACTCCCACAACAGAGCACTGGCTGGAGTGTATCCATAAAGAGTGCTCGAGGCGTACTTGTCGCACAGCGTGTTCCAGGACAGCACTCGGAGGTGTTCTTTGTCAGACCCTACGTCCTCTTGGATTGTGATTGGCACGCGTGGCGCAGGCGGCATTGGGACTACTGAGTGTTAGCCTAAGTCAACGGTTTTTTTCAACAGAATGGGGGCGTACTGGGGGCGTTCTCTTTGAGATAGTTGATGAACTCTTTGGTACCCCCGTCCATAATCCTCGACTTCATATCGCTATCCAATGGATTGCCCTGGATGCCCAGTAATTCCAGAAAATGAAGAGCGCCTAGTTCGAAGGGGATGGTTTGAATATTGTTGTTGAAAAGCAACAGCTGGCGCAGGGGCGTACACATCCCTAGCTCAGGTGGCAGGTGGGTGAGCTGGTTGTGAGATACATCGAGTAAACGTAGGGAGCGGAGCTTCCCTATTGCTGGAGGAAGCGAGGTCAATTGGTTGGAGGAGAGGTAGACCTCGGTGAGAAACTGATACTCGTTGAAGAGCGGCGGCGATACGTTCTTCAGCCCTTGGCCACTCATGTCGAGCATCAGCCAATCCTGTCTGTCGAGAGTCTTGTCAAAGTTTACGGGTCTTCCCCTGTCCTCCAGCTCGCCGTCGACGGGGTCGTTGGCGTCGGTGTTCGCGAGTGGGCCAATGCCCTTGTTCTCCGATGCCTTGGTCCTTGCGTAGTAGTGCTGCTGGTGTTGTTCGGCCATGGTCTGGTGCGCCTGCTCAGCTGCTTTGAAGGCCTTCAGCTGTTCGTTCCAGTGCTCATTGTATAGCTGCTGGCTCTGCACGTTACGAGAGACGGCCGTCGTGCCATTTTGGTGGTTGCTAGGAGTGAAAGGGCTCACGTTGGGACCGAGGGTTGCAGAGAAGCCGGAATGATTCATCGACCCGGGCGTTGGGTTGTGGCCGGTGTGGTCCTGCTGGAGATTCTGGTGATGCTGGGGATGGGTATGATGTTGATGCGCCCCCTGCGGCTGGACGTAGGCATTGTACATCATCTGGGGCATTCCACGCCCGCCGGCGACACCATTGAGGCGTGAATTATGTCCCTGCTGATGATTCGGCCCGTACATAACGCCAGTCCGATGAATAATCCAGATTGATGATGAAGCGGCACGGCGACAATCAACTTCACAAGAGCGGCCGGAGATGGAGACGAGTTATCAAGCTCGTATGGCCCTCTTGGATAGGGATGAGTTTATGGATATGGGGAGAGGTTCGTGATGGGGATGTAGGTCCATCTGCGTCGGCGGCAGTCTCAAGGTGTCACCCACAAGGGACCTCTCAGAAGTGACAGGTCACGCAAGGACTGCTTAGAGTGGACGGGGTTAGTAAGGTCGCTGAGGCGGGCGGAAGTGTGGGAACGAATCGTCGAGTGGTGTACATGCATTCGGGTCAAGAAATTCGGTAGGCCGCTGCATAGGCGCAGTGTATAAGGCGTCTATTCTTAATCGGTGCTGAAGCCCCATAGACCGGACACCGGGGGTGCAGTAGCTCCGCGAGGAGTCGACGGAAAAGAGAGAGGGTGTGCGGTGGGGTTTGTGAGGGCCTCCGCGTTGGGTTATGTTTGTCGTTGGAAATACTGTCGCTGGGGGAGTTCGCTGGACGAGACAGTTATGATGACAGCTGTATTATGTATGGTATCGCTGACTGGTTTATACGGCGAGGAGGGGTTCGGCCACGATAAGCGTCACGAAGAGCAAGCGGCGGCACCGAGGCTTTGATGGCGACCCAACACAGATAGTGCGTGTCCCGTTGAATTGTGAACCCTACGGTTGTTCACATGTGCAATTAGCTCAGGTCTCCCAGAGAGTGTAGCTAGTACCGGCTTCCTAGTCTAGGTGAAGCGTGCGATCCGGAGACAGAGAGGGGGATATCGGACATCACGAGGCCCACATAGATCTGGGAGCCGGTAGAGATGGCGCGGATGCTGCGAAGCTGGGCCGGTTTGAGGCTCGAGGCTTACTGGATGTGACAGCTCGAGAACGGAGCGAGGTGGGTGGGTAGGCGAGGCGGGAAGGACTGTGACGTGCGAAGCAAATGCCAATGTGTTATGTCGATGGAGGTCAAAAGGACAACGACGATACTGCAACTCGTGCTGGTAATGACTCGTGGTTGTCGACGCTAGTAGTGGTGGTGGTGTTGGTGTTGTTGGTTTAGCGTTGGGGAGTGGTGGTGGAGTTGCAGTTGGAGTTGGAGTTGGAGTTGGTGTTGTTGCTATCGGTATTATTGTTGTTGCTGTTATCGGTGTTGTTGTTGTTGTTGTCGTTGTCGGTTGGTGATGTTGCCTCGCGGCGGTTGAGATAAGTAAAAGTACTTACTGAATAAACTATCTGCGCAGGACTTCAGATAAGAGGTCCAGAGATCGGGTAGGTTGGGTAGGGTTAGTATCGGAAACCCTGTTTCGCGCCAAAGCTAGCTAGCAGACAGATGCCGAGATCGACAGCAGAACACTGGATCATGATCTCTCTCTCTTGTGTGCTCTCAAACTCGAACTCGTCCTAAGTAGTGGGTAGGTTATATAGTGATCTGGCTGATATGGGCGAAGTATTGGTCCAGCTTCTGCTCCCGGCGAATGATTCTTTGCCAGCCTCGTTGTCACGTGACCAACATGTCCACCTCCATTGTGTAAGTATACCACTACGGGGCGCTAGTGTTTTACTAGTGTAAGTATTCACTTGTAGGCTTTGTACGAAGTTAGGTACCTAAGTACGTATTGCGCACTACCGGATATCTGGCCACAATTTCAATGTCTGTTCTAGAGGCATAGCGTTGGTATCGTGGCATGTTTAAGAGGTGATGGATATAAAGTTATATATGGTGCCTTGTGTGTATCGGTGCATGATACCTTGTATACTACGGACATACATATATGTATACTTATACATCTTATTTCCCTGCGCTTATGTAGGTACAATAGGTAATCTATTACCTTATGTACCGTACCACTATGCTACCAAGAAAGAAGGTAATATCACAGCGATTGCAAATGCCAAACAGACGATTACTTGTATGAAGGACCAGATGATGATTGCTCTTTCTAGAATTTCCCATCATTGGAACACGCTAGCTAGCGTTAATATGCCAGGAATTCAATGTTGTTTAGCATCGAATTGTCCATTGCAAACTATAGCTAATTGAACCAGCTAGCCTACATGTACCTCCCTACCTTACTACAGGCATGTACCTAGTGCACACATGCACACGTGAATCCGCGAGGTTACTATGTAGAATTGTTATTGCGCTGAATAGAGAAATATCAGCCCAAATTGTAACTCTATCCCAAGTCGTAGAACTGTTGTTTCCATGCCTCATTTAAATACAACAGTTATCAAGACGAAAAGGCCAGTTAGGCGGTTAGCCTCTCATGGTACTAACCCAGCTAGGTTAGGCAATTATAAGAGTGTATGGTTCACCAAGCCGCTCTTTGTTACAAAAGCGCATACGTGGCACATTGCTTTTTGTGTTGCTGACCTAGGTATCAAGATAATAGAGTACCTGTTAAGATATTTCTGGGCGGATTTGTTAAGTTAAGTACAGGGTTGCCCAAGGGTAATTTGTTTTAGCACAGCGGCTAATCCTTTTATTTAACTGGGTGTATATAGCAAAGTAATTCGAGCACTAATATACCTACATACATGTAGTGAACGGATAGTAAGTACAAGTAGGAATTACAGTACAAATAGAAAGACCTACATACCTATAGGTAACCTATGTAGCAATGTTAATTAAGTAACACAGTCTGCGCTGCCTAGATCTCTAACAGTGCATCGTAAACAGCCACTGGTAGCAGCATCACAGATTATCTCCGGTGCTTAAATAACCAGCTATTGACCGCAGGGGCCAGGGTCAATAATGAGGCGATCCTTGCAGACAGGTATCAAGCGATCTATCAACAGAAACATGCGCTGTCTTTGAGAGCCAGGGGTGCTATCCGCCGATCTCAATATAGTCACAACAAGAGAAATGATCACAGCCAGGTAAATTAGCAGACAAATGAGGGCAAAGAGAGTCGCTCTAACTGTTAGACAAACTACTACTAACAACCGACTAGACTAATTGAGACACCGAGCCGGACTCAATCGCCTGCCCACATATACAAAATAAGTAAGGTACTAACACATAGAAAGCTCTCCGTTGATCAACCCGTACTTCAGGCAATCAGAAGTAGAAAAGGTTATATTTTGTCAGATATCATCAACTGATACCTGTTTTAAATGAATCAAGGACAGCGTCGTGTTGGATAAGAACAACGCAGAAGTGGCGGTACCTTTTGAAAGCGCCTACGGATACAATGACGTAGGTAGGTACCTCTTTGTAGCTCGGGTATGTCCCAAGTTGGATTGTGCCCACTCACGAGTCACCATTGGGTTGCGCGGCAGATACCTGTATGACCTGTGCTACCCAACCTAGTGCCGTGGTTACAGGCAGGTTTCGCGCCTACAGCTACCTAATTGAAACTCACCTAGCACCACCACCACCACCCGCTCTACCCATCTCCCTTGCTTGCCAGGTAGAGTATAAGGTACATACCCGACCCAGGTAAATCCTACGGAGGTAGGTGCCCAGCCGCCTCTACTACTACTATATCTATCACACACCACCGCCGCAATGTTCAAGATAAACGGGGACTTGGGATATCAACTGCCCATATCAGCGAATGTAACCCCTGAGCTAATGACGCTCCGTCGGAACCGGCAGCCGCCACACCGAGAAGAGGCCAAGACCTCGAAGATATCCACTTCAACGACCTCTCCCAGAACCACCACCACCTCCACCCTGGTCTCTGCCCCTATTATCCCTGAACCCGAACCTGATCTCGACCTCACCACCACCTCCACAGGCGGCACTGATACAGCCGTCACCAACCTCGGCCTCGACCTCAACATCGACCAGAACCAGAACCAGAGCCAGAACCAGAGCCAGAGCCTGAATCAAGACCTGGACCAGCCGGCCACCCCCAAAAAGGACACCGCCACGCTCGCCAGCGCCACGCCCGCCAACTCCGACCTTGACCGCCATCACGGCCGCCACGACGGCCGTCCCCCCGAATGCGACGATCCAATTAGCCCCGAGCAGAGCACAGCCGGCACTCGACCTAGCTTCGGTGACCACCGCTCATGGCTGTTTGGCAGGTCCTCTCGAAGACGCACTAGTTCACTGAGCAAATCGTACGCACCGGCTCCATCATCACCTCAGCCGGGAAGCTCGTCCACGGACTGTAACGCCTCTCCCGACCCGTCATCCTCAGACCAAGGCCTGCTGCCCGTCTCCCCCCGTGCCTCCACGGCCACCTCTCCGTCGCTTGCACCTCACCTTTCGGCATTCGCATTGCCTCCGCCCTCCCAACCCCCGGGCTCCCCCAAGCATACGCAGTCGAATGGCCATACTGGTGATCCCCTTCCTCGTCAGAGCCACACGTCTCTGATCAGGCCCTCCTGGCGGGATTCCTTCCACCGGAGATCCACGCACCAACTGCCCCTCTCGGTTGAACCACTCGTAGGTGCAACCAGGGGTTCTACTATTCACGATCATCACGGTAGCATGCCCAGCTCTAGCTTCTTACACCAAGCACCATACCCTGTTCAGTATCCTTTCCTCCAAGGTGACGTGCTGGCCACGAGAAGCAGCGCGCCCATCAGTCAATCTAGGGTAATGGCGTCCACCGATGCTCTCTTGTCATCTTCGGCAGAGAGGAGTGGTGCCCTCTCAACTGTCTCAAATACTACCTCCACGACTGCGAAGCCCGCCGCCACCCAACTTCCAGAGGCCAAGGCTTTCGTCGTTCGCAACGGCCGCACATACATCAACGATTCTACTTTGCTGTACCCTCTACCCGTAGATCTACCAGAGCTACACCGCCAATCCCTCCGCACGCTACTCATGTTCCAGCTGTTCGGCGGTCCCATCCTTTCGTCTGCCTTTGCAAGCAAGCCACCGACTCGTGTCCTCGACGTTGGCTGTGGTGCAGGTTTTTGGAGCATGATGTGTCATCGGTATTTCGCCCAGCATGGCCATTCGACCATCTCATTTACCGGAATGGATATCGTACCGCTGGGTGGGTCTGGGTCCGGCTCATGTGTGAAGCCTGACAAGGAAATGCGGTGGGAGTTTGCCCAGCACGATATGCGACAGTTACCTTGGCCTTTTGCCGACGGCGAATTCGACCTGGTCATGGTCAAAGACATGGCATTCGCTTCCTCCTTTCGCGACTCCCAACTCATGATGGAAGAGTATCTGCGCGTATTGAGACCTGGTGGGGTGCTGGAATATTGGGAAACTGATTCCACCATTCGCATGCTCCGTCCACATGCACCAAAAAACGTGCCGACAAGACCAAATGATGACGATACCTCGAGCGACGGCGGCGATGACGAAGACAACGCAGAGAGGATGGGCGCCTATGTAATGACTACCAACACACCAATAAGCGCACCCCTCAACCCGTATCTAGTGGAGTACAATGGCTGGTCGAGCAAGGCGCTAGAGGCGCGCGGGCTATCCGCCGTACCTTGTACTCTCATTGGAGCCTACTTGTTACAGGAAGCCGAGTCGCTGACAGATGTGCAATCAAAACGACTGGCAGTGCCGCTGAGCGAGATTAGATGGGAGCGTGAAGGTGTTGGCGGCGTCGTGACCAAGGACGGCAAGAGCTATATTGACTCTCAGAAGGGGAAGATCAAGGACAATGATTGGAAAAGCGGGAGTCCGGTAACAGCAGCGCAATCTGCCTTACGGCGGACGGCCCTCGAGACAACGGTTAGTTTCATTCTCTCGCTCGAGCCGCTCCTACGACAGGTGAGCGGCAAGAGCCAGGAAGAATGGGACACGTGGGCAGGCAAAATGACAAATGATCTTTTGCGAGAGGGCGGCACAAGCTGGGGCGAATGCCTAGAAGTGGGAGTCTGGACTTCCCGGAAGAGGCATAATAAATTCTGATATGGACACAGACGACGAGGACGACGACGATGAAGAACACGGCATCAACTTCTGCAAGCCCAACCTCTCATAAAGTTTCTAAGCATATTACCGCCAGGTCTCTCTGCCAGCTGCAAGCCCATATGACTCTATTTATTGCAGCTATCTCCTACAACATCTACTTCCAGTGCTGTTCCCATTTTCGGCCTTACCTTGTCACGCACCATCGTATCTTTTCCTCAGCGTCCGATACCTTTTGAGATAGTACCTGCATAGCGTTTTGTCGTCAGCACATTCCTCGGACACACGAGATGAAAATGTCCAAGCCGGGGGAAGAGAGAGAGCAGGAAGAGCGGAGGCATAAACCCCCATACCCATATTGCATGGCTAAGCCGTCGAGGCTGGGGGGGTGGGGGTTTCTTGAAGGACCGCGTCTTCCTCTTTAGTGACATGAGTATCGGGGTCTAGACATGTCAATATGTATATTCGTTCCTCTAAGTACACGTGTAAAGTTGGATTACCGGCGGTTCGTCATAGACGGTAGAAAACATGGCTAGAGGCAATGAACTTTCATTCGACTTGGGACCTTACGACCGTTCGTGCGTTGAGTATTGCGAAGACAGGCGAGGGATGGTCATTTAATCATGACACGAACACCGATTGCTCAAAAACTCGGCGACGAACGTTTTTTGTTTTTCACTTACAGCGCCTCAATCTCTAAGCCGCAAGTCAGGCGAAAGAACACACACAAGTACACTGAGATGGCAGGGGGAGACCTGTAGACAGATAGATAGACAGATAGATAGATTTCGATTCTGCACAAAACCGCGCAACTCACCTTTCCTCACGAACTCGGCGCGCTCTATGCCCTTCTCGATGTCCGCCTCGCTCTTCAGCTGCGCGTTCGCCATGAAGGCGCGGTGCAGTCGGGGTCGGAAATAGGAGTACCCCAGCGGGTAGTCTTTGCCGAGGTGGAGGAGCTCTGTGACAGATGGGGAAATGGGTGTTTATGTGAGTTTATTGAAGATTATTTACTTATGTATTATGGGGGTTGGAGTGTGGAGGATGGACAGATTGAGTAAGTGTGTATGCTGTGCTGTGCATTGGATATACCTTTGTAAATGCCGATGACTCGACGCCGTAGTTCTGGGTTGGGCAATGACATTGTTTAGGTAGAAATTATTGAGTGAGTGAGTGGTCGTGCCCGGCGCTATTATTTCCTGGCTTGGTGCCGCTACTTAGAGAGAGCGATGAGGTAAAAAAAACGCTGTGATAATGAAGGCGAAAATGGCTGTGAATAAGTTGGATGCCTTATTGTGATGTGACGCCATTCATAACGCGCGCCAGGAGGTGAGGTAGCGTACCCAGAATAAGGGATGAATAATCGTGTACATTTGTACCTACCAGGTACAAGTACTCCTTAGTGCAGGTAGGTGTAGGTACGTTCCCGAACCCCAGGTCAGAACCGAGGCCCATCTACATTATCTAGCACCAGACACCTTTTCAGGGACAAAATCGGATACCTAAATCTACAGGTATAATTTTTCTACCTGTAGTACCACTACTACCTACCTACCAGGAAGCCCCGCCAAGACACAAGCATACCTTATGCCAATGCCAATAACAGCGACAATGGCCTCGCGAGCCGCCGGCGGCGCGAGACTCGCGGCGAGCTTCTGCCACGGCCTCCTCCGGCCGCAACCCGCGCCGGCACAGCGGCGCAGTCCCCCGTCCCTCGGCGCCGCGGCCGCGCCCGCGGCCGCGCGGTCCCTGTCCGCGACCACGGCATCGCGCGGGCCCAAGCCCGTGGTGACCAAGCCCGAGGCCAAGACCCAGGCCCTGCCGCTGACCCGGTGGACGTCCGGCGTTCGCTCGCGAGTCGGGCGGTGCCTCGCGTTCGGCTGCGACGCGGCGCAGGTCCGCCGGGCGGCCGCCATCCTCGCCACCCTGGTGAGGGAGTGGCGCGTCTTGACCGTCGGGAGCGAGGGCTTCCTCGCCGGGGAGCGGAGGGGGCTCGAGGACCAGCAGGTCGTGTGGGGTGAGATGGATAGTTTTGTAGGTCCCCTTCTTTTCTTTTTCTTTTTTTTCTTTCCTCTCCTCTTTTCGTTTCTTTCCTTGTTTCTTCTTGATGCTGGGGATAGGATCCGTGTACAGACGGGTTCGTAGGTAGGATGGGCGAGGTGAGGTGAGGTATCATGCCAGCCGGGCTAATATCGTCTCGCAGGCTACGGGGAACGTGCATGATCCTAGCTAGTCTGTGAGACGATGTCGGCCTGAGCGGAGCGGGTGTCGCACGGATCTGCTCGCAGACCTCGTCCGAGTAGGGCGAGAGACTCACCTTACCGGCGAGCAAGACATGAATCGGGGCAGATTGCCTGTCTCGAAGGCAACGGATGGGGAATATCTGCCTGGCCTAGTTTCGCAGCCCGCTGACGAGCGGAACGCAATGTGCCAGGGTCACGTCAACAACGCCGCCTATATACGGTACGCCGAGTCCGCGCGCGTGAACTGGATCACGCACTTTGCCCTCCACGACCCCGCGCACCAGGAAGCGTGGCGGGATCTCATGAAGCCGAAGACGATCGGTCTGATCATGAAGTCTATAAAGGCTGATTACAAATTCGTGAGCACCCCCTTTCCTTTCCCTTCCCTTCCCTTTCCTCTTCCCCATGCGCAATTCACTCCGTTCTATATCCTGCCGTGTTACAATCCGCCACTCGACTATCGAAGATCCTCCTGGAGCTACGCGGGGAATAAGCAGCGACGAGAAGAGCAAAAGAGAGGGGAGAACAGAAGAGAAAGAACAACAGAATCCGAGCTAACGCGGCAACCCCCACCAGCCCATGACGGCCCCGGACAGGATATCCGTATACCACAGGCTCAGCGCGCCGCCGCAGGCGAGCCACACGTCGCTCCTGGTGGAGTGCGTCATCCTCTCGCACGGGCACCGGCGCGCCGCGGCGCGCACGTTCGAGAACATCGCCATCTACGACTACCGGGTGGCGAAGAAGGCGGTGCTCCCGGACTTCATGGTCGACGTCCTCCAGGAGACGTGGCGGCTGCAGCTGGAGCGGGCCGAGTGGGCGAGGAACAGGGTATGGAAGCTGCTGAAGGAGGTGGAGCGCCTCGAGAAGGATACATGGGATCGCGAGGGGGCCATCGAGGACTTTGGCTACGCGGAGAGGTGAAGGGCGTGTGGTGCTGGCCGCGGCGGCGGACGAATGGGATGGGATGGTGATGATGGGCGAGGTGAAGGACGGCTTTGGGGACGCGTTGATCTTAGAGCTAGCTCGCGGCCGACTGGACTTTAGGCTGCCTTTGCCGGATCGCGAGTTCACGAACATGAAGCGCGTGGCAGGCATTGTATTGTAGAAAGGAGAAGCTGTGATTTGCATGTTCCTAAGACTACACTTACATCATTAGACTGCGATAACTCTAGGCATGTCATAAGGGCTTTTGGCCAATGCTAGATAAATATACAGCGTACTACGTCATAACACACTTCTAATTATGATGTCGACCTTTATGCCTGTCTAGGATGATTAATCTATCTAGTGCTATCGCAGAACCGCCCTTCGTCTCACAGATAGATAGGTATTTTAAGAGTAGAGGATGGTGTCGGGCGTGTCGGGTATCTATCCCACAACCCTAAGGTTCTCCGAGTGAACAGCAGTTGAACCCCTCTCAGCTCAAGCAGACGCGAGATAGACCTCTGTCCACCTTGATCTAGACCGGCGCGGTCGAAGCGGCTATTATGCGCTATAATACAATCACCGACCGGCGGCATTTTGCCTCCATGTGTGTGCTTGCGCGTCCTCTTCTCGACGCGGCGTAGATAGATAGCGAAATGGGCTTATTTCTACATCTTCTACCAATCGCTGTTTACGTGAGATGGAAGAGTACTCCGGCGGATGAGGTACTTATTGGAGGCACTTATTGGGCTGCCCAGGACAGTGGGGATTACCGACGGACGTAAAAGGTGGTCTGGAACAGACAGTCGCGTAAGCGTTGGGACGACAGCGCAGGGAATGTACATATTCTACGGTGTGACGTTAGATAGATTCGTATCGCCCCATCCGTCCTCAGCCGTAGAGAAAGATAGATCGTCGTATCTACTAATCGTATATAAGAGCAAAGCACTGAAGTCCGCAACACGTCACGTACCGGTATCATTAAATCACCATCCCCTTTGAGTAAAGCGATACTAATTCTGAAACTTGAAGTAGATGCTCGGCCCGGTCCTCGCAAGCAGCCAAGAAAGATGGCCATCTCTCAGATCGGGTATTGCAAGGCGCGCATCGATAGGGGGGAGGGCATTAGGGGGTTGAGTGACACGTTCCATGCATACATGCGTTGTCGTATGTGCCCGCGGCATTTCCCCGCATGCGCCGAACTAGGCATACGGCAGAGCAGCACATGCGGTCAGTCTCCTTACACTGAGCGGGGGATTGCTGATCATGGCAATGTCGAACTCCTGTGTACATAGGCAGGCCATCTACCATCGCGGGGTAGACCCGTCTCCCGCCATCTGGTCCATCATGAATCAGCTAGACGTCCCCCGTCCGATTCTGGGTGGGATGCCGGAGTAGGTGTCACTCTGTAGGAATGTAGTTGCACCTCCAGCTCGAAGCTTATAGGACAACACAATTCCGTTCTGCGCTTGCGAGATCGTATGATGCGGCCAAGTATGGTCACTGGTATTCTACTTGGCTAGTGATTATCTGGTAATTTTCGTAGCAGCACTGGACATCCAGTGTCTTGCTGAGGGGCAATATCGATATAAATGTGATTGGCGGAGTTGGTGTCTATGTGTGTCACCTAGCATCGCTTGCATCATCATTCAACCGTGAAACGGGTCTTTGTGGTTGGGGATACTAGACGGTAAATTCCGCGCCATCGACGGATTACGAGAGAATCAGCATCAGCACTCTTAACAACAGCGCCACCATCTCTACAACATGGGCGGCGGTTTTGGGGGCCGGCCCCCAAGCGGTGAGGAAGAAGACATCCTGATCTAGGTACTGTAGGTTGATGATCCCGATTGTTGCCCAATTTAGACAGGTACGATAACTCCTGGGTATCGAAAACGGTTTAATACCTGTTTCTCACGTGTTCGTCACTTATGCGCATGCTGGATGATAGGCAAGGCGCCTTACCTTGGTGTTTATCAAATGGCGCTGATATGACAGCCTGCTTGGCGTTACCCTCCCTGGGATAGACATATATAGGGGGGGAGGAGAAGGCGAAGAAAAAGAAAGGGAGGAAAACCCGAACTCATCCCGGGTCTTGGGGAATCACACTTGCACCGATCTGCCAAGTCTCTTGCGCTTGGTGGATTTTTTTCTTCTTTATTTTCGCCTGCCGAGGAGACGAGAGAATACCACTTTTTTTGTGAAAGCTTGAATTTCGCAACCGCGCAAATGCCGAGATCCACAGGGCCGTCATACGCACCTTGCCATTTACTTCCTAGCCTAGACTAGACTAATGAGCCGAAATGGAGACGGCGTGGGGAGTAGTGTGTCATAGCTCATGAAACATCCTTTGAGTTGGATAGATTGGTTGATTACTTTGGGGTGGTTCCCGTCACGTTAGCCACGATCAGTCATCAAGCCCTGAAGTAGCCTCGCGTGAACCTACAGAAATTGCAACTCGTTTTCATGGATCTTTCTTTGCTGGGGGGGGGGGGATAAAAAATGGTTCCTCGTGGTGTAGAACTGCATCGTACCGAAAAGGACCACACTAGTACGGTATGACAGGATTATATATACCTATAAAAAATCATGTCGACAAGTTGAACCTCACGAGGTCACCAAGTAAGTCTTGAGTCTGTAGTATAAATACGTGTAGGTACTGGCCAAACGATCAGCATGGTAAACGATTTTGAATGCTAATTTGTGAGTGGTTGCGAAGTATGTGCCTAATGCATGACTCTGCTGACTCCATAGCGGGATACCTACTTAAGTATCCAGCCCTGGAAACGACTAGGAAATAAGTAGTAGCCTAGCTACTTACTTATTCACACACGGTGGTTAGCGGCGACCACGCTCTGCGCATGTCAGCTCGTTAAGTACAGAATACCTATCTATCTGTGCATCGAGTCGCTCGGCCGGGGACGCTGCGTGTTGGTCGACTGCTGCTTATACGCAATGAAAGGATGCGAATGAGCATACATGTATACCGCATGCGCTGACTGTAGATGGCGGGCGCCAAATCCAAGCCAACAACGCGTCGCGGATAATTTAATACCGATGCCGTCCGTTTGAATGAGGAGTAGGTACTAGATGCGCTCTCATGAGGATTATAGTACTTTCGACTTGTGGTGCATCTCCCTACACCTTGTAGGGATGCTAATTCGGGGCTGGCCAATGAGGGGTTGGCAACTAGCCGGCTTGGCTGTCACAAGATACCGAGTCACAATGCAGAGGTGGTGCAGGATGTCACCTCGCCCCAGTTGCAAGTAGTGTGATGCGGCAAGTCGTTGTCCCAAGGCATGCGATCATCTTGATAGAAAGTAGCATCGCGTGAGTCTCTTGTCTGCTAGCGGCCTGCCAGATAACGACATCGCGCTGGGCGGTGGTGCTGATGATATGAGGGTTTCCACGATGTGTGGATGGACAATATAAAGCTCTAATATAGAGAGCTCTGTCTGTCTTACTAGCGAGGGGGAGAGAGACGAGAGCGGATCCATAACGACGCCATGACCTCGACTCGTGACGAAGCAGATCCTTTTTTGTGCCTCAGGTATCCCGCAGCTATTGAGGCTATCGCGGTTATCAGGTTAGAGTGTCGCCCTCCAGTCTAAATAACAGAAAATAGGCTACCGCATAGGCCTGGTCTGGCTGAGGGCGGGGGAACAAGGGCGATGCTTGATTCGCTTGCCACGGTGAAAGGGGCGAAAGGGGCGAAAGGTGGGATGAAAGCTGAAGCAGGGGAATTCGCCAAGCACAATGGTAGGTATGCTGCTTAGATAGTGATGCTGAAGATACTCGAGTGTCTAGGAGGTAACTCAGATAACTCTAGCACTGATGAAGAAATCTACGTTTCCCGTCCATTCTGCATATGGTGGCGGACATGTAGGTACTAATTGATCTTACATACATATGTATGTACTTCGTACACTGCTTCATTTTACATACGGCCCCTAAGTAGCATATACAAGATATGGTACAGGTGTAAGTTGGGTTGAGCAGGTAGCCTGTACTGCTACATGTAGTGCCGGGGCTGCTGACCTACCTTGCATGCAGCCATTATTTTTGATACATCCAAGGTACTTTTCTGGAGGGACGTTACTTTATATTTAGAACCTGACAAACTTTTATCGAACTGCCTGCCCGGAGGCACTCACTCATAGAATATCATAGGGGCCCAGCAGTGCAAACCACCCTGCGCAGCTCATGGGCAGGAAAATTAAGCAGAGATGAATTGAATCTTGTAACTCGCTCTTCAGATACCACCTGGTATGTTCTATCATGTACACTACATAAAGTACATAAATAAGTAGGTACTTCAGCAAATATATGTACTTGTATAACACTATGTACGTATGTAGTTAGTACAGCACAGTGCTGGCTGGACATGCCGTGAGTCTGCCGTGAGTCTGGATTGGTCTGCACCTGCCAGCCTCTCCCAGCATGGGACGTGCTCGCAGCTACCCAAGCGGACTATTCCCAAATGGGCAATGATCGCGGGCAATATATGCGGTACCTATAGCACACATTCCCAGTGAGCGCCCAGTGCGTCTTTGCCCCTGCAGTCTCTTCCCTCTGCGCGGCCCACCCATCTTCTCAGCGCTAGGCGGGCAGGTATCTCTAGACTCTACCTCTTCCGTTAGAACCAAGCCCTTTTTCCTTGTCTTTATTTCTACCTATCCCACACACACACACCACACAACGGACACACGCACAAACAACACCATCCATCCCCCGTGCTCGCCACATCCGTTAGAGTTCTAGTCCGGATGCTTATGAAAGCAATCCGACTACTAGCACTTGCAAAATCCACGTTTCCTTGCGAATGCGAAGGGCGCGAGACAGGGCCTCTCTGTTTATGCCTTCAAGCTTATTAAGGAGACTGGACTGGATTGGACTGAATCGCTGCACGGGTGAAGGTTTACGCTTGAAGGTTTACGCTTCGAAGGCCGCATTGCCGACCTGTCGCTAGCTAACCAGCCCTGGTCCCGCGAACCTTACTTCGTCCTGCTCTCTGCTGTCCCTGTCGTCGGTTGCACGGCTGACTGACTCGGAACACGCTTCTGGGTCGGCATCAGCACCACGCAAGCGTATGCCTCGCGCTTCAGCATCGGCTAAGCGACAAAACGGTGCCTTGAACCATCGCGATTCGAAGCATGAGAACGGCCTCGTAGGTCCAGGGAGACGCATCCCCAGACAGGCGCCACACCAGCAACAGCAGCAGCAGCAGCCAAAGGGCCTCGGCCACCTCGATGGCAGCGCCCCCTGCAGACACTCGACTCTTCAGCAGCCATCGCAGCTTGGCGTCGAAGATGATGCGACCATCCCGTCTGCTCCCTCGACGCCTCCTGCCAACGCCAACGGTTTTTCCAAGCTTACCGCCGAGATGCACGTTGACTCCCGATCTGTCGAATCTCTGAGGCGTCCCTCGCTCGGCGCCTACTCGGAGACGTCGTCCGCCGAGTCGTACAACTCGCATGCTGCCAACGTCACGTCTGAGGACAATCATCGCCGTATTGATGTTAACGCCACCAAGAATTCCAACGTCCACCGCGATCCCGGCCCACTCGACTTCGCCTACACGGTTCTTCGGCTATGCCCGCTACAAGACACCATCGCCATTCTCATTATCTTGATGCAGATCCCTCCCCTGGCTCTTTCCGGCATCTATGTACTCTTCACCCTGCTTACCTTTGTGACTAGCAATGGCCTCACGTTCAGCGACGTGTTTGAGTGGAATCTCGGTGCCCCTTCTCTCGCCACCGTCATCTGTGTGGATGGTATTGTGCTTTTGATCTGGCTCTTTCTGTGGGGTCCCATACAGCATGTCATACTCGACTTGGCGCAAATGGTCATCGCTTTGGGCTTAGGCGGTGGCTCCAGCTCGAGAGACGGAGGCTCCATGAAAAATACTCTCATCTGCCTAAGCATGATCCTACTGTCTCACGTTTTACGCCACACGAGAATGAAATACTCACCTGTTGGCTATCTATTGGGCTCGAGTCGTTTCATGACCCCCGACCTAGACGATCCCCTGGAGACTCTAGATATTTTGAGGGGCTACGACAAGGTGCAATCGGGCTGGTTCGGGTGGGTCAAGAGCATCTTGGCCATTCACATTCTCACACAGGGTTTGGTCAAGTACATTCGCGACTGGTATCTAAGGCGAGAGAGACGAGATAGCCTGGCCCAGAGTGCCGCAGATCCCGAGGCTGGGAAATCCTACGCCCCGGATGCCGACGGTGGCTTTTCGACGCCGGATAGTGATGCGGCAACCTTGCAAAATTCCACTGCCTTAACCACGAAAAAGAAAAGAAAACAAAGCGCTCAGGTTAGGAATCGCCAACCTTTGTGGGCGGCCCTAGCGAGCACAAAAATTGTCGTTGTCAAAGAATATGAACTTACTCATGCCGCGGCGGAGTCCGCTGGTTCAAATGCTACGGACATACATAACCTAGGAAACGCACCGTTTAACACCCAGCCCGGGCAAATTTGGATTACGTATGTCGGTTGCGATGAGGTCTGCTTCAATACGAGCCAATTTACGGCTCATCCATCGAACGAAGATCCTCGAGACGGGAATGACATATCGAAACCATTCTACGTTAGAGTCAATAACGCCATATGGCAGCCGACTCGGATGGTGCCTGTTGGGAGCTGCGAGGAGGGATCTGCTTCGGGAATTCGTTGGAGTGGCGACATATATGGTTTAACTGCCATGTCAAATTATGAGTGCGAATTTATCTGCTCGACCACTCATGAAATCCTGTTCTCGACGAGTATTAGGACTACTCAACCCAAGTCTACTGATGCGGATGTGGCAACTTCAAAACCCCCTACCCAGCGTTCGCTTCGACCAGACTCTCCGATCACCACCTTGAAGACGTCTATCGCTGCAAGCGAGAGCAAACTAGCGGAAGAGAAGTCTCGTCAGAAAGCACTACGTAAGGAATTTCACAGGAAAGTGAACACCATGAAGAAAGAGAACGAGAAGCTTTCCGCGGCTGTGCAGTCAGCAGGAACAGGCGACGACAAGCTTCGGCAAAAAATTCAGCAAAATGCCACGCAGCAGAAGCAGGCCGAACAAGCCATGGCAAGCCTGGAAGCGGAATTGAAGGGGCTTGAAAAAATTCCCGAGTCCTTGAAGTCTTCGTGGAAAAGCAAACAATCTGCCTGGACAAATGAAAAGGCCAAATTTGATGGTGCGGTTGCGGCATTCAAAAGTTTCAAGGCCTCTGTTGAAGAAGGAATCAAGAGCCTGGAGGATGAGAAGACTGGTCTTCAAGCCAAACTAAACAAGATTAGTGGTCGCATCGCCAAGGTTGATGGCGAACACGCCCGCATTACCGATGCGAATGCTCGCGGCCTTGATGAGGCAGAACGTCGCCGCCAAGCCAGAGAGACTTTTGAAAAAGAGGTCACCAAGGTGGAACAAGACTTTGTTTTGCGTATAAACGAGCTCGAATCTATCATCTTCAACAAGGAGCAGGAAAACTTGGTTTTGAAGGCCCAGCTTGATTCTTTCCACACGCAACAGGTAGCCTATGCGTACACAGGATCGTACGAGAATTTTGCCGAAGCCCCTGGTCATTTTGCACCAGCAAGTTCCTCTACCCACGCGCAGCCGAATTCAACTAGCACAGCTCCATACGACGCTTCTGCTGCCTGGAACAATAGCCTTTACCAAAGTTCGTTATGGGGCCCATCACCCTTGGCCTCTGCTTTTGTCCCACAGGTAGGCGCAGCGCCACAGCTCCATCAACAGGCAATCAAATCCAGAGCTCGATCATCCTCCATGTTAAGCAATGTCTCCGGGTTCACTCAGAGCAGCGGGGATGTCGACGAGTGGGGCACCGTTGGTCAAAGTATGGCACAAGGTCACGGAGGAGGGCTCGGGCCTCCTCCAGGTTTTGGCTTCCCACTCCACGCCAGACACCCTGGAAGCTACGAGATCATTAGTGATGGCAGTGGCAGCCCTGGCAGCGGAAGCGGAAGCGTTGAAAGCGGAAACTTTCGACATCCAACGAGCCCTCCGTCTTGATGACATGACCCTGCTCGGCAGCGGACACAAGTGATGGCTTAGTTGAAGGCCCGGGTTAGGTACCGCCTGCGTTAGACTATGAGGAGTAGTTCTTACTAGCGCAATGAAAAGCTTTGATATTCGTTCACATTGATTGAGCATTCCCCTCGGTACTTATTTAGAATCTATGTGATATGACACGTAATCTAAAACGCGTAGCTCGGGAGTGCTCGTAATGGCCTGGTTCCAGCTACCGTGCAACGCATGAAGGCCACGGATCGGTTCGTGAGGATATATATATTTGGGCTAACCATGCCCGTGAAAATTACAGCATTTCCTGATGTGCCCCTGCCGCCTCTCTCAACTTCTAGAAAACCCCGTATTTTAATGAGAAACATTATATATAGGTAGACTTCCATGGAGCGGCAGGGGTTAGACAAGCGACAAGTACGCTTATTCTCGAAATCCTGTACCTAGTCAAGGAAAGACATACGGAGTATTAGGCCTATATGAATGGTAACTGATATATCTATGTAGTACTTTGTAGGCTGACTATTTTTGTGGGGAGGTGGTGAACTCATCGCAATCGGAATTCCGCCAGGGAATACCGGCCTCCCAACTCCGCCCATACTTGCATGGGTTAGATACTTCTACGTCGACATTCCTTTCTCCTTGCTACTGAATCTTTGCCTTTCGTTCAACTAGACCTCTTTTCAATCTTATAGGCATCACACAGGTATAATCCCAAGCACCGGTTTCTCTGCTAGGAAGTGCATGTTTTTGTCTGGCTGCCTTGTTAGAGTCGCTGACACTCGTTGCCTTGTAACTGCTTAACTCCCGAACTAAATCTTGCAGGTGGTAAGAATCCCAATCCCGTCAGGCAACCCCTTACAACTTCAATTCCGATTCTACGGCCTCGAGCCAACTTCTTATACTACTGTTCTACCTACATACCTGGTCTAAATCCTATCAAGAGCCACTACAGGCAGTGACTGGCTTCGACATATACACTGCATGGTCGCGCAATGGGAGCCAGTGGTGGCCAATCCCGTTCCCGTCGCCTCGTCACAACTCCGAGTCTACCGGATTCACAACCCTCGAAGTATCTAGCCCTACCTTATCTACTAGTAGATACTTTCGTCGTCGGTGGCCCGCTCCGATCATGGCAGCGCAGCCATTGCCGTCGGCATCATTCACTGACCAGTCGGAAACACCAACTCGCACGTCAGCAGCCTATGGCCAAGCCTGCACCAACTGTGCCAAGGCCAAATGCAAATGCATTCTCGTCATCACGCACCCAGGTTCCAGTTCCGGGCGTCCCCCCAGACCTATCTGTGAACGATGTGCTCGTCTAGGTCGAGAATGCAACCCATCGAGCGGCATTAGGAAACGGAGAGCTGCTGGTTCTGGTTCTGGTTCTAGGCGCTCGGCCGCCGGATCCGCTTCGGCCGGGGTTTCGGGCGGCATATCTGCCGCGAGCAGGGCCGCCAACCTTGAGCAGAAGCTCGAGGATTTGGTAGCGATACTGAAGGCCCAGGCTACATCTACGCCAAATCATGCTTCTCAGTCAGATACAATCCCTGAACCGCATCAGCAGAGGAGAAACGACGCAGGGCTGAGGGTTACTACATCCTCGGCGACCGACCGGCGGTCGAATAATGTGAACGGCAGGACTGTTCCCGGCGGACCAACCGTGATCACGCCGGCTTCGACGACAGGTCATGCGACGAGCTCGACGGCCAGCTCTAGTCCTAGCCCGCTCGCGGCACCCGCTAATGATGCTCTCGTGTCGGCATCCCTGGCCGAAGAGACACTCGCATTTTTCCGTCAGCATCACCTGAAGTACTTCCCATTTATATACCTACCGCCAGATATGACGTATGTGAGCACGTTTCCCATCTCATATTGTGTGTTCCGCATTGTGTATCGCCGTCCATTTCTGGCCTATTATCACGTCGGGAACATCCTGTAAGAGGTAGAATCACGTAGCTGATACCTCTTTCTAGTGCTGCGCAGCTTCAACACGATCGGCCATATTTATGGCTTAACATCACGGCGATATGTTGCAGATCGCCAATCAAACAGGCAGCCCTCAGCCAGCAAAGTCGAGGAGAGCTCGCCAATAGGATTCTGGTTACCTGCGAGCGAAACATTGACATGTTGTTAGGTGTCCTCTGCCTTCTCGGATGGTATGTTTTGTATTCGGCGTCTACTCGAGATATCGATATCCTCTCGGTCTTATAAAATCCACTGACATTGAATTACGACTATGTCTAGGACCATGCATTTATGCTACAAGCCAACTATGACCGCTTGCATGGGCATGGCCATATCTCTCGTGTCAGATCTTCGTCTCGATAAACCGGTACGCAGTTTCTGAATCTCCCTACTTCCCTTACGCGGCGCCGAGGCTTGCCCCCTCTTGCAGATTCTCGAAACCGCACAGTCCCTCCATCATGATGTTAAAATAGCCGACGCCTAACTCCGGATAGAGTCAGGAAGACGATCCCCGCATCCTGAATTGTTTCAAATCTTCCGATTTTGTTAGGATTCCCTTCTCCACGGTTAGGACCAACGAGGAAAGAAGAGCCACGTTGGCATGCTATGTTTTTTGTTCAAGGTAAACCGCTCCCTCTCTCTCGCATTAATTTGTTTCTTGCTCTCCTCTATATTTGTTCGCAAATTCGCATACAACCAGGCGAGACGTTGAAATCTAGCGTTAATGAGTTCTTCCATTAGTGGCTCTGCATTCTTGAGATGCTCGTGGATGCGCTGGACCAATCACATGGAGGACAGCCTGAAGATCCTGGCCACGAATCCTGAATGTGAAGGAGACCAGATCCTGGTTCTCATGGTACGCATACAGGTAAGTTTAACACTACTCTAGTATCAAATTCCATTTCTAAAAATCTTATCAGAGGCTCGCGGATGGCATCCATCAAACTCAGATGGCGTGGACGTCGGAGGCCGACGGCTACGGCGCTCCAAAGCCTCCAGTTAATATCTATGTCAAGTACTTTCGTCAAAGTCTACAAACGATCAAGGACCAGATACCAGAGTCATTAAAGAGCAATCGTGAGATCAGCCCCTTCCGTTAACCCCCTATGACGTGGCACGACGGCCCTGTGACCCAAACTATAAAAACTGATCCATCATTGTCTTCTCCTGTGTAGACCTAGCATCATCCCTCATCATGTCCGCGGAGATGATGATATCCGAAATGCCCTTCTCGCACGTCACCTGCTGGGGCTACGCGCCGGAGTGGCGCCTGGACGCGCACGGCCGGCAGCCCAGCCAGGGCATGGACATCGGGCGCGCGGAGGCGAGCTTCGCGACGCTGCAGGCGAGCCGGGCCTTCTTCGAGGACTTCCTGACGCTCGGGCTCCCGGACCTCGTGGGCGTCTCGTTCCCGGTGCTGCTCAACTTCTTCCGCGCCGCGCAGATCCTGTACCGCCTGCGCGTCGTGGAGGACTCGGGGGGCTGGGACGACTCGGTCGACCTCCTGGCCGCCCTCGACCTCGTCGCCGGCCGCTACAGCCAGATCCCGGCGCTCTACGGCTTCCTGACCGAGACGGACGACGACGGCAACGAGGTCAACAACTTCTACGTCAAGTGCGCCAAGACGTTCACCGCCACGCTGCCGATGTGGCGGGCCCACTTCGCGCAGGCCGAGGCGTCGAGGGCGGCCGCGGGCACGGGCACGGGCACGAGTAGGGATGTCGGTGCTGATGCTGGGCCCGGGGGTCCGGGGATGGGCACGGAATCTAGGGCAGGGGCGGGATCCCAAGTCCCGCCGGCCATGATCGGTGCTAACTTGAACCCGAATCTCGGAGGTAGGGTGAACTACCCGGGGATGAATAACTTTATGCTGCCGGACCTCTTCCCCATGGACTTTCCCATCGATGACACGTGGTGCAACGAGGCGCTGTTCTCGTGGGACACGAGCCAGTTCGGTTTGATGCCGTAGCTCCGTCGCCGCCGTTGATATCGCGCCGGTCCATTTCTGGGCCGGGTCCGATTAGCGTAACGGTGCTGGGGTTGGGGGAGCTTCGACTTATGATGTGTTGGTTGTATTGTACTGTGTAAATATTGTAAATCATGCCGTCACTTATAAGTGATGCGGGCGGAGTTCTTCATAGAATGGCTTGGAACGGGTGTACCCAGGGTGAGGCTTCAAAAGAATCAGGGGAAGTCACATGGCATTGTATATTCGCTGAATAGTGGGTGTCTATTTGTCGACTTCAACTGGAGCTGCGAACATCACTGTCGATGGTCCTTGGTTGTAGTCTTTCCAGCGCCGTGCCTAATAAAGCTTTAATATATAACTAGAAAATTTAAGTCGCAAGTTCTTTTTGACTCTGCTCTATGAATTGGCTAGGAATACATACACATACAGTGATGCGCGGAACTTTGATGTCTACAGGATGGCTACAAGGACATCTTCCCGCGATGAGAACTGCGATGTAAAGAGGGAGTAAGGGCAGGGTAACATGAGTCGAATAACGCGTAAGAGAAGCTTTGCTTTTGTCCCATGTTTCGGAAAGTATAATAGCATTTTTTTGATGAAATCGACCATCTAGTATTTTCTTTCACTGTGCCCTGCTGTTTTTATTGGGAAATGGGAGATGCAATTAATTCGAAATCGTGATGCGAAGGGCTTACGACTTCCATTCACATGGTTCTATTGATTGTACTGTAATACCCAAAATTTATCAGATATTTCATATCATTTTTTTATTCTCTCGTTCTCTGGCGTGTTTAACGCAAAATGGCGTATTATCTGTAAGTTGTTTTATCACCAATAATACTAGGTATCGCTGCCCCCTACTTTAAGTGGGGTGGGCCAGGCGGGATTCAGGATCCCGTTGTTCGACTCATATCGAGTCGAGTCGCGTCTTCATTTCCCTGGCTGGCGCAGCAATTAGCTGCGAAATGTAATCCCTGAAAATCTGCATATTATCAGGCACCAGCAAAAGAGATAAGCAATGATCTGCAATCCATAAGTAATTTCCAAGTCTACGGTAGTAAGTAGGAAGGGCGGGCCGGGGGGTACTGTGACAAACATCGGATTTCGGGATTCCGGATTTCGTCCACTATACCAGGGGGTGGCATACCAAAAAGGTAAATAAATAGAAGGAGCCACGGTAGTACTGAGAAGAGCCTCTGGGACGTAGTAGACATATAAAGCCAAGAGAGTTAATATTGTAGCTTGCGAGTCGAAACTCTGACACAATAGAAACCGCTCTCCCTCTCTCTCTAAGTTCCCCGAAGCGCATCTGTCGGGCGGCCACCAAGACGGGATTCGAGATCGAGAGCCGCAGCCGTTGCTCGTTCGCGATGGCGAGCGAAGCCTCGAAAAGAAGCGGCGACTTCCTCGACGGATCGAAAGAGGCGGATTTATCGTCGCGACCGTCGACGATGCCCGGAGAAGCGGCAGAGAAGGAGCAGCAGCCGCAGGAACAGGAACAACCGCTTTCGCCCGAGGGACCTCAGGAAGGGGATTCTCTAGACGAATACCTTACGGGCATCAGGCTCTTTCTCCTCCTCTTTAGCGTCGGATTGGTATTCTTCGTTCTGCTGTTGGATAACTCGATCATCAGCACGGTGAGTGGAAATCACCTAGCTTTCTCCCCACCGTCCTCGCCATGCTAGACTCTTTCAGCGTACCGCGGTGAGGTTCGGCCCTCTCAAATCGAACCAGACCGTTGACAGAGCATATATAGGCCGTTCCGAAGATCACGAGCGATTTCCACAGCCTGCCGGACGTGGGGTGGTATGCGGGTGCGTATTCGCTCACCGGGTTCGTGTCTCCCCCTCCCCTCCCCCCGTGGGGATGGATGAATGAATGACCGACTAGGTCGAAGTCGCTAACGCGCGCGTTTCCGCAGTTCGGTCTTGCAGCCCCTGACGGGCAAGATATACACGTATTTCCACACCAAGTGGACCTTCCTCGCGTTCCTGTTCGTCTTCGAGCTCGGCTCGCTGCTCTGCGCCGTCGCCACCTCGTCGCCCTTCTTCATCGTCGGCCGTGCCGTCGCGGGCTTGGGCGTCTCCGGCCTGCAGAATGGCTCCTTGACTATCGTTGCCGGCGCCGTCCCGCTGCAGAAGCGAGCGTGTAGGTTCATGCCGTTCGCAAAAACGTGTGACGCGGATTGCATCTGACCTTGGCGATTTACAGTTTACCTTGGTCTCGTAATTGGGGGTAAGTGGATAAACGGTCTCACCGATCTTCGTTGAAAAAAATTATATCTTCGTCCCAGCGAGTGATAGATTACTGACTGGCGCTTCAACTCTACAGCTGGTCAACTCGGTCTGGTCATCGGGCCTTTAATCGGAGGCTTGTTCACACAATACGTCACTTGGCGGTGGTGTAAGTCGAGCCCCCTGACCCCAGCTCTCTCTTGCGTCCGTCCAAGCTGATGCGATACGATATTGATATAGGCTTCTACATCAACCTTCCTCTAGGTAGGTAATACTACCTGAGAACACCATATGATCTTAATTCTAAAACGACGTCTGTTAGGTGCCGCGGCTGCGACGTTCTTAGTGTTCACACGAACCCCTGAGCAGATCGTCAAGCCGCCTTTCTCGCGTGCTCTGGTCCGGCGCGTCATCCCACAGCTCGACCTCGTCGGCTTCGCCATCTTTGCCCCCGCGGCGATCCTCCTGCTCCTGGCCCTCCAGTTCGGCTCCGGGGGCACGTACGCGTGGGATTCCTCCGTCATCATCGGCTTGTTTGTGGGCTCTGGCGTCGCCGCCGCGATCTTCCTCCTGTGGGAGTGGAAAGCTGGTGACGTGGCCATCATACCATTCTCCATGGTCAAGAACAGGATCGTGTGGGCGAGCAGTGTCCAGTATTTCGGACTGATATCGGCTATCTTCGTCGGCACGCAGTATTTCCCCATCTATTTCCAGGCCGTTAAGGGGGTAGGGCCGGTGCTCAGTGGGGTTTACCTGCTTCCTAGTATCTTGTCACAGATCGTCTTCGTTCTCACTTCTGGGGGATTGCGTAAGTTCAGCCCCTCGGCCCCCAATCACGGCTGACGGGGATCATTTCCCATGATATGCTCTTGTACTGAGCGCGAAAAACTAATAATAATGGTTGGCAGTGACAAAGATTGGCTATTATCTTCCGTTTGCCGTCCTGGCCGGTGTCGGGGCCACGGTTGGAGCGGGATTGATCTCGACCTGGGGACCAGATACCTCCACGGGCATGTGGATTGGCTATCAGATCATTTACGGCATTCGAGGTTGCGGTATACAGCTCGTGCGTTCCGGAACGTCCCTCTCTATCTATCCGAGGACTTGGCTAATCTCTCGAGCGCGCAGGCCGTCGTCGCAGTGCAAAACGCGCTGCCGCCGAAGCAGAGCCAACTCGGCGTCTCATTCCTCGTGTTCTGCCAGACTTTCTCGGCAGCGGTCTTCGTCGTGGTAGCGAACACCATCTTCACGCAGTCGCTGATCAGCGAGGCCCGCAGGCTGGTTCCGTCCATCGACCCGACCGAGATCCTGCGGGCGGGCGGAAGCGCGGAAGCGATACGAAGCCTAGCGCCGCCGGGGAGCCCAGAGCTCGCGGCGCTGCTCAAGGTCTTCTCCCGCTCATTTGACTCGGTTTGTTACCTCATGATCGCCCTCGCTGGCATCAGCACCGCCGCCGCGTTTGGGATGGGGTGGATCGATACTCGGCAGACGAAGACGCACGCCAAGCCCGAGACGGCAGCCGAAGCATAAGTGAGCGAGAGATGTTCTAGAAGAAGAGTTATTTATCTTTCTGGCGCTTTGGTGGAGGCATAGTAAAAGCAAAACCTTTTAATTTTAGATTTAGACGGGAAACTCTCCAAGAGGTCGGGATATCGCATGCGTGGCTTAAAAGGCTTCTCCCGCATATATACTTTCTGCACTTTGTAGTTATAGAAGTAGTCACACCTTAACCTTGAATAGAGTTATTTATAGATTGAGTACGTTATAGGTCTCACCAGGGTCTGTCCAGGGGTATGTACCTAGGTACATATGTGTACCTCGTAGTGTAACTCGCCCCGCTGCTAAACCTCCCGTCCTAATAGGGCAGTCAATCAGCGGCTATACCCAGGTACCTTATCCCATGAGCCAACCATTCTTCTCCCCATTCGTTCGTTGCTCAGCCCCTCCAAGGCATGAAGCCTCTCTCGAGCTCGTCCAAGCCACCATGGCCCTGGCGATATCGTCTGGTTGTAGTGGACTTTGGAGGCCTTCCTCAGACCCAACCGTCTGTAGGTTCGTCTGTAGGGTTTATCTAGCCTCCTTTTGCCTTTTTTAGTCCTGGTTTTTTTATCTTCCGAATGCCCACGGTTCTATATACTACTTACCTAACTCGGACTTACACGATCATTATCACCGCTCGATTCTCAATTTCTTACTCCCTGGACTCGGCGAGCCTCGAGACGCGGGAGGACAATGCCATTCATCCCCAACACGCCCGAATCCCTCATCGGTCGATCAGACTCGAAGAACCCCTCGACAACGTGTAGAGGCATCACCGCCGGTGGCCGCCCATGTCGTCGACCACTGGCTGCCACCCCGGGGTCGTCACCCGCCGCCTCCCCTGCCGCCTCCCCCTTCGCCTCGCGAGGTCGAGTCAACCAGCTCCGCGTCGACGACCCCAGCGATCCCAGTCTCTATTGCTGGCAACACAAGAGCCAGGCGAGTTCCTCTGCCAGGTCCAGTCCGGGGCCCGCGTCGCGAACCAAGCTTGAGCCCGTACGGCAAGAGAGCTTCGAGAGCCTCGTCGATCGACTCGGCATAGTGGAAGCCGAGAGGCGCGGCCGGAAACAACATGCGAGGCCCTCCGAAGCCAGGCGGAACGAGAAGGTTTCGCACACCGGCGACGCGAATGTCTCGCAGCGCCCGAAGCCCAAACGAAAGGCAAAGGCGCAGAAGCACGTGAGCTTTTGCTGCTGCTTCACGGTCTCGGTGTATGAAGAAGAAGGAGAAAAAGAGCGGCCTTCTAGGCCGAAACCTCGACCGATTCAAAGCGCGCCGACGAAGCCTAGCTCCGCGAAGCTACCACCAGATCGTTACCTGACGCCGTCTTTCCCCAGCCAACGCCCGAGCCTGGCTGCATCGAAGCAATCGTCTGCCCAGTCCACCGTGTCGCAGACCTCCCAGTATCTCTCCTTGATTCCCAAATCGGTCTTGCCGGAGACCGCCGCGAATCTCCTAAAGGAGCTTTCCAAACCGTTCGCGCAGACCGACGAGCCCGGGTACATATACATTTTCTGGCTGACCCCCGAGTCTCAGCCGTCGACTCCGCCAGCGGAAGTGGCGAGGGACCTACTGGCTCCGCCTTCGTCGCGTCCCGCCTTGAACCAGCGCCGGACAAGCGATGTGCTGCAGTCGTTTGCCGCCCAGTCGACCAAAGCGGGCTCTTCGAACAAGACGATGCTCCTCAAGATTGGGAGAGCGTCCAACGTGCAGCGACGGCTGAATGAGTGGCAAAGGCAGTGCGGGTATAATCTCTCGCTGATCCGCTATTATCCGTACGTCTCGTCGAGTCGGCCGTCGACGCCGCGCAAGATGCCCCATAGTCACAAGGTCGAGCGGCTTATCCATATCGAGCTCGAGGGTCAGGGGCTCCGGGTCAGCCAGAGGGGGAATTGCGATGCCTGCGGAAGGAACCACAGAGAATGGTTCGAGGTGGAGGCTACGAGAGCTGGCATCAACGCGGTCGACGAGATCGTCAGGCGGTGGTCAGACTGGGATGAGGGGAGTCCCCAGAGGTTTTAACGGCACAGCCGCTATGAATGTACGAGTGTATGATGTAATGGTGCTTCTGAACTAGAGATGGATTGTACTACGACATGGGCAAGCGTTTTGGCCGCTCTGCTATCTGACTCGGACAAGCTGTTCGTCGCTATCGACTGTCTCGACTTACCCTATGGCATCAGAGGGGTCTTGCAATGTGCAACTGCTACTACTGCTACTGCAACTGCTGCTACCCGACAGTGTGGATCGTGGCGTGCTGTCTCTATCGGCCACTTTACGACTTGATGTTCTACAGCGATGTTTCTCTGAGACAATGGGAGGCGAGTGCGTTGAGCCAGCCTAAGCTATAAACGAGGCTACATATACCTAGGTACAACATTAGAGCGAGAGGGCTACGATAGGCTTTTTGCTTTTTAGATACGGTATACCTATATATATATATATATATATATATGAGGCACACTATCTATACGATACCGTATATCATGGCCGGATCTATATGACCAGGGTTGAAGCACACCACCTTCACTAGACTAGTGAGAATCGGAGATCGATCTGCGCAGTTCGCCCTACAAGGGGTAGCGTAGGAGTATATCTATCACGTTACCTACGTGTGGTAGGAAAGGTATCTGCATGTCTACGCCGGTCATATCTCTGTCCCTGGGCTGAGAAGTTGGTGCGACAGAGGCGTCGGCATTGTCCACTAAGCTAAAGATCGCAATCTGGGAGCTGCCGTCTGCTCCGTCTGCCCTATTGGACCGTACCTTAGCGTCACGTCCATCATTGCCTCTAACAAGCAGACGAGATGGTCTAGATATGTGGTTGATAGGTAGGTAGTGTTATGTATCTAGTGCCGGTTGTGTTGTATGCAATGCATGTAATGTGCGTATGTAGGTATGTCTGGTATGAGGATGCACGTAGGGCACTGCTATGTACACTACACGCACGCACGCTTGATGTTGTTACGGCGCATGCAGCAGCTCTAATGTTGGGTTGGGACTCTTCAAGTTCCATTGTTATATGTACACGCGCAGCGCCATAGTATAGAGGTACCTATAGGTATCATGGTCGAGGTACTTACAGATAGGTATACACTACGACCGGCTCGGCTATATTCCGTACTTAGGGCAGGCTGTTAGGCTGCATATGCCGAGTGTATAAAGACAAAACTCTAAACTACTTTTAGAGGTGCTAAATCCCACAAGTTGCCATAACAGGTCTAGTTGATCAAGATGTAGGTCATGCTGATAGCGTACCATACCTAGGTATTCTGAGGTACCTGGAATTACCTAGTTGAGGGCTGGGCTTGCCCATTCTCTTGTTGAAGAGTTCATGTTGCTATTTTTGTCTACATGTGCTGGTATATACCGTAGGTAGGTACTAGCACTACGAAGTAAGTATAACTCTCCCATTAGGTATGCCTTATCTACGCAACTTACACCACATCATGTACCTCATTCCCCCATTGTTCCTATGAATAAAACCTATGTCATTGACCTGACTCGCTCACAGGTGTTCAGTTGGTATACTTGATCCCAAAACCAGCTGTCAGAGTCAAGCTACCGAATAGTCATTGGCTAAAAGGTGCACAACCCAAACGGACGGCATATGCAGCTAAGTTGAGTGCAGCTCACTACGAACCTAACCTACATGTTAAGTACTTAAAGCCGTAGTAACGATAGCTGTCTGTGAAAGACCCGCGCCTGCAGCTTGGCCGTATGTGGTATTTTCTTCCGTTCGGCGAAGCAGCCAGCAAGGGTTCGTCCTTGTCTACACGTGTGCGACCTTCCCCTACGAAGTAGGTATGTATGTAGTGTAGTCTTATACTTATACTAGAGAGGTTATGTACATCCGGGTACCTCTGCATAGTACTCCTCACCTTACTGGTGGGTGACCTTTGTGTGACTTTTATGTGCCTTTTTATCTTACGCTCGAATCCTTCCATCCGTTACGCGAGGCCATGTGGCTTTCGAGTCCATTTCATTCCGATTTACATGCTGCCTGGTACTTGTTCGCTTTTTGCTTCGTTTACTAAACCCTGCTGCTGTTGGATCACGCCCCCGAGTCGCATGCAAATATACAAAAAATAATTATTATTTTTGTAACTAGATCTGCCGTCTTTGTTTTTGAGGGGCGTCTTACCTGTTTTACTACACGAGATACTTGGATAACCGAATAGGGCAGGCGAGGGAGAGACATCGCCTTCCATCCAACCACCAGCTACCAATCGACGTCCCGTTATATATCGCAGAGGCCGACTTCATCGGTGCGCGCCGGAAAGGAGCAGGGGGACACGATGACGGATAATAACACGTCGCCCCCGGAAAGAAACGCTCCATACCCGCCCACGTTAGCCAGTCGCATGGAGATGATGAGCGAGAATAACCGAATGTCATGGGGCGGCGGCAGTGCGCCATCGCTTCCATCCATTGATGACGACCCGAATAGTGTCAGTTGACGAAGAAGAGTCTGGAGAGGAGGAGAGGCCCCGCTGACACATCGCCAGGATGCCATCAGTGTAACGGAAAGTGTCAAGTGAGGCAATTCGACGAAGCGCGGCGGATCGCACGTGGTATGAGCAAAGACGACTGACGCCCGGGCCAGATCCTCAACTATGTCGCTGGATCCGACCTTATACCACTTTGTGGAAGAGAACGGCCGGACCTATCATAAGTATAAGCAAGGCAGTACGGTCTTCCCAATAGAATAGCCCACCATTGACATGCGCCGTCACAACAACACTAACGATGGCACCTAGGATATTTCCTGCCTAATGACTCGGTGCGACTTACAAGTGACAATCTCAAATGTCTGAAGCTAATGTCGATTCAAGGCAGAACAAGAACGGCTAGGTACGCCCTCTTCAGCTTTGCCCTCGTCCAAATGAGAAATGCTAACCGTCCCGAAGACCTACAACATCAGCTCTTCTGTCTCACGATAGGGGGGAAACTCAACATATGTCCGCTCTCGGACTCTCCCCAAAGAGTATTAGACATTGCCACCGGTTAGAGCTGCCTCGTCGCCCTTCTCCCACTGTCTTTCGCTGACCTGATGCAGGCACCGGAATCTGGGCGATAGAGTTTGGTCTGTGACCCCATGCGCAAGACATTCGAAGCCGCCTATTCTAACAGTTTTCTTAGCTTCTCAATACCCTGAAAGCGAGGTCGTTGGCACAGATCTTAGTCCCATCCAACCTCATTAGTGCGTCGTTTCCGTTACTTTCCATCGCGCCTCAATAGAAGCGGCAGCTGACGCTAACATCCCCCCCAGCCTGCCGGAAAATTGTAGATTCGAGATAGACGACGCCGAGGACGAGTGGACGTACAACGAGCCGTTCACGTTTATTCACGGCCGCGCACTGATGAGCTGTTTCGACGACCCGAGCAAGGTCGTCAAACAAGCGTTCGAGAACCTGGAGCCCGGCGGCTTCATCGAATTTCAGGATGCCCTGTTCCCTATGAACTGGGTCGGCGAACCGCCACGGGAGTCAGCCCTATACCGGTGGAACGAGCTGCTGATGGATGGGCTCAGGCGGATTGGACGGTCGTGGAGCAACGTCGTCAACTACCCGAGGTACTTCGAAGAGGCAGGGTTCGAGAACATAACCGAGCGGCGCTTCTACTGGCCGACCTCGCCGTGGGCCAAGGGCAAGTACTTCAAGACGGTCGCCATGTACTTCCAAGAGGACATGATTTCGGGGCTCGAGGCCATCAGCATGAAGGTGCTGCAAGCGACGGGCATGACGCCCCAGGAGATCCAGGACTTCTGCGAGGAGGTGAAGATCGATTTCAGAGATACCAATCTACATGCGTACCTCACGGTGTAAGTTGCAAACTCCAAAAGCCGAGGGAGTGAGGATCAGGATACGAATACCTAGTCGGCTAACCTGCTCATGCTCACCTGCAGATCATATATATACGCTCGCAAGCCTCCGGCTAAGTCATGATATAGATGCGGTTGTACCAAATACGGTGGTTAAGATGTTTTATGTGTGAACGAAGTAACGTATATAGAAAAACACGCATGTAGTGGTATTGCATCGCACTTACCAGGAACCATGTATTATTGGCCCATATGCATTGCCTCGTGAAGTTCCAAAGATGTAGAATCCCCCCTGCATATCGGACTCCTTTCGAGGGGTTCGAGAGCATACAGCTCGGTGTAAGCGGACTAGACAGGGGTATCTTACTGTCCGACTCTCTCTCCCCATCACTTCGTTCATTCCATCACATCGCCACATCTCAGTTTCCGCCCGCGATGTATAATCGTCCGCTACTCAACCGAATAAACATCAACTCGATTTGCTTAGCTATATCCGTTACGTGATGCGGCTATATATTTAGCCCAAGGTACTTGCTTAGTTAGTGATAGCAAGCTAACCACGGACTACGTGATTGAAAGTGTTCCGGTGTCCGCGTCGGCCGAGCGATTCCGTCCGCGTAGCTTCTGTGATTCCGGACGAGGCCATTCGTATACCCTCGAAGGAATGGGTTATAATTGAGTTTGTAAGCGGTTTTCATTTCCTGAGCGAAATTTGTTAGTGGAAACATGTCAAAGGGGATATAGTATTTTCTAGACAAGAGGCGTCAATTGGCTTTGATAGGCTAGTGCCTGGCATACTGTATTCTCTCACTATCCCGGTGTCAGAAAAATTGTTATCCCGACGAGACCCAGTTTTGTACGTTGGAGTTGGCAAGGGGGGGTTGCTTGGGAGCGGTACTACGACTACTGGTTATGCCAGGATGGTTGATGCCTCGCTGCTCAGTGCTCATGGATGTCCAGCTGGGGTTGGATGTGTAATTGTGAGTCTCAACGGTCAACTGCTTGTTCGGTCGTGGGTATAAGAAGAGCAGGTCTCCCTTGCATTTACAGAACTTCTTTTCCGCCATTCATCGACTCCCCCTTTTCTTAGTTTGGTCTCGACTTAGATCAAGAGTGTTATTCCATTCTACATCAATATATATACATATATATATCAACCTTGCCTAGATCCGGTATATATAATACCAAGCCTCCCCCCTCCCCTTTTCAGCCATCTCGATAAACAAGCAAAGAAAGCAAGCATTATAAAAGAAAATGTCCGGGTTCACTTCGTGCTGTCTCCAGACCTTCACCTGGGGCGGTACGCCCACGGGCAAGGAGGTCGAGCTCGCCGGCATCAAGAGCTACGTGGCGGGCGACAACAAGGACGTCGCCGTCCTCCTCATCCACGACCTCTTCGGCTGGCGCTATCCCAACGTCCGCCTGCTCGCCGACCACTACGCCCGCGAGATCGACGCCACCGTCTACGTCCCCGACTTCTTCGGCGGCTGGGAGGCCGACTGGAAGCTCGTCGAGCAGGAGCGCTTCCAGGAACTGGACCTCGCCCGCATGGCCAGGGAGAACGCGCGGGAGATCCGCGCGCCTGAGAGTGAGCCCCATTCCCCCGTCTACTTTCATTCTTGTTATTTTACAAATTTTTTTAATTCTTTACTACGCTGTTGTTATTATTGCGATATTACTCTTCACGGCCTTACACACACCCCCCTCCTCCTCTCTCCTCCCTTTATTATAAGTACCAAGACGCACTCCATATCTAGAATACTCGACTAACACGCTCCCACCGCGGCGAACAGTGGAAGCCTGCGCGAAGGCCCTCAAGTCCACGCACGGCTTCAAGCGCCTGGGTGCCATCGGCTTCTGCTACGGCGGCTGGGCCGTCTGCCACCTCGGCTCGCGTGAGCGCGAGGCCGGCCTCGTCGACGTCGTGTCCTTCGCGCACCCGTCGTGGCTCGTCAAGGAGGACTTCGCGACCCTCGCCGTGCCCATCCAGATGCTCGCGCCCGAGTTCGACCCCCCCTTCCCCACCGACCTCAAGCTCTACGCCGTCGAGACCCTCCTCGGGCTCAACCTCCCCTTCGAGTACGTCCACTACCCGGGCATCAAGCACGGCGGCCTCGTGCGCGGCAGCGAGGACGTGGAGCACGAGCGCGACGCCATGGCTGCGGCTAAGAACTCGGCCGTTGAGTGGTTCAGGCGGTATCTGCACTAGGTGGAGGCAACCGTGATGGAGGATGGATGGATAGATACCTACCTACCTACCTGCCTATGCGCTGAATAGCGCGGCCTGCTGGATGAGAATGTATACGAGACATGAGACGATGGGATGGGATGGGATGTCGCCTGGGGATCTCTCGTGGACTGCCCGGCTAGCTGATAGAATGCCCCGGAATTAAGAACAGTGGCGCCTCATACATCTCCGGATGCATTGGGGTGACGCTTCAATCTGGTTCCATGCTAAATCGTTTTGCTTCCGTCATCTGATTTATTGTGTTCATCTTTTCTCAGCTCTATCACTGATACGATATTTCCGGATAGATGAGTGCAGTAGTCTGAGTGTGTAGAGGAGAAATCGATAATTACAGGGTAGTAAATTCGTCGTCGTGAACTGAATACCACACAAATGGAACTACTATCTACATATGTTCATATGGTAACAACATCACTCTTCATCAGTCGATCTTTTCTAGTATATCCATCAAGTCGTTACGCGCCCTGTTCGGGCATTGAACTCTTCCCTAACCTGCATACATCCTTTAACACATCCGCAATTTCTCGCCCACCCCTACCCCCTATAGTTAAGTTGGCTTCCCACCCGCTCTTCCTCCCGACACAATGCCTGCATCAAAATCGCCATCGTACCACATACACACATACACACATACGACTGGCTGGAAGCAGAACAAAGCGTGCGAGGGTTAAATTAAACCACAAGTATGACTCACTGATAAGGCCCAATCCTTGTCCCGGTCCTAGCAGCACTCCAACGATAATTCCAAAAACTACCCATTATCATAGAAAATTAGGTAATTACTCAAGGCAGCTAGACCAAACCACAATGTCGACACTATGACAATTCATTAAATTTGTTATCACTGCTCTTGAGAGTGAGAGACTTTCGTTTGATTAATCAAAGGCCCCAACGAGCTGATACAAACGACACCGACAGGTGAGCGAAGCTACTCAGGGTTATCTCTAAATGTGTGTCTAGGGGAGATAATTGAAATCAACCCACTTCGGTAACCCATCTATCTCCCCCTACGTTATGTTATATGACAGGCTTCTTGAGCTGTGCGTTGACGAAAAGATTTGCGTTCATCGTCTCGCGCCTCGTCATGTTCAACTTTTCTATCTAGTCGTCATCTTAAACTAAAGCCAGTGTGACAGACGATTCGAAACCCCCAAAAAGGAAGACGAGGTAAGCTGTCCAAGTTCGAGACGGCAAATTGACATCGGGATAAACGAACTGACGATCGCGATTAGCCGAAGTATAGTAAAAATGACATGGGAGAGGCCTATCTCGCATCATCCATGCTGCGTACACCCACTACACAAATGAAACCGTGCAAGTTTCTCATCAAAGCGTACTACCTTTGCTACCATAAATAATATAGTTATAATAGAAAATAAAATAAGGGAAAAAATAGAATAACGTTATTGATTGAATGAAGAAGTATACTCTAACTTTTCCTTTTCTTTTTCTTTTTCTTAAAGTAATTTTCGAAGGCTAAAGTTCATATAAAATCTTTAACTACAAAGTTTAGCTATAGTTTACGCCTAAATATAATCGCAACAAGAATCATTTATTACAAAGTAAAAACGCAGTTAGATTTGCATTCAATTAATTAACCAAATAATGTTCTTTCTAAATTTATTCAATAAGGTAAGCAAGTTTTATTTGGTTGCAAAGTTGGAAGGTTTTGGTGATAAATTGGCTAATGCACGGTTTCATTTGTCCAGTGATTGTAACAAAGGGCGTAAACACGCGAGTATGATTAATTTTACTTCGACACCAGTAATTCAAATGATGCTCCCGCGCCTATGAAACTTGGTATCTCCCATGCAACTTGAAATAAAACCAACAAGAGCTATTTTGTGCCTGGTGCTCAGTGTCCGCCCCCTGAGCTTTCCTATGCGGCTCTCACCTCGTTGAAAAGCGCAGCTCGTACCTGTATCAAGCTGGTGAGCTCAAGGAGGAAGGATTGATAGATGATGACATTAGTAAGGATGTGTGACACAGACGCCTCCTTGTCCTTAGGAGGTGTCTGCATCTCAGGATTCTCCTCGATCTCGTCCTCATCGGCAGCAACCTGGATTTCGGTAGGATCAATGTCATCCTCGTTTTCTTTGCTTTCATCGTGTTCCAAATTCTCATTTATATTTCGGTCGTTCTGCCTGAAGTCGAGAGGTATTGGCTCCACTGCTAACTTGGGAAGGCCAATTCTTTTGGCCAAAATCCCTTGATCGACGGCCGCAAAGGCAGCAGTCTGACCTGTAACAGGATTTTCACCGTCACCTACACCCGAGTCATCGTGACTACTGGGCGAGAAAGATCTTGCCAACCCACTCCTATTAGGGCTGACATGACTAATCGGGTAATCCTTTGGAGGGACGGGAGGGGGGTTGGATGTTGGTGTTATGGCGCGTTGGCCTACGGGTTTTGTCGAACCGGTGCCGGAACTACGCACAGCTTCTTTCCGTCCGCGCGGGCTCCTTGACCGAGTTGGAGTACTGAATTCGGATAATATTCTCTGAAACCCCCCAAGAGCAGTGGGCCTTGCTGGCGAGGCTGGTCGAGACCCTCCGTGACTTGATAAATCCGCGACTGCGGTTCCTGTCGTGGAGCTGATGGGGGGGTTTTGCTGATTCGAAATAATAGCATCAGCTGTTTGAAAGGCCTCACGGCGCTGTTGCATAAGTTCGTCAAATCTTGGAATTGACTCCCGAAAAGCTACCACTTGGTCTGCAAGATTTTCTAGGACGACTAGCATTCGAGGCAGACTTGAAGGCTTCCATTTCGGCCTGCGACGGGATCTATCAATTTCCTGGAGCTTCTCGAGCTCTTTAAACGCCTTAGATGACGGATCCGGAAGTGCAGGTGATTGGTCAGAGTTTTCAAACACATATTTCCTGGGGTGGCGGAGAACCCAGCCCTCTATCGCGATGTACCCGCAGATAGCTAGATCTAATATGGCCTCAGTAGCCGAGAGATTTGTTTCCACAGGGTTGATGAAAAATTGCTCCATGATGTCAAGTAGGTTATGTAGAAGAGGGTCATCAGGGCTTAAAGTGTGTGGGGGCACATCGCGAGGTGCTCCAGGTAGACTGTCAGGTATAGCAGGGAGTTTGTGATTGTGGGTAGACACCCTCGGAGCTACGAGTTTCAAAGAGCAAGGGTGACCCTCCACCCGAGTCATGGTGTCCTTCAAGATGTTATCGTATATTTCGTCGAAATTATCTTGGCCACCCACTGTGCCAGCCAGTGTCATGAGGAACTCAACTTCTTGCTGATGAGCACCCATGGTTCTATGAGAAATGTTGGGATCAACACCTTCAGTATGAAGGAGCGTCACAATAGCGTAGCGATGATGCCGCTTAAGAATCGTCGCCACCAGCTGTATTGTGACACACACTGTCTGGTCATTCTCAGATTTGAGGCACGAATGAATCAAATCGACCAAGTTGAATAGTAAGGGCGAGTAACTCGATTCCATCTTGGATGCCATCATACTGGCCAGATCCATGGATTTTCGTTTTCTGGCAGCGCTCACAGCTGGCTGGGAAGAGCTTTGCAAAGAGGCATTTGCGTCTGGAAGAGCAAGCAAATAATGGAGGATTAAATTGATCATGTCGGGGTGATCTAGCGATTCCAGAATGCGACGTAGACAAGTGAGGACGGCCACCGAAGACCCTCCGTCTACATCAGAGGACTCCAGAAGTGATGGGTATCTGACGTTGTTAGTGCTTCCTCGCATGCGCAGGGGCGGGGGGGCTCACAGCAGCTGTTGCAGGAAAATGATCTGAAAGTGTTCAAGAAGAGAAGACTTGACCTCGACAGACCGGCAATGGTTCAGTACGTCTTGCCAGAATAGGAGGTTAGACAAGAACGTGTCCATATGGAGCTGATAGTCGGGACTGCATGAGCTCACAATCTCGAGCGTCGTGGCTGGATGCTCATAGTCGGAGAAGGCAAGAACCGGCGGGAGGCTTTGCGGGGGGTGGTCGATGACAAGCTTCCGGCTAAGTTGGCTATACAAGGCTCCCAGACCAGTGGCCATAAGAGTAGAAAGGTCGCTTTCGACGATCCATTGCTCCAGCTCTACTGAATGAGAGGCCGCTTCGATGATGTAGAGGAGACCGGTGCGAGCGAAATCGCCGACTCTGCCCTCATGGTGGATATAGTCCATCAGGAGATAGAAGAGCGGAAAGTCTTCCTTCTGCGTCTTGCCAGCAAACTTTTCTCGTTCATCCTTGAACTTGTCATCTTGCGACCCGGCGCCTGTATGGACCTTGAACCAAGCAGGCAGGATCTCGGGCTCGAGCCTGATCTTGGTGGTGATATTAAAAGCCAGCTCAACAACCTTGACCTCGGTGTCCAAGCCCAGACGAATACTGTTGGCGCCGGTAATGCGGACCAACAGGTTGGTCAAGCTCGCAGAGAAGGCATCGTTCTCTACGAAGGACTCTTCCTCGCTGTCGATGAGGCTGGCGAAGAACAGCACGGCTTCCTTGATAATCCACTCATTGTACGAGGTAGTTGCGATCTTGGCGATGGGGATGTAGATCTGCTTGGTGGCAGCGAAAGAGATGCAAGGGTGCGGCAAGGGTCGGCGAGATTCCTCGGCAAGGATGTTGGTCAACTCTTGAAGACGGATCTCGAGGACCTCGGCAGCGTCGACATCTTGGGCGAGATTCGAACAATTACGCCAGATGTGCTAGAACGGACAGACGAGCGGAGGCGTTAGCAGATGACGATGCAGATGACGATGGTGATGGCGGTGACTGAATCTCGGTTATGAAGCGAAGGCTTGTTCGAAGGGAACCAGAACGAGGACAAATAAAAAGAGAAGGAGAACGGTACCAGTAGTTGGCTGTACTCCTTTTCAAATCGTTGGCGGCGTTTAACGGGATCTCTCGCGGCGTCCTTGGCAGAGTTCTTGGAGGATAGCGGCGTGTTCGCTATGAGGCGCGACCACTAGAGCAAGATATCCTTCCGGTCAGTACGGCACTACGGTATATGGATTGT
Organism: Nemania serpens; assembly: GCA_022578855.1. Lineage (NCBI taxonomy): Eukaryota > Fungi > Ascomycota > Sordariomycetes > Xylariales > Xylariaceae > Nemania > Nemania serpens. The sequence continues at coordinate 295,229 of MU396697.1, forward strand.
AATATGCAGAGAGAGATATAGAGAGAGAGGGCGAGCGCGAGACAGAGAGCGAGAAGAGGAAGGGAGAGAGATCTCGTGGACTGACAAAATCCATTGCGGCTCGGCAGACATCTCATCTCTGATGGATTTCGAAATAACGTGAGAACCAGAAGCCTAAAAGGAGGATGACGAGAAGAGGGAGGCGGAAGAGCAGACGGACATTGCGAAGAGTAACGGCGTTGTCGCTCTCAGCGCATGAATATACCCTCGGTTGAATGGTATTTCAAGTCTGATTGACGTTTGAGATAACTCGTGTTCTGTCCCAAGTAGGAGGTATGTAGCTACTTCTATAGCTGGGTCGACCCCTCTGGTATGCGCTAGTCTGGATAGTAGTACCCAATTAGGCACAGGGACTGAGCTAATGCAACACCTACGAGGTACTGTGCCGAAGAGGTCTCGCTGGAACGAAGGACCGATCAAATAGGACCAAAATCTACGAAGGCTTTCAAGCAATAACTTCGCGCATTTCTTCAGAACTTGTGTTGCAACTACTACACCGATTATTTCTTTTGAGGTTATTCTAATACCTACTACATATCAACATTGTTAGCGTCCATATTAATCAACAGGACGGCTGCAGTGGACTACATAAGTACCTTGCTTAAGTTATCGCTAGGCCATTATAGTGGCTATAGCGAGCAAGGACCCCTAAAGCCAACGAAGCCATCACGGACCACCGCCCTCGAGGGAGGAACTTCATCATCACAGCTATTATCTAGCCTGTAGAGATTGGCAGCTACAAGAATGCCTCTGATGGCTCCGAGAGCGTGATGGACGCCAACCGATAAGGCGGTACGGTATACCTTGGAGGAGTCGCGAGGAGAAGAACAATTAAGATGCCGAAGGAGATGCGCCAGACTGGGATCAAAGAACCCGAGAAAGTTGCAGCAGACAGCAATACTAACAACAGCAGATACGAAAGTAAAATGCAGCCGGTTGAGACGGACATCCCAGCGCTAGTAGCGATAACATTCATCTAAGCGCTCAAGGGCGTTCTTCTTGGCATCCTGACCAAGAGGCCTTCGGTGAAGTCACCCTTAAGCCATATACCCTAGTCGACAGTATGAACGGTAAGGACGCAGTAGTTATTGTGTGGCCTTCTCACGCAGACTACTGGCTGAGAAGCTCGCTAGTGATATGATTGGAAAAAGAATCGCAGGAGCGATGAGCTCATATTGTTGCGATTAAGACTTCGCAGTAGCTAATACCTTGTAATGTACACCTGTGAGTAAACAATGAACAGCCAAGTCTAATACCTCGAGACACCGGCACCCATTCATGTCTCCGAGCCCGTCATCGTTAATATGCTCTGTCTCTAGCTCTATTTCAGAAGATCTGCCTGTGGTTCATGGCCAGTTCCGCGAATTTTATCTTTTGTCTTTTCTTTGGCGATATGCACTCGCCGTCGGAGACCAATGTGTTCTCCTCTCACCCTGGGTCCTCGAATGCTACTCATCATCCTCAGAGGTGGACGAACCTTGTCCGAATCCTTTCGCTCCCCCGCCTTGCCATCCTCCACCGTCACGTCGTTCTGCTTGTTCTTTTTGAAAGTCGGTAGGAGGGCGTGAAGCTTCGAGTAGAGCTTGGAGAACGGCCAGGCTAGAGTTCTCCCCATCGTTTCTGCCCACGAGTCTGGGAACTTGCGCACGGCGGCTCCCCAGGGTACGGAGATGGCTCCGAGGCCGATCGATAGACCCCACTCTTTGCCATCCAGCGGAACAATCTTGAACGCTTCTCCGCCGACGAAAATAATAAGCACTTGTCCACCAATCATTATGATGTTGATGACCACAAAGAACCAATTACGAGTGATACCCTCAAATATATTGAGCCGGTTATCCAGTCGCCGGTTGTTGACTTCGTTGAAGATCTGCAACCAGACGAACGTGTTGAAGACGAGCGTGTTTAGTCGCTTTCCCTCGTCCGTTGCAGTCTGCATATCTGCATCGTTGATGCGATATCCAAGCAACGACTGGCCTCCAAAGTAAAGGACGAAGGTAATGACCAGTTGGAGGATGGCTTGCGCTATAATCATTTTGCCCATTCGAGGCGTAATGAGCGGAGCAGACTTTCTGTCTGGCTTGCGATCCAGAACAGTGGCGGTTGGAGGGTCAGTGGCCAGAGCCAGAGCTGCAAAGGTATCCATAATCAGGTTTACCCAAAGCAACTGCACAGCGTTCAGCACGGATTGCCCCTCCTTCGAGTAGACAGCCGAAATGAAGGTCAACACAACAGCCGTCACATTGACCGTAAGTTGAAACTTGAAATGACGTTAGCATGGATGCAAGGTGAATCAAGACACTCGGAACCGCGGACTTACCTGCAAGAATTTCTTAACGCTGTCATTGACGGCTCGACCCCAACAGACAGCCTTGACAATCGAGGCGAAGTTGTCATCTAGTAAGATGATGTCCGCCGCCTCCTTGGCCACCTCAGTGCCAGCGATTCCCATCGCGAAACCAACATCAGCCAATTTCAGTGCTGGAGCATCGTTCGTGCCGTCGCCTGTGACGGCAACTGTTTCCCCGAGGCTTTTGAGAGTTTGCACCAAGATACGCTTGTCTTCCGGGCTAGATCGAGCGAGGACTTGCAAACGAGGCACGATTTCCTTTAACTCAATCTCGCTCTTCCGACGAAACACGGGCCCTTCCATTGCAATGCCTCCGTCGTCGGGACGGTAGATTCCACACTCTTTGGCAATAGCGCTTCCGGTCAGTATGTTGTCACCCGTCACCATGCGTACAACGATTCCAGCTCGTCGACAGTCCTCGAGAGCATCAATCACAGTTGGCCGAAGTGGATCCTGGATGCCGAAGATATTAATAAGGGTCATATGGTGGTGAATCTTGTCAAAGTCGGCAGCCTTGGGATCGTCGGCAGCCTCAGCGCCCTCTGGAGGCCAAGAGTCGAAATCACGATATGCGGCTCCTATAGTTCTGAGAGCCTGGCCAGCGTAAGCAGCGATTTTCTGCTTGAAGAGCTCACGGTCTTCCTCTGTCATCTCTACTGAGACAAGGTCGCTACTCCCGGCGTCCGCGATGGTTTGGGTACATTTGTCGAGAATGATTTCCGACGCACCCTTCACGTAGGCTCTAAACTTTCCGTTGGGCAGCTTGACAACGGACGCCATAAACTTAACGGACGAGTCAAAAGGGACTTGCTGAACGACGGTCGCGTTTTCCCTTTCTTGCTGGACTGGTCCGGCAGCGAGGTGGTCTCGACTAAATGTCAGTAACGCAACCTCTGTCGTTGAACCTATATATGTCATCTTCCCGTCCTGTTCGCCTTCGAAGGCCGTGGAATTGACTGTATTGGACTGGACAACCAATTGTTTCATCTCTTCGCTCAGAGCCTGGACAAATTCGCCGACGGAAACACTCGGAATAGAACCTGCCGGCGCCTCACCATCTGGGACCCTGTCTGCCTTCAAAGCTGTATCCTTATCACCAAAGCAGATGGCTTTGCCCAAAGTCGCGGCAACGACAGTCATTTTGTTCTGGGTAAGAGTACCAGTCTTGTCAGAGCAGATCGCCGTAGCGTTCCCCATGGTCTCGCATGCCTTCAGGATTCGGACCAGATTATTATCTTTCATCATCTTGGTTGTGGCAAATGCGAGTGCCAAGGTAACTGCGAGCGGTAGTCCTTCAGGTACTGCAACTACTACCACAGTAACGCTGACGACAAAGAGTTCCAGGAACTGTTTTCCCTTTTCATCCGCGGTTTGATGATTGGTTGGTAGTCCAGCAGCAAACTTGATAAAAAGGGCGAGGAAGAGTACCAAGGCCGCTCCTCCTCCAAATATTGCGATCTTGTCGGCTAAGACATTGAGCTTCCTCTGTAGCGGCGTGTCTTCTTGTTCGGTTCTCAAGGACATAGAGATACTACCATAGCTGGAGTTGACACCGACAGCAGTGACAAGGAAGGAGCCGGACCCTTCCTGAACTTTACTACCGGAAATAATAAAAGGATCTAACTTGTCAATATTGATATTGCCCGCTTTCCCATCTGCCACATCGCTAAGGGCAGCGAAGACCGTATCTGCGGGTACTTTCTTCATCAGATCTGACTCTCCTGTTGCGGAGGATTCGTCGCACTTGATGCCATATCCATTGATGAAAATACCATCGACCGGCACCATGTCTCCCACGGAAAGGAGTGCAACATCGCCAACCAACAGGTCGAAGACGGAGATCTCCATAGTCTTTCCAGATCGAATAACGCTGACAGTGCGATCACTTTGCCGCTTATTCAACTGATTGAATTGGCGCTGCATGTTCCCTTTGGGTACGTGTCAGATCTGCTCAGTAGTGTAGGTGGAATAATTAGGAGATATGAAAACTTACAGTCGTTGACTGTCCCGACGATGACAACGATGACAATGGCGACCAGGATGGCAACACCCTCGACCCATTCTACGCGAGGCTCGCCCGCTTCGTGACTGCCACCAAAAGTCTGATAGAGGCCAAGCGCGAGGGAGACGACGGCCGCAATGGTAAGGAGAATCAAGACCTTGTCGTTATATGTCTGCCAGGCGAGGTCGAGAAGCGTCTTAGCTTCCTTCTCCGGAAGCCGATTTTCAGCGAAGATGCGCTTCCGATCGCAGAACGGGCTGGTTTTGGCCTCGGACGAGGGGTGTGGTTTCTCGGCTGGGATCTTGGACTCGGAAACGGCGTCGCTGGCCGTGCTGTGTTTTGTAGCGACCTCTTCAAAAGTAACGACGCCGTCAAGGGCCGTCTCATCAACGCTTAAGCCAGTATCCCTACTCGTCCTAAGACCCTTTTCTAAGCCCGCCAATCCTCCCATGGCGTAGAAGGCACTGTGGTTTTTGGGGTTCAACATCTTGGACAATTGACCAGGTGAGAACGCAAATTTGTTGTTCTCGGTCCTGAACGTATCCTCAGTGCCGGGATCGGGGGTGAGGGCATCGGCCAGGTCCAAGGCGAAGACATCCTCGCCGTGACCTGGCTTGGCTGACGCTTCCGAGCCGGATTTCTCTGCTGCGTCTTCGGATATCATCTTGAGGTTGGCGGTTCGGGCGATGTCTGAAGTCTGCCCTGGTTACTATAGCTGTGAGAGTAAAATGTATGAGCTTGGGGGGGTTAGGCGCGGGTATGTACGCGATAGCTTCCTATTGTACACTGAAAAGATGCAGATGTATGCTCCAGTAATAAAACTGCAGAAGCTGGTCAGAACATGATTGTGGGTGGTGAGTTGCGAGGACCGAGGAGTGAGTAGTGAGTAGTGAGTAATGGGTAGTGGGTAGTTGGTAGTTAGTAATTGGTAATTGGTAGTAAAGATGGTAGGTATGGTTGGAAGGCAGGATAGGAAGGGGCATCCTCAAGTCCCTGGTTTTATATAGGTACCTGGATACCTACACGTAGGTAGTAGTCAAAAAACTCAGAATGCCTACATGTAACTTGGAAGTTAGATACCTCCTTCCAACCTGTCTCTTGATAGACTGCGCCTTCAAACATGCCAAAACTACTGGTGGGGGTTGTTGGCCAAGGCCGATGGGCGCAAGATATTCGATCGATACGGCGAGCCTGTCAACATGCTCCTACAGATTGCTCCCTAGATCACAATGACGTGTTCCTTGGCATTGAATAGTCACACTGCCTTAGCTACAGGTCCTACCTTGGGTTGATAGATATATCCTATGAGCTTTCGCTGGTGGAAGCCATTGTTGGGCCAAGTCTAATAGCACCAGACCGGGAATTGTAGTGTATATACGTGTTACAAGTGACGAGATCATTGTAGGTAAGACTCCTGACGCTAGCATACTAATTCGTAGGGGAAGGATCATCGCAAGAGAAGTTCCGTCAATTGAGGAATAACAGCGGGCAGGAGAGAAAGCTCAACAGATTACTTGGGTAACTGTGATATCACGGGTCGTCGCAAATGGGTGACGGCTTCAACCTGGAGAGTGCCGAGGTGACGTCACGCCGGAAGTTATAAGGGTACGACAGGTCGACAAGCAGTCGGATTACACCTGTCCCCAGCGGACCACTTGCCGGTGGGTGGCCTCAGTCAGCGGACCAGCAGCTGACAATCCACCAATAATGCTGGGCCGACAAATGATAATTCAAAACTGGACAACAGGGGAAGGTCGGAGTGCGCTTGGAACCAACATACGTGTAGGTAGTCTTGGCTGGTGCAGCACGCGGGCACGTGGGCTGAGTATCATTCCATCGGAGAGGTATACCGGTATTTCAGCCAGTTAGAGTTCGATTCGCAACAAATATCCATATCTGATAGGCTCCCGAGGTCGTCCTATTGGCGCTCGGACTATCTGTTAGGCCATTGGGTTATCGCGTAGAGAATCTACGCGTCGTTATGCGCCTTATCAATAAAAGCTTTATATTCAAGAGCTTTGGCCACCCTTTTACGGATGGCTAGCGTAGGTAACATTTGCCCCGTGTTTGCTTGCTTTGGATGCTCTTTTATCTACCAAACAAGGGTTGTTGTACACTAAGTAGTAGGCGTCGTCTCCCCAATTAAAAAGCGTTATTACCTAATCAACCTACCTAGTGTTAGGTACACCAGATAGCGACGGGCCGTGCCGTTTCATCGGGTCACAGGCTATCGGAATCTCACCACCATTGACTAAATCGACTCGTCATCTAGTATACATGTGGCGAAGCAACCAAAGGTCCGGGAAAAGATGTGTGATGTCACTGATCAAAGTCTATGTGTCGAGAAGCCACTCCTCTGGGATGATGGAAGTAACTCTGCATGGCTAGCAACTTGGACTTACACCATTTGCAGGGCACATCCCTTGACAATATATATATGAACCATCCTTGTAAACGCCCGTTGTAACCTTTTTTAAGACGATCATTCCTATAAACACTAACGATGCCGCAGTTGAATGAGCCGCAAGTTCTTGTCTCCGGCGATGCGAATTATATTGCGGGCGCCGCGCAGATTGACCGTCGTGACGAAGTAAATCTGGGATGGAACACGAGTCCGACGGAAATCCCCAACCCGCTGATCGGCGGAATTGAGAATGAGGAAATTTGGGCCCTCATTCGGAGGTTCAACAGTGTAATTAGCTACGCTCCCATGACAGCTAACTCCTTCCCCAATCAGCTGGCAATAAACCCTCCAGGCTCCAGCTAATGACGAACTAGCAAATATTTCGTATCAAACAGACCTCTACAACACACATCAATGGCTTGGACTTCCATGTGTCGGAAGATGAGGAGTTCTCACCTGATAAACTGCGGAGTCAGTTCGAGAGACTGTACATGGGAATGGTCAGTCGTATTGTTCCTCGGGGTTCTCGCGGGTGACCTCTGAAGCTAAATCTTGCTAGATTATCGGCATTATTGCATCCTACAAACATATTGCAAGACTTCGCTCATGGAAGGAGAGCCGGAGAACGGGAGCTTTCTGCACAGTAATTTAACCCTCAATCTCTCTGGCAGAATGAGCATTCACAATCTCCCAGATATATTTTGTGGCGTGGGCTGTGGACCGCCTTGTCTTCGTGCTACTGGCGCTGTTAGTCACCATCACTGTCTCGCCCACGGCCCGCCGAGTCCTTTTTCCTCCGGCCCCGATAGCACTAGTTGATCACAGCACCGGCGGAGCAACGAGGCCCGCCGCTGGCATCCTTGGGTCTACTGACACCGCAACCGGGGCACCAGAAAACCAGAAAGGAGAGGCACTTGAGAATGAGGCCAGCAACTTCGCCACTGGGATCGGTGCGATCGCCCTCAATATCATGACAGCAGGTGACCCGCATGGCGAGGCCGAGACGGATGGCGAGAGTTTAGGCGACTCTATGCCTCCGCCAAACACGGTAGCCACCGTGGTGGCTACGGCAAAAGACAAGTCGAAAGGCGTTGATAGACCTTCTGATGATAAGACGAAGGCACCCATGGAACACATGCTGTGGGCTCAGATGCGCCCATTGATGCATCTCATGTCGGTTACCTCAGATACCTGGGAGCGCTGTGCGAAGTAAATTCTTCCTTCAATACGCTCTTGCATTGCATCCGCTGAAAAACTAACGACGATCAGCGTACTGTCCCCAATGGCGCCGTTCGACCAAGGATTGTGGCGGCTTCGCGCAGCCGGGTTGGCGATACCCCTTGTTACTACGTCCTGGGTCATTACAGCAAATATAGTTTTCCAGACAGTCACGCTTGTCATAGGCGTTATGACTTTTGGTCATCCTGTATTGAATGCGGCTTGTAATTTCTTGGACCGCTATGCTCCGGCCTGGAAGCACGTCTTAGATATCAATCAGTACGTGTCCCACACGCATTGTCCAACTCGCTGAGAGAGAGGATATGCTGACCATCTAGCAGCACCCTACTCAGAGGCATCCCAACCGATGCCCAACTCGCCATCACCTTTCTGCGTCTGGGCGAAGCACACAAAGCGCCACTCCCACCTCCGCCAGTGGTTGGGAAGGCCCCGCCTGAACAGCCCTTGGAACTATCGGATGACGTTCTCAGTGCCACAGGTGGCGATCAACCATTAGCTGCAACCCAAGATGAGCTTTACGAAGCTGCTGCACATCACGCAACAACAAATGACGAAGCTGGCGGAGAGAACAATGAAATGACCAGCACAACCACCGACAGCAAAAAAAGAAGCAAGTTCCTGGGCTTCTTCAAAGGTGCGCTTAAGGGGGGCGTCAAATTGAGTATTGCTGCCGACAAGATCAGGGCAAAGACCGGCATCGAAAGCGCGAAGCAGCGCGTTGGTGTTGTGCCTGCAAAGGGGTATGTTCCTTTTAGCGGACCTGTCAAGTTCGACGCGAGGTACCATGGGCAACAGGGGCACGTTTATCTGAACCTCAAAGGTGGAGTTCCATGCACTTCCTTCCGTGTGGACACAAAGTCTGCGATGGAGCGAGTCGGACAAGCCAACCAAGAAAGCTCACGAGAGATCTGGAGCGTGGCCGTTGATGACGTCAAAGTTCTGGAGAAGCATTCCGGCTATGGCTTTAAATTCAAGTTGCTCGCTGGTTGGGCGTTGGATCGCCAGTTAAGTGATAGTCTGGAGATACTAGACATCATGGATAATTCATATGTCCTAACAGCCATCCCCCAAAGGGATGAGCTGTTCAACCGGCTTTGTGCTATTGGTGCTCAGAAATGGGAAGTGTGGTAAATGAAATGCAGGAGTATTGCTTATTCGTTTGCCCACCCGGCTTCATTTGATGAAACCTCATAGCCTCCTCTGTCTAAAAGATTAAATTATTATTAATTAGACATGGCTCTTGTGTCAATCTGTTGGTCAAAGACATGATTTGGTTGATACGATTTAATTCTATCTACCCCCGTTTTTCTTTTCTTTTTTTACGTTATAGGAGTCCGTAGCCTGAGAAACCTTCGCATAAAAAGAAATATTATATAGGTGTTTTTGCCTAAACACTGAGTTCCGCCGTGCTGGTTCCCGTGATATACTTTATGTACGGAGCTAGCTTCAGCGTTACAGGCCCCCCGACACCACAATATCTCTCCACGATGTCAACACTGCGACCAGTATATCTATAGTAAACACATAATGTCAGCAACGGTCACGCAATTTTAGGTGTCGGATGAATATAGATGTTCAGGGGAATATCATATAGACATCGAAAGGCGAAGAAAAGCTCCCTACAGTCGTGGGTCCAGCATGGTATCCAATTCGCCCCAGATAGGCTTGAAGAATTCGGTGTTTCTAATGCGCGAGACTAGGTCATTGGGCTTGCCCTATGACAAGATATCGTTAGCTACGAAGTCACATGCATCAACAGAACACGTTTGTCGCACCTCGTTTTTGACCACACTCCCTGCCTGGTGCGAGAGAACGCGGATCTCCTCATGCGCTCTAGTAAAGTCAGTATATATTCCTATAGTAACGATTCGAAGCTCTCACTCTTGTCTTGAGGCTCCCTTGGCGACCAGCTTCATGATTATCTGTACACGTGATCAGCGGTGTCTATCCTGAGGCGCGTTGAAAATTATCAATGGAAGAATGGCAGAGCGGCAATGATTTCCACTCTGAAGATTGAACTTACGCTCTCTGTAATCATGAATGGGAGCTCTTCCAGAACACGACTTTGGATTCGTTTCGGGTACACTACTAATCCATCTGTAATGTTGTCAAGGCCAAGGAGAATGGATTCAGCAAGCAAGAACATGTCTGGAATGTCCATTCCTATGAAAGTCATTAGTATTGATAAGCTTTAAGGCTTCTCGAGTCGAAATTCAAGTCATCGGTGATGAAGCGCTTTGAGAAGAGAAAGGGGAATAGGCTGAACCAACTTACTGCGGATGGCAGAGTCATCAAGTGTTCGCTCAGCCTGGAGATTGATGTCAGCGCCTGCGGCATAAATCAATCCTGAACCAATACTTATATTGACTTACCCACTGGTCTGAGAGTGTGTTGGCAAAATTTGCAGGTTTAGACATCAATTCACGCGCTAATGAGTAGACTCTCTCCGAGCGCATGGGACTGTAGAAGATGTTACCAACGGGCCAAGCGCGAGTATTAGACGGCTCTCGTAGCCTATATCAATATATTGAGACGCAAAGAGACGTTTCCTCTACGAGGTATTGAAGCAATTAGAAACTGACTTATCACTCACTTGCGTTTGTAGGCCATTGCTGATGATCCTATCTGGCTTTGCTCTAAATACTCTTGTGTCAGTTTTCAATGTTGAATATGCGACGCTTTTGAAACAAGAAACAAGCCGCAGCAAGAGATTATCGGTTGAAACGCCGAACATGAGGCGCCTGGAATTACGAAATTGCTCACCGAACGGTTCCTCGATCTCTTTCCAATTGGCAAGATGGCGAATATCGCCACAAATCTTCTGTGCTGTGGCACCAAGGCCTGCAACAGCATTGGCGATGACTAAGTCCACTTTACGTGTACTTCATGTTCGTATCAGCAAATATGTTCAGACAACAATGAATGACCAAGAATAAAGCAATGATATCGTGGTGTACGAATATACTCACTATGTTTGTGTGGAAATATCCTGCTTGTGTTAGAGACTCATTCCGGACGATGATCGTAAACTTACATAGCAACTTGGAAATCCAAGCTTCGTACACAGAAGCGTATTCAATTGGTCGCACTTGGAGGCATCGCCTTGGAAGCTAAGACTCGCACATTAGAACCTGCCGATACACTTTTATGCTTGTGCAGCCTCCCGCAGTTATGACATGTTATAAATTCTACTCACATCTCTGCAATACGTCAACAGGCCATAGTGGACCACGTTCTGATTTCTACATTATTCAGGGAAATAGGGCAGTTCTCTTACTATAGAGATGTTAGCCTACCGGAGTGACCCGTTCGCTATAGGGTTTGGATGTGGAATGATATAATACGAACCCTAAGAAGGAGGCTCTATTCGAAATTAAAAGTTAGCATTGCTGAAAGTCGTAAAACGCTGGGATTTGCAAGAAGTGCGGGAAAAGCGAGTTCTAGGCCTGTCAAGGATGTAAATGGGAATGTAGCTCATACTGCGTTCCGGTTGTTCCTATTGTCTCGTTAGCCATCTGTTGCCGATACTCAATGCATAAATGCATTTGGGAGGCTAGTCTGTTCATTTGCATACCTTGTGCACCGCGGAATCTGAGATCAGCTCGAACTTGCTCGATGGCTTGAAGATCGAACTACAACCGGGTTAAAATATTTACAAACGTGATGCATGTAACGCAAGAATTGCTAAAAAGAGTGCTGGTCGGACGTACCATGAGATCTTGTATCCACTGAGCCGCTACAATAATGTTAGTGGTCTACTGTGGTGGTAGTCATACTCCATAAAAGTGGTTATGAGACAATCGACGGTTCGGGGCTCACCTCGCTTTCCGACGGTAATCTAATAAAACGGTCAACATGTACACTTCATAGTCAAACACTTAAATTGTATAATTTTAGGGGAAACGATAAGAACCCGGAGGTTCTTAGGCGTGCCATGGGCTTTTGAGTCGGCTAGAAGGGGTGTAAGGGGAACTGGAGATCGTACCAACTGTGCAGGTTGAAGGTGAGTATAGGCCAAAGTTGGTTCCTCTCCAAGATAATTAGCGCTATATTTAGACATCAAATAAGGGAATGTCAGCTTGCTCACGTTTCCATTTCAGCGCAAAGTTGGACAGGTTCCAAATAACCTTGGCCAGTCGGTTTAGCAGAATGTCTAAGGCATCCCGCATGATGACCAACTCGGCATTGTCAGTCACGTAGCAGCTCGTGGCTCCATAGTGAATAATGCCCGCTGCGGACGGAGCAACAACGCCAAAGGCATGGACATGCTACTCTCTCATTAGCCTAGACAGATGATGCACCCGCCAAGCAACTCACAGCCATAACATCCTGTAACACGACTGGTCAATTATTTTCTCATGTGGTTGTTCCGAATCTAGTAGCCTACATGTCGACGTATCTTTTCCTCAACGCGCGCGATCTCAAAGTCTGAGTCAGTGACGTAGAGGTGGGACCTCATCTCTTCCAAGGCTTGCGGGGTGATAGTGTCGATTCCGAGCTCTTTTTCGCTCTCGGCAAGGGCCAGCCAGAGTTTCCGCCATATCCCTATTCTTGACCGCTGGCTGAATAGATTGGACATGGCGGCACTGCAGTAGCGACCGGTGAGAACCGTCTGGTACGCATCGAACTGAGCATTGCTCTGAACCTTGCCCTGAGCTTTAATGCGCTCAAGCTCCAGCTGCAAGTCCAGGATTTGCTGATCTTTGTCCGCCATGTTGGGTGCTAGTTTCTAATAAGAGAATATGAATTAGCCGAAAATTTTGGGAAATGCCTCTCCTGTAGTATGGTCTGTAAGGTTTTCCTACCGGAGGTGCCCGTTGGATGTTGTCGCAGCAGATGCGGGCAAAAACCTTTCGATAAAAACTTTGTGCACTGAATTGGGTAGCAGCACTAAGTTTGTGGTGGTTCGACTCGACTGACCAACGCCCGTCTTTTTAGTGCAAAAATGAACGCGCACCAATTAGAAGTCTTAGACACAGGTAGGCTTACATACAACTACACTTAGTACCCCTCCAGCGGGGGTCCATGTGTTAGGCGGGGTTCTACTCCCTAACCATCCCGTCCCGACAGCAGGATAAACGTGCGTTACGTTTTACCATACGAAGTAAAAGCACTAAGGTAGATGTGTACATGTTGTACAAGAATGAAATCTTTAGATACTACATAGATAGTGACAGTTTTTCCTTACTTGCTCGTGATCCCATGTCTTTTGAGGGTTTCCAAGATTGTAATAGCCAAATTCAAATTGCTTCTGTCTGTAGAAAGCAGGCCGCTGTACCCCGCAGAGTTGTGGCCACGCCCGTGCCGGGTCTTTTTGCCTCTTCAATCAGAGCGCAACAACATCAACCGACGGTCGGTTAAGTCAAGTAATGCGAAGATTATGGGTTCGACCCCCATATTGACCAGTGCCAAGTTTTTAACACACTACCTGGTAGGCAAGTGGAAATACTGACAAACAGAGTCTACTCGTCTTCATTTTTTGCAGAGCATCATACTCCCGAGTAAGGATAGGTCTGTCTTTTCTAAGTACTTATTAGTAGATGGGTATGGCTACTAACGAGCATTAATTCTCAATACTTCCATATACACATCTTAGTGTGGTAAGAACGTGTACGCCTCACTCGTGTCCTAGTCTTGGTGCATTGTTCTCGCAAGAGATAACAATGAAGGGGTTCGTAGAAGCAGTTTCAATTCAAAAAGTTGGTTGAAAGAAAGAGAAAGGCCAATCAATTGCAGTGTTGTAAAAATAGCCATTGTACAACCTCTTTCCCTAGTTCGCGTGAGGAGAGGTTTGAAAGACAAGCCGGCGCCTATTAAAGGAGACAGTTAAAACAACGCGACGATCTTCAGAACAGCCTGTCTCTATTTAATAGGGTAATTCCAGAGAAAGAGCTTAACTATCCCTTACGACCATTCGACTTTCGGTTCCACAATATCGGGTTGGCTCTTCTGGTAGTCATTTGCCACGCGCCCATTCCCAATAACCTCGTCCGCATCGTCTACATCGCACGCATATCAGACTCGCATTCTCTATGATGGCCAGCGGTCCATATAGTCGGCCCGCTGCACGAGGACCGAGAAATAACGTCAATGGCAACAATCAGAATCCTAATCCCAGGTATAAAGGCAAGAATTACGATCCCAATTATATTCCGGCACATATTAACAGGGCGACTGGTGGTGCTCCTCAGAATAATAACTACACTATTCAAGAGTACCTTGTGCAGCAACAACAAAATGGGCGACGCCCATTTCAAGCTCAACAGCAGCAACAACAAAAATATCGTCAGCAGCAACCACAACAACGACAGCAATACCAGCAGCAGCAGCAGCAGCAGCAGCAGCCTCGTCATCAACAGCAGCAGCAACAGTATCGTCAGCAGCAGCAGCTACAGCAGCAGCAACAACAGAAGCTACAGCAGCAGATACAGCTACAACAAAAGCTACAGCAGCAGCGGCAGCTACAACAGCAGCTACAACAGCAGCTACAACAGCAGCTACTACAGCAGCAGCTACAACAAGAACAGGAAGAAGAACAGCTTGAGACCCAAAACACCCTGGCCATGGAATACCTGACCTATTTCGGTAAGTAACCTTTGGAGTCATTTTCTCCCCTTTCCTAGTAACTTGAGAGTTCCCAAAAAACCCCAAGAGGCACGTCTCGGGAGCATGTTTCGAGAGTACCAGAGCTGCCTATGAGAGTAATTGCTGACTCCAGTGATTATAGGGCAGCAGACTATTGAAATTCTACTCAAAGACTCAGAAGGTGACACTCGCATGTGCCAGTGTGGGACACCGGGTGGAACAGAGGTAAGTAATCCCCGGGACTTATTTTCTTCTTGCTTCGGCGCCTGTTTGGGTGCAACAGCTTCCCTTCCCATCCACTCTCTCATACCCTAGACACCTCCCATAATTTGAATGACAATCACTAACATAGTGTTGCAGTGCTTCCACAACATTGCGAAGTTATATCAAAGCCAATTGGTGGTCTGCGCGCAGATGCAGCACGACTTCATTGACCTACTAACGTTCTTTTCCTCTAGAGACGAGGACGATGAACTCCGAGAGGATATCGAGAGCTGGTCATTGGAATATGTTGAGGATCATCCCGACACCCCCTTGAGATCCATTCTTGAAACAATGGGTCGCAAAGGGCCAGTCACGATAGGGGTCGGAACCACTATCGGATCCGGAATAGGGGTCGTAATTGATAGCATATCTGATCTTAGTGATGAATAATACATGTGTGGCGGTAAAGAGGTTGGGTGTATAGGGAAGAGTCGGCATGTTTGCGGTTGATATGCTATCAGCGAGACGGGATGATGCATTTTCGCACTACGCTTTTAGGAGCATGTATGTTTAAAGTTTCTCTCACGTTGATTACGATAACTAACGCCTGTCATTTATATTTAGGATGCGCCCAATGCATGATTTCTGCCCTAGTTGCTTAGTTGTTGAATCCACTCTACTGTCATAAGAATTTAGCACACAGAGTGAATAGACAGGCAAGCTGCAGTTAGGTAGAAGGCATAAGGGCTTAATAGGCCATAGGGGAGAGAAACGTGATCATATTAATTCACAAACCTTCCTGATATATAGGCGGACGAAGCCTCCTATATATAGACAATTGAGCGATATCGCCAACATATCACCTGACATCTGCCCAAGTGAACAATGCAAGACGGCGGACTTCAAATCTTCATATAACTAGTACAACTAATGTATTTTATTAAATTCCTAAGGATCATCTAGTCTTCACGAATAGAGTAACTAAGGCATATGTGATAGTTAAGTCTTCTTTTTTTTTTTTAAAGGGATTTCCGAATCATACGAGACGGATCTATCTGTTACATTGCGAGCTAGCTCGTCGAGCAAGTTTTTCTAGGGCCTTGTACATATTCTCCCGTCTCCCATCTTCGTCACGGTGGCGAGTCGCAAAGTCAACCTTGATGTAGTCATCGGCGTTCCGCTCGCGAATAAGCTCAAGGTGTCTGGGCTTGAGAGCGGAGCTGTGAATAGCTTGGGACCCTTGAGCTGTCGTTGGAGCAGCACCACTCCAGACAATGTGGGCGTCGAGAATATCCGCGGCTTGTATGCATTCAAATGTACCACATACGCCTCCAGCGACGATCCCCAATTTTTTCAGAAGACCTTGCGCTGCAATTCGTTCTGCGTTAAGTCCATTAATGCCCCCGCTTGCACCACCACAACAGTCACCCGAGCTGGGCTCGAGAGTTGGAGCCCAGTCCATAGTATGCTCACAAAACCCGCTCGACTTTCCGGAGTCGTTCGGCTTCCTGCAATTTATGTGCCGGAATTTGACTCGATACTGAGGACGAGCCTCGTCAGGTTGGGCTCCGGCCGTAGAAACGTTGTCTTTTGAAGAAGACGATGCCATTATGCGTTACTTGAAGTTAAGTCGCCTGAGCCTGTGATGTAGCTGAGATTGTTTGACCCGTCTGTTGAAGGTCATCGCGATATTTGAATAGGCCGATTGCTGAGACTGTTCGTGAGCAATGACAGCGTTCGACGACAACTGCACTGTTACGTTTGCGAAGCTTTCTTGAAGTTGTGACATAATTACTGTTCGAGTTGTATCCTATGCCGCCGTATGTGAACAATGAGCATGTTTATCTTGAAACAAGTTTTCCTGTTTATACAGAAAGCTTTTATCCAATCTTACAAGCTGTCTGAATTTGATTTAATGCTGTATCCTAGATTAAGCCAGACTAGAGGCTTGCTTGCTGATAGCCCGTAGACATCGTACTTTCTCGACATTACTGACTTAGACTTAGACTAGGTCTTCTTCCGACTCACCTGCATGCTCACTTCAATAGAAGTCTACTACAATCGCCTGGAAACTAAAT
Source organism: Nemania serpens (assembly GCA_022578855.1). Lineage (NCBI taxonomy): Eukaryota > Fungi > Ascomycota > Sordariomycetes > Xylariales > Xylariaceae > Nemania > Nemania serpens. Next base: position 312,130 of record MU396697.1, read on the forward strand.
AAGACGTGAAGGTTCCCCCTAATGACCTTGTCTCTGAGTTCGACAAAGCAGCTTGAATTGGATAGCGAGCTAACCGGAACACAAAGCCCACAACAAAGGAACTCTGGTTACAATAATGCATTGATATAAGTATGAAATAAAGACAGCTACGTAAGAAAGAACAAGGACGGCATGGGTAAAAAGTTCTCTATAGAAGTAATCTGAAACATATCAGCAAAATTAGGTTTCGCCTCATATCGCGAATCTTAGTATCGGTTAATATCACCACGGAGAGCAAGCAGTTCTCGAAAACTAGTTAATTACTTTCACACGTGTTCCACGAAACAGCTCTTATCAAAATACCTATTTCTATATAAAGTCTGCAAAAGCAAAAATGTCTCCCAACTCACAAGGAAGCGGCTCGATAGAGAGGTCGCTCCGGCTTGATGAAGACCCCCATTCCAAACCGATTACATCAGCGCAGGTCACCACACTAAACAACTCGCAAACACCGCGAGAACCCGCCTCCTCGGGCCTCCCCTTACCCGCCGTATACCGGATGACCTTCCGGCACGTGAACTGCCAGGGCCCGATGCGCGAGGCCGATGACCCGCCATCTCGCGACGTATGCGACCTCACCATTCCCACCTGGCCGTCATCAGTGCCCTACAACCTCCTGAACCAGTTGGAGTCGATGCCATACGATATCGGCAGCTGGACATTCGATCCCGACGCTCCTATCCATTATAGAGAGACTCCTTCCTGCCAGACCTGTCCGTTCAGCGTTTACTGCCTTCTGGTCATGTTCTCGCGACAGTACTACGCGGACAACGTCACGCACCACGACAATAGCAAAGAGGGCCACGAGGTTCGCGTCGTGAGCGCCCGGATCGTCTGGGCGGATCCCCGTCCCGCGATCAGGGACGCGTCCGAGGATCCCTGCGCGGCTCGCTTCATCATCGTCTCGAAGGAGCATCTTGCGCTCGTGCAGGCTAGAGGGCATGTCGACCATATCCACGTCGAATTCGAAACGCAACGTCCGAGGACGGTTCTGGAAAAGTACCAATGGAGATATTCGGAGACAAAAATCTGGATTCGGCGACATAAGGCTGATATCAAAGAGGCATTAATGAGGCCAATAGCCGTTCGTGTGTTAAAGTTGTACGTAGAGCGATAATTTCGCTCGAAATTTTTGTTGAGAATATATATATCAATCGAGTCAATGAATGAATGAAGTTAGCCTAGAGTTGTACAACAGATTTGCAGCATCCGTAACCGTGGCCGAGTTGCCCTTATGTCCTAGGTAGTAGCTTCTTAAACCGACGAACCAAGCTGCCCAGAGACTCGGCTTACACTAACCTGAAGGTCTCAACGGGCACATTGATCCGTCCAGTCCGAACCTGCTCGACCAGCTGTCCCGAATTTAAATCCCAATGGTGCAGATAGCAATCCCCTACCAACACCCAATCCGTCAAGGAAACCTGCCGCAAAACAAACGCCATATGGCCCCCGTACAAGGCAACGACTTGATCGCCGGGTTTCATGAAATCGGGCCCGAGACCAATGTACCCATGTCGCGTGCGGAACACACGGCGGTGGTGTAGATAATTCCACACTCCCACATGGTAATACGCGAGGTCCAGATTGGCGTCGCACACAGATTTCGACCGGGGCATTAGGTCCTGGTAAGCAGCGCCCGGGTACCCATACGAAGAAGTCAGCCAGTGGCGTGCTTGGTTCCGCGCGTGCTCCGCCAGCGTCTGCAGGCCCTGCAGACGATCGCCCAACTCTCCAACCTGATCTGGCATGCTCAGAATCAAGCCTGTGCCGCCGCCGCACAAAGTGACGAAGAACGCGGCGTCGAGCTGCTCAAGGCCCCCGACATACTTCAGTGTCGTGCGTGGGAATAGCGGGAACGCGAATAGGTCTCCCCACAATCGTTCGACGGGAAGAGGTTCCCCTGGATCAGATCGGACCGATTCCGATACTGCGGCTACCTCGTCGACTCTGAACCCGTCCAACTGGAGCACATTAGGCTCCGCTGGACTCCCCCTCAGCGGGCAATCGTAGACCTGCGCAAAATAGGCGTAGTGGCCGTTGAGTGGCACGCCTGGGAGGAAAAGGCGCGGCGGGAAGAAGCTGCAGGACTGTGGCTCGTCGAACCGTGGCACCCACGACGGCCACGAGGCCGTCGGGGAGAGATCGCGCGTATGTTGCACGTGCGACAATACGTCGAGGACCCGCGGGCTTTTGCGAATCATGAAGCGTGTGAAGTCGCGGTACACCTCCGTCACAGACTTCGTGTAATTCGGGGACATAGCGGGGTTTCGTTCCGTCCTCTGAAGCCCCAGGGAGTCCGCTCGTTTCCCGAGCCAGAGGAATGCCTTCTGCATCGCGGATTGCACGCGATCCCCATTACCTGAGCCTAGAATGTCCATGTTGGCTAGCACGGGCTGTAAACCCTCGTCGGAGATACCAAAAATGGCGAACAAGCGGTCCCTGGGGTCCGTGGACTGGAAGTTACGCATGTTCATCAAAACCTGCAGCATACTGCCGACTGACGCTTCGACCTTCACGGCGTGCGGCTTCCATTGCCTAGATCTCTGTTGGTATACTTGCTTCCAGAACCTCAGTGGACTGTATGGCTTCTGCAGTCCACATAGCTCTCCTATGATCCACGTGAGTGATAGGAGGTCATAGAAGTTGAATTCGGCATCACCGCTCCTACAGATGCATTCTTTCGAAGCAACAACTTCCTGTATGCACCATACTCGCTCAAAATACGTGGTGTTGAATAGCCGCGTAAGATCGCTCACCGACTGTGCAGCGTTCTCAACGCTCCCCGTTTCCGCAATCAGAGTTTCAAGCATCATGCGATCTACTTGCATGTCCACGGAGGCAAGAGGCGCTGCGGGGTTAGCACTCTCACGATATGTCTCGAGCAACATGGTTCGGTATCCGCAGAGCTCCTGAGCACGAGCCAAACCCGTTCGAGTAATTGGATCCCCGGGACCCAGCCAGACGACAACTTGGCTGGCGTGTTGATATACTACAAAATTTGTGGTCAGACATTCGTTCCGCTGAGGCTCGAGAGCACCGACAGCGTGACCCCAGCCAGAGACACGAGCCTTAACACCCCCGAGGAGAGTCAGAAGCGAGGATTAGCCTAGAGTTACTTACCGAGCCTCATGTAGGCAACCTGGCGCGCTCGCTCGTCTACATCATTCTGGTTAATGCAAAGCGCATCGACCCAGAGGTGCCGGACGAGAGTTGGGTGGCGCAGAGCTCGCAAGGCACTCTCTAGATTCAGCGTGATGGGCATGTCGTAGCCATGGCACTTGATGGGCTGTTGCGCCTTTTCGGTGCCCCATACGTATGATAGGGCTTCATACCGAGTTGGGCTGTCAGCAACGTCGATGATGTTCAACGTGCACTCGAGGGTCTGGGCACCAGTTCCCGGCGCAAGGCGCATCAGTCGCGTGAAGGATGGTCTCTTGCCTACTTCCACGACAGGCGGAAGGGGTTCATAGCGATATGTGGTCATTTGTTCGGCTGATTAGCGTTACACTTGCTTGCGGTACCACAAATGTTGGTTCTGGCCTTGATCAGATTTGGACCGCGATGTTTTCATCCAAACAGTCACGACTATCAAGAGAAACGGTAGGTGCCTAGCTGCAGGCATCTTTAGCTTGCTGCTTTTCCTACTTGGTCTAAGTCTCTGACTTCGTCCCTTGGCGAGGAAGGGGTACTATATCTCTATCCCCAGCATAATATGCGACTTTCCTGGTCTCTCCGCGGCTGTGGAAAAATCGATGGTTCTTTGAGCCCGGCCTTGAGAGCAGAAGGACCCCGACATATTGAATGTACAGCTCTCGCAACGTCGTGTAAGACGTGTTCTTATTTGTATAACCAGCCTGGATAGACATGTTTGCTATTAACACAAATGTTAAATTCAAACAATCTTAGTGCTTCAGCGGCGTTACTTAGAGAGCAGTCCAGTCTGCCAATTACTGCAGTTGATTACCCTATCATGGTGGCTTCATTGCAATACCACCTATGTCTTTATTGCAGAAGCCAAATAGGTAACTATATCGGGACGTGAAATGAGAAAATCGAACACCGGCCCGGGAGCCGATGACTTCTTGTCTCAGAACAAGCAACTGCTGTCAAGGTAATAGAGGAGTCCGGTGGCTGTAGCGGGGTCAAAAGACATACATGGTCTCGGGCTTAATGAAAAGAAAACCCTCGTTTCTGGTTGCGAGCCAACTTGCGCCAAAAATCTCCCAAATTTTTGCGATTATTTGTATAACAATGCTCTCTCTTCATCACTGTTCCCTCACTGTAAGTAGGTACCTTGTTTCATGGTGATCCCACGCGATAGGCCGACACCTACGTCTAAGGTAGCTCTGGATGGAGTGCGGGGTGTACAGGTCCACAGATCTATGTGTATGTTCCTGGTATTGTATCATCTTGGTTCGCCCCAGCTGCCGGTAGGTACCACATTAGGGCGCCATTACGCCCCATCTCAGCCGCCTGCTAGCGCCAAGCGGCGTCAGTTTTTGTCACATAACGCTGTCACATAGGTCGACTAGTCGGTATATTCACTGCCCAACAGGTAGCTGTTATATAATCAGAAATTTTCTCTTGCAGGGCGGGTACTTACACCATAATTCATAGTTTAGGTATATATGATATAATTCGAGGGATGGTTTAATAACAAGACTGGAGATGTGAGATGTACATAGGTAGGTCTGAGTAGTTCTGGATATTTGTTGCCACTTAATAATCGATACCAAGGTAATGTTTTGGATTGGTTCCAAGCTGTGGTGCTCACTGGCCACATGCATGCGAGACGAAAAGAAAAGAACTGGTGGAATCAGTTTGCTTTTACCACGACGCTGAGAGCCCCCCTCTCCTCTCCTCTTCATGTAGTACAACGGATACGAGTTTACATCCGAGAGATAGACGAAGTAATACAACGTTGCGTCGAGCAAGTCAGACATGGCGAGGGCTATTCCTGACCCTATTCCCCTATGTTTTTCTTTTTCTTTTTTTGTAAGTACTTATCGCCACGCGGCATCCCTTTGGTTGTCCGAATCGTTCACCTTTCTCCCATCCATCTGGGGAATTGTCAGTCTTTTCGAGTACGAGATCGATTCACTCTTTCACAAGACCTTCTGCTAGCCGGGCTATTCATCGCATCTACGTACCTATAAGTCGTTAAACAACGCAGTTGTTTCCATGGAGAACCAAACAGCGCAAGCGGGCCTCATGGGCCGGGAGAACCAAAGCCAGAAGAGCCAAGCAGGTCAAGAAAACCACTTCAGGCACCCATTCAGCCATCACTTCGGTGAAGCTCCAAGTAGAAAGATCCCCGTCAAGGCCATGGAGAACGGCAAGCCAGCCACAAAGACCTACGCGAACGGGAACGGGAAGCATGTCCCCCCCAAACACTCTGTCAAGAAATGGATCATTGACTCGGGAGCGACCTATCTCCGGATCTATTGGCACGACTATACCTCGTCGGCCAAGTGCCGCGTGATTCCCGCGTCTCGAGTCATCCAGCACTACGAGGAGCGAGAGCACGAGCCGGACCCGGAGCCCTTCACCATCTCCATCACCAAGGCGAGCCTAGGCCTCCTCCCCACCGACCACATGGTCCCTGGCGTCACGGGGACGGGGACGTACGTGCTCAGGCCGGACTGGGACACCCTTAGGCAAGGTCCCGTCGAGAAGCACGTGAGCTGCTACGCCGACTTCCACGAGGAGGACGGCTCGGCCGCCGCCCTGTGCCCGCGCGGCGTCCTGCGTCGCGCCGTGAGCCACGCCGCGAGCGCCGCGGGCCTCGAGTTCCTAGTCGGATTCGAGGTCGAGTTCACCCTGCTCCAGCGAACGGACGACCCGTCCAACAAGTACCGGATGATCTCCCACGACGGCCACGCGTGGTCCATGGCCCGCTCGCTCGCCGTCCTGGGCGCCTCGGGCGGCGCCAGCACGGCGGCCGACGACATCCTCGACGCGCTCAGGAAGGCCGACATAGCGGTCGAGCAGTTCCACGCCGAGGGCGCGCCGGGGCAGTACGAGGCCGTGCTCCCCCCCTTACCGCCCCTCGAGGCCTGCGACGCCCTCCTGCACGCGCGCCAGGTCGTCGAGAGCGTCGCCGCGCGCCACGGGTTCCGCGCCACGCTCCACCCGCGCCCGTTCCCGTCCGAGCTGGGCACGGGGTCCCACGCGCACATCTCCATCGCGTCCGAGGGCGGCGACGACCCGCGCGTCTACGAGCGCTTCTACGGCGGCATCCTCGCGCACTTCCGCGCCGTCTTCGCCTTCACCAACGCCCACCCGGCGAGCTACGAGCGCATGGTCGACGGGCTCTGGGCCGGCGGCCGCTGGGTCACCTGGGGCTCCGACAACAAGGAGACGCCGCTGCGCAAGTGCAGGGACAGCCACTGGGAGGTCAAGGTCGTCGACGGCATGGCGAACCCGCACCTGGCCGTCGCGGCGCTCGTCTACGCCGGCACGGACGGCGCTGCCGAGTTCACGTGGGGGGATTGCGCCGTCGACCCGGCGAAACTCAGCAGCGAGCAGAGGAGCGCCCTGGGCATCGAAAAGCAGTTCCCGCTCAACCTCGCGGAGTCGCTGGGGGCTCTCCAGAGCGACGAGGCCATGGCTGGGTTGTTCGGGAAGGAGGTCTTGGAACGATACGTCGCGGTCAAGACGGCGGAGATGGCGTTGTTCTATTCTATCCCGGAAGAGTCGAGACGGATGTGGGTCATGGAGAGATACTAGATTAGATGGATTTGGTCGGTTGTTCCCGGCGCGGATCTTCAAACGGTACCGCGGTCTCGGACCATTTGTGGCGATAACTTGTCGACGGGTAAATGCATAGACACCCCTATTAACGGATAATCTACTTATTATCCCGCCTTGGTTCAGGCCGTCTATTTTAGCTCCCGGTCACGCTAACATTAAGTACAAGTAGTTAGATAGTAGGTACAGAAGTAGACAACTATTAGGCTATAAGTGCTAGACGGAGCATATCTTGGGCACTTGTCCTGTCAGGCAGAGGGCGGTTAAGATATTATAATAGAACGAAGACAAGGTCACGTCAGTGTCTGAAAGTGTTTACATTTTCCATAAATGTCTCTTATACAAGACTCTTTACCGAACCAGTCATGGCATTCCAAAACCGTATCGCTGAAAAGAGGCATAACCTCTCGACCTTATCTATACTCGATATAGATACGTAGCAAAGTTGATTTATTTCATAGGGGCATATCTGATCGCACCTACACACATAGATCCTAACGAGTCGAGGAGTGATTCCCTTTTCCGACTGCCAAGGAGCCCCGAGACCATACATACCAAAAAAAAAAATCCAGACGCGGGGACTCTGGCCTATAATCTCTGCTGATCTCTGCAAAAATGCGACGAATGATCGGACATGAGTGACAACAATCGTGACGTGAAAAGTCAGAGACCATGCAATCCGGTATCCAAAAGCCAAGGAGCCATCTAATGCACCACCCATCCAACACAAGCGCTTGCTAAATAAAACCCGACGAGGGCCCACGGCCGCAAGATATCGAACCGTCGCCAAGTTATCTATTTGGACTTCTTCGCAGCGTTCACCTTGGCTCTCACGGCATAGGCGTTGTTCATGTCGGTGATGCCGATGTAGCACGCGTACAGGGGGATGAAGACCCAGAGCACGTTGAAGAAGACGAGGTACACCCACTTGTACATGAAGTTGGTGAGGTCGAGGTTGTAGTTCATGACCAGCCATTCCGGGCAGAACGTGATCCAGCCGCCGTACAGCTCCATGGTGGCGATGACGACCATGATCACGTTGACACTCTCCTTCTTCTTCGCGATGCCGTACGCCACGTACGCCGCCAGCGGCCCGGCGATGAACACGGTCAGGAGCTCGAGGCTGATGACGGCCTAGGGGATTGGGGAACGGCGCCCTCGTCAGTCAAGGTCGCGCTTAACAGTGGCTAGGTGCGCGGGCCGGGATGGGCCGAGGGCAAGTGAGGGGTAGCGTGAGACGAGAGTAAGCAGGACAGCGCTCGACGTACCAGGTCTGCACCGCCCCAACGACGGTCGGCCTTTGCATAGATCATCCACAACTGAGCCATAGGGGCGTCGCCACCCGCCTGAGGACCATAGGCGCGGTCGGTGTGTCCGAGGAAGTTGAAGGCAGTCGGCGCGAGGGCGTGCGGGTTCGAGACGCTAGACAGGGGAATCCACGAGAAGAAGGAGTGGTATAAGAAGCTGCCCTCGAGGCAGAAATGGATGAGGGCGTCGAAGGCGTGCCAGATGAAGAGGAAGCGGCGGGCTTTCGAGATGGAGCTGTCGAGCACCAACAGCGAGGCGCCGTATGCGACGACGAGGATCGCGACGGTCGAGGCCAGAGACCAAAGAGTGACGGGGTCGAACAGGTCGGCCGGCAGGCTTGCTTTGAGTTGATCCATGATGTTGGCGGAACGTCGGAACGGAATCGATTGTGAGGTCCTGGTTGCGCAATGAGGCCGTCGTTGTAGAGGGAATGTCGTATATATCAAGAATACGAGGGAGAAAGAGGTGGAAATTTCATCAACAGATGCCAATTACAAATGGTTGTCATGCGAAAGTGGGAGCGAGATCCTCCTGAATCTCAAATCTCATTCATTCATGGAGTGGTCTGTGCGTGATGGTCTTGATTTAGAACCTTCCTAAAAAGGAAATTCTCATTTCTAGGTACGTACTGAATAGTAATACGTCCAAGTGTCCTAGGGGCAATGCTTCTGCAAAAGACGATATTATATTTAAATCAAGCAATTAATCATGTTCAACTGAGCCTATTGGGTACTGCTAGATGGCACTTTGAGTGGGGCTCAGGGTAAAATAATACCTACACATATAGGTCAGTTAGGAAAGTCGCTTTGATATGTCTTGTTGTATTGTCTCAGTACAGAGTTGTAAGCCACTAGATATTCTCTAGTATTGAGAGCTTGAGATAACTTCTCAGTATTAATCAATCACATCCATAAACCCGTATCACTGATGCAGTCTGAGATGGCAGTAATCTTGTGAACAAAGGCCTTTATTCGTAAGAAACTATCATAGGGTATACGTAATGCGTCGCGAGCAGTCTCCCAGGGAGCATCCACTCGTGTGCCGTACCACTCCGAAACCAAAAGGAACCCCTCCGTCTGAGCTTATCAAGACGGTTTGCTCATGATCCATAAGTCGTACACTCGGCTAGCGGCCGGAACAGGTTCGTGAGGGTATCTCGTTTAGTGCTTGGCAGCCTCCTTGTGGAGGTCGGCCGACTTGTCGTGCTTCTGCTCGTTGAACTTGTCGCCCACGGCATCCTTGGCGGCACCGGCGCTGTTGATGAATTAGTATATACACGACAAGTCGAATGGTCGGTGTGGCTGTGGGATTGAGCTTACCGTGTGCCTAGGGTGGCATCGCTATCCTTAGCAACCTGCTTGTTGGCCTCCTTGGAGCCGGTGTTGGTCGCGCCTGTCGACACTGTTAGCAATGGCGATGGTGGTGAGGGCTGGGATATCGTACTCTTGACGGAGTCAGCAACGTAGTTGGCGGCGTTCTTGACGTTATCCATTTTGGTGGTGGTGGTTTGATTTGAGTGATTTGGTTTGTAAAATTGGTTTTGTTGGTAAGGTGTCTGAGGCTTATTGTTCTCTGAGGTTGTTGTTGATGGAAGACAAGAGGAGTCGGACAAGATGGTGGGAAAGGGAGGGTTTATATAATAGATTTCTGGCTAGTCATGGCTACCTTTGTCGATGGGATTCCATCTGGCGCCTTCTCAGCCACCCCAAACAAGAGTAGGTAGGTAGTAACCACCCATTGCGTAGCAGTAGCAGTAGCAGGCAAGCGGTAGGTACATCATTCGCCTTACCTAGAGCCTAAGAATCAGTTTGGCAGCTACTATCATGTGAACAAATGTACTACGTCATATTCTGTTTGCTTGGCCTGTGTCCCACATCCTGTACTGTAGGTATACGCATGTCGCGAGTTAACCTACCTAGTTGCATGTCAAATCGTACCTACCTTAGGTGCCTAGATACACGTACAGTATCTTAGCCGCATACGGAGCTTCTCTGCCAGTCAAATCCAGCTCTCATGGATAGTCTACGTCATTGCATGCACACCCAGGTTGTCTTACAAGCGGGCTGGGCCGAGGCCACGACTCTAGATGGGAATTGGTTCTTTGCCATAGGTAAGTAGCTGTTGCATATCCAATTCTCCTCAAGAATAAAAATTTCCCATACTTCTTTCTCAATTCTCATATAGTAGCATCTCATTGATCCGACATGAACACGACCACTACTAGCAAGGTCGCCATGAACTGCTCCTGGTATGATGTACCTAAACTCACAGGTACCCCCTACCCAGGGGCTGTATTAGAGTTTGGTAACCGTTTGTCTGGCGCCGAACGGCCAATCAGAAGCAATGTGAGGTTGGAAGTCGGCGTCATCGAAAAGCTCCAATTGGCCAACCTTGCAAGCTTAGCTCCCTCTATGACAGCATCGACACGTACTCCAGGAGCATTTGACCCGGGATCTAGTGTAGTGCAAGATACATCTAAGTAGGTAGCAGTGCAGCCCAGGCCTTAACGGTTCTAGAACCTAGAAGGCTTTTTTGCGGGGAGCTTCTGCGGTGGAGCACCGTTGCTATAGATTTTGATTGATTCTGTCAATCGTTGTACCTAGATACGATAGGTACCTCCTACTGGGCGCATAGGCCACACCGGGTTTGGCTAAGCACCTCAAGAGTGATGACGTTGTGCGGAGGGACTGCTCCGTCAGAGCCTCGACAGCTATGCAGGGCATCGTCGATCCATGTGCATGGTTTCTCTCTACTTTGTCGCTTTCATCAAGGTTCCCTACTTGAAAATTGGTAAATCATTTTTCATTCACAGCCGTACAGTAGAAATCCAAATTGAAAACAGTCAAACAATGACGTCACATTTGCTGTTAGCCACAAACACCGCCTATATCTAAGATACCTACGTCATTGAAGTAGGTACCTGCCCTCTGCTACCCACAATCATGCATACTTACACCTTATACAACTATGTTGACACACAGATGCTTCTGCATATCACGAGTCTACTAACCAGGTGATCCTACACGGTACGCAAGCAGAGAGCGCGTAACCCTTTCTGCTCAACGGCGACGCTGGTCACGGACGACGCGTCAAATACGCTGAGCTTTCCATTCCCACTGGCGTTCCGTTCCCGTCGGATCTCGCGATCGAATGCGGAACGAAAACGCAAGCGTGGGGGGCTTTTGATAAACCCCTGTGTAGCCGCAGAGAGGGAGATATGTGGTGAGGTGATAGATGATACCGATAACGCGAAATCTGACACTTCGTAGAGGCGTACTAGTGTACTGTATGCCGCCGTATTCATGCCTTGTCCGGGGCCATACACTAGAGTTCAAATCTACAGCGACATGCTTACCGTATGACACACGGACGTACGACGTACGACTGACCGACTATCAGAAAGCATGCACTCGGCGGTATCCTCGTGCGTCCATGACTGCCGATGAAACTCAATGCTTTCCGTGCCCTTCGCATGCCCATGTCCACAGAAAAGTGAACAAGTTACGAAATAACATTCGCTCGACTAGTTATCGGTATCTGTGCCAGGCTTGCGTCTTGGGACGGCGAAGAGAAGCCACTCCTAGGTGCTTGCGTGGAAGGTCTCTGTGTAGGTTGTGTGTTCAAGTGAAAATAAACAAGTAGCCGTGAAATTCTGATATTTGTTTCATGGGAGGCTAGAGAGCTAAGAGATCGACAGGCGCGGGAGGTGGGTGCCCTGCTGTTATCTAGATAGGGAATGCTACTTGGTCCGCAGGACGGACGTCATCGAACTTTGAATATCAGAACATCTTGCCCAGTGAAAACCCCGGGGCGCGTCGAGAATCCAGTCTCGTCGAGTCAAAAAGGCGTAATAACGCAGCGTAACCTGAATAAATATCCTATTTGCTGCTGACTAGCAGTAGAGGTACGTTTCCTCATTCATATCTGTGACGAGACCCATGAACACCTTACACGAGAATATCGCTATTACATAACGCTGCACGACCGCCCACTAGGTTGCGGACCCCTGATACCACCGATCGTGCCCGAAGCCGTCCTCTCCTACTTGGACTGGCCTGCGTGGATGATCTTCCGGTTGGCCCGTTCCAGCCTTGATCTCGCCTTGTCATCGAGCAGCTTGAACCACTCCCGGAGAAAAGTAACATACAGCCTTTCTCGTTCACTATACTCGACGGGCGGACCCCGAATCTGCGCTGGCTCGTCCTCCTGATCGAAAACGGCCCAGCTTGATGTTTCGTTGGTCCGTAACCCAAATCCTTTGTCGGCCAGAGACACCACCGTGAAATTCCGAAGCAGTACTATGTCCCCATACTTGACCAATGGAAGCGTGTCCTTGTGCGGACGATAGATCAGCGCCTCGACAACATCATATGGCCCAATAGAGTAGTCGGTAATCGTAAACGACATCATGTATTCCCTCGGACCACTCTTGGCTCGTTGTGGGTCTGGAGGCTGCATAATGGCAACTGCTATTACGTCGAGTGACTTTGTGAGGTGTTGGCGCAAGAGCTTGAGGGAAATAGAATCGGGAAGCTCATCGCGAAGATGTCGGGCTAGCTGTAGCTTGGCGGCTGTCATGGAATAGCTGTCTTCTTCAAGCCTCGGCGACTGGCTCGCGAGAGAGGCCCTTGCGAGTTGTATGCTTGAGTCGTCGGTCTCGGGACTTGGGCTGCGATGTGCATCGAACCTTCTTTTACGTGGACGATATAGGTGAGAGGATGTAGTACGTTTTCTCTTAGAAGCGTTGGCTACCCGCGCCAGGAGCACACTAGGGTCGTCGCGTGTTGAGGTATCCGAGTCCTCTGCCGAGCTGCTATCCTTCACAACGAAATTTCGCCTCAGTTGTGCAGACATCTCCTCAGCAAGCTGTTGTGCGGGAGTATGTTCACGTACCATCTCCTCGACAAGCTGCTTTTCGGGAGTATGTTCACGTATCATTTCCTCAACAAGTTGCTTTTCGGGAGTATGATCATGTCCTATCTCTTCAGCAAGCTGCCCCGAGGGAGTATGCTCATGTACCATCTCTTCAGCAAGCTGCCCCGAGGGAGTATGCTCATGTACCATCTCTTCAGTAAGCTGCTTTGTGGGAGTATGCTCATGTACTGAGGGTGATACTCTATCCGGTCGGTCTGTATGTTCTGTATGTTCTGACTCGGCGTAGTCACCACCCACGTCAAGATCAACCGACTCTTCATATTCATCTTCGAGGCTGTGATCGAAATCTTCTTCCAGTTGGGAGTCTTCTAGAATGCTAGCCTGAAGTTCCTCGTCGATCTCCAGATGCGATACGAAAGATACGGCTGTCTGTAATGCACTTGGATCGTGTTCTGGAGATGCTCGCTGAGAGCTTTGCTGGCTGTCCTCCTTTGTTTGTTCCACATTGGCAGGAAAACCCAGTTCTTCGTCGTCAGGCAAATCCAGTTCCCCGTCATCAACTTGAGTCTCGAAGCTAGGGGCAGGGGATGAATTAGAAGTGCGGTCGCCTGAAGATAGCTGTGCCTGAATATCCATGGCCAGAGTGCCGTCATGCTCTTGCTCAGTTCCGGCTTTGCCCATATCCATGCTGAAGTCTTTTTGCTGCGTGACATCCTCTACTAACTTTTCAAAGACCAAGCTACCTTCGCTTTCGCAATCTGGGTGCTCAATAGTCGTGAACGATTCGAATGATCCTGCCATATTCATTGACATGCTCGCAGTAACATTTAACGTGGCATCCGTAAGTTGTGTATCCAGAGGAGTCGGAAGCTGTGAAGTGGCTATTTGGGCTGCTGATGTGCGGGTTGTCTTCTCAAATGCAGAATTGTCGTCTTCGGCGAATCGATTTTGAAATGATTGAGTCAAGGGAGGCGAGGATGGTACGGCAACCTCATAGTCTCTGTCTCTGAGGATAGATGGTGGATACTCGGTGTTAGTTGTCGATGGGGCAATCTGATTGACTGGGGCTTCCTCGTGGCTCTGCGTAGGAACCTTCGTTGCTCCTTCCGAAAGTGTGATTTGTTGATTGTTTGGGGCATCATGCACCGGGACACCCTCGTCCTCAGGTGGCACGGGGGGTAATTGCTCGTCGTATATGGTCTCTGTAACAACGTTCTCCACGGTGGATTCAGCAAATACACTGTACCCATGGGCATTTGACTCTCTTTCCACAGCACGACTCAGCATTTCGAGGCCGTCCGCTGCCGAGAGAGGCTCTATAGCTGGGACCTCTTCCTCAGTGATTTCCTGTCTAGTGCCAGTGCCAGCATTTCCAAACGACTTCGTGTTAGGCATTGTTTGGCGAGATGATATAGTCTCGTGGCTGTGTGCGCCATCCTGTGTTCCATCGCCCTCGGGGTCAGCTTCGAGTTCGGATTCGATTTGTGGTTCTGTATGCTGTTCTACCCCGTCTTTCGAGAGTTCAAGCGCGTGGATATCGTCTCGCTCATATGCTTTTAACTCCAAATGACTCCCAATAATTTCTTCGTCTTCTATCCGGTCACCTTCGTCCTTGTCCTCGACCTTTTCCTCGTCATCACTCTCCCCTTCCCCTTCGCTATGGAGGTTGATGTAATCTTGACTCTGTCCACCTTCCTCAGATGAGTTATCCCCGTCAGACATAGCAGCTTGAGAAACTATTTCGAGGTCTTCTTTATCCATGCTATCTTGCTGGGAACTTCCCTCCAAGGTCGTTGGCTGATAGCCGGGGGATGTTCGTGAATCTATGTGAGCACCCATTTGTTGAATATCTGTTATTGTGTCATCACGCTCGCTCTCCTCTTCATCTTCGCTTTCGGATTCTGAAGATGAAACCAAATCAATTACTGCAGGGACCGCCCGCACCACACGTTGAGGTTCAGGTTGAGTTATTTCTTCATCCATCTCGTATTCACCTTCTTCTTCTTCTTCCTCTTCCCCTTCCTCTTTCCCTTCACCTTCCACTTGTTCCTCTTCTTCTTCTTCTCCTTCTCCTTCGAGGAACTCTTCTTGTTCCTCTTCATCCCAGCTTTCACCGTCACCAAACTCCGGGTCTAGTGAGTGAGCTCGGAGGTCCTCATCATGGCTGTCGTCTTCATCATCATCTGGGTGCTGATAATTCCTGGTGTCATAATCGCCGCCCATTTCGTCCTCATCAGATTCAGGCTCATCATCGTCGGAGTATTCTGCGCCGACCTCATCTTCAGCTTCCGCATCGTCAAACACGTCCAATGCGTAAGCATGGCTATTGTTGACGGTATCCTCGGATGCCACTGGCTCAGGGTCGGGATCGGATTCGGAATCACTCTCGTCAATAATGAGTGCCTGCTCGGGTGTGTCCCCATCCCTGCTTCCAAAGCGATCTGTCGGGGGGAATGCAGCGACTTTAGAGTCGTGGTTAGCCGTAGTCCAAGAGCTTGATCCAATATTGGTTATTGAAGGATGCTGGGATGTCTGTTCGCCTATCATCTGGCTAGGGTGAGACAGATCACCACCATCCAAGTAACTCGTAGGGTAATTAGACAGAGCCTCGTCAGGTACGGAATGAGGATAAGTAGGCTCGATAATCTCAAGCGGTGGGTAGTCGGACACTAGAGCATTTCGCTCGGTTGAGCGTGTTACATCATCATTCATGAACCCTTGCTGTTCGCTCTCTCCCAAGTGTGAGTTGGTTGGGTTACCCGCTTCCTCGAATGGGGCGGGTTCAGTACCCGTGGAAATATTCTCGAAGCCAGAGGGAGCGAAAGATTCGTTTACATGCAAATGTGGAAACGGCACTTTATGCTGGGATCCAAAAGTGGACGATTCTGCCTCGATTCGCCATGGGTTGCCTGCAAAGCTGTATCCTGAGGTGCTCGGCTCTTGGTCGGAACGAGGTGGAGCGGTACCTAAGTCGGTAGGCAGAGGGTCACTTGAAACTGAAGCCGGCACGTCTTGAGCTGCTGATTCCACGGCTGATTCCACGGCTGATTCTAAGGGCCAAGCGTCTGAAGGTGGTGTTTGTGTTCTCCGCTCTATTGCAGGCTCCGTAGGTGGCTCCGTAGGCGGCTCCGTAGGCGGCTCTGTAGGCGGCTCCGTAGGTGCGTCGTTCGTTGGCACAAACTCTAGTACTATTGTATCTGCATGAGTCTCTAGACGAGTGCTAGTGGGTTGCGGCGAGGGCTGGTCCAGTTCCACGGTCTGGCATCCTTCATCGACCACCTCCGCCCTAGTTGGGGAACTTATCTGCTCGTCGGCGCTCTTCGGCGATGAAACAGTCGGTTCGGGGGTTGGCGACTGACTAGTATATCGCCAAGCGCCACTGTCCCGACCAAACCTCGACCGCTTGCGTCCCCTGCCTACTACACCGCCATCTTCCTGGAAGATATCGAAGCCATCCTCAAACAAGGAGCCGTACGACATCCTAGCTCTCTTCACAAATGCAGGTGAAGCGAATTCGCCGTCATTGAATCTTTTTGTATTTGTCTCCCGGACCGGTGATGTGATGGGAACTGGAGGAGATGCAGGCGTGGACGGTGGGGATGGCGATTTGGCTGTGGCAAGTGGCTGAATAGGAGTCGAACTTGGAGCTGTCTCGTCTTCGCTTGGCTGTTCGTTTACGACGACAAGGTCGATCTCGCTGGTCTCGGCTCGTCTTATCCTAAGCAACAGATGTTCGGAGAATACCAGCCTTAATCCTATGTCAGCACCTGGCAAACTTCGTCGTTTATTTGTTGCTTCCGCCTCCCATGTTGCACCGGCGAGACTGAGAAGAATCTCATCGTTGCTGCCCAACCCACAGTCTCCGACCGCTTTAGCAGCTCTGCCAGCAAAGTCGACTCGGACCTGGCCCTTGTTACGACGAAGGCGGGCGTCTGGCTCGGCAAGGGTGAAGGCAAAGGTTCCCTTGACTTTGCTGTATGGCCAAGTGATGGTGACCACACCGCCAACAGCCTTGGTGGCTGGATCGGCAAGATCAGGACATAATTCGGCAATTGGGACTACGCTTGCCGCCTCAAGCAAACGCGGCGATATTACAGTATTTGCCGAGTCCATATTGATAGCATCGTCGTGTATAGCTGGCGTCGCGATAACTTGGTAGAGGCTCCGTCGCGGGCGTGGCTCAGTGGCGATGCTTGGTCCTCTGGCGGAGAATCGATCATGGGTGCCCAGAGAGTCGCGGTTCTGTCGGAATCGCCCTATGGATCAGTGATTATTAATTACCGACGCGACATGACTTGTTCTCGAGCTTTCAAGCTTGGATACACCGGATGGCAGAAGTCGGGGGGAGGTGATTGTCCACGTGGCAAGCTTCCAAGGTGTCACCTAAGCCCAATGGATAGCTAATGATGATGCAGGGAAAAGCATCCAAAAAGAGACCAGGGTGTATAGAGAAATTACGGTGTTCATACAGTGCTTTTATCACTGTGAACGCTAACCTTGAGAGCTTCCGCGGACCATTTTAGCTACACCTAATACGGTATAGTGTAGATGATAGCCCACTATAGATAGGTAAGTACCCAGTACCAATTACCTTAATTTTAGCCAAGTCTCCTCCTAAATGCCTAGCGTGAGACGATATTAGTCTTCCCGAGAATGGGATCTAACAAGTAGTGTGGACTATGTGTAGCGTACGAGATGCCATTTGTAACGCAGACTATCACTCAATTACTATTCTTCCCTTAGTGGTCTATGGATTACAAGTACTGTAACAGCTGCTCCTTTGTGCCCAGAGTCAAAACTATTCGAGTCCTCTCCTCCCCAGCGAAAACAAATACAAAGCGATAGAGAGAGAGAGAGAGAGAGAGAGAAGGATAGAAAACAAGAACAAGGAAGACACTCACCGAACGCCAGAGCCGCTCCGTTTGCCTCCCATCAAAGAAGAGCTCAACCTCTCTAGCCTATGTCACGTTTGCCAGGAAAGTAGCCAGCACGGCAATGTATGCGACAACACCAACCACGGCATGGCCAATGGGCTGCTCAATGAGGCTCATAACAAAAGCAAAAAGACCCCCGAAGATTGCTACAACTCCAAAAGAAAGCTGCTTGCTGAACCCCGCAAGATACAGTATGCCGGCCGGTACCAGTATTAACGAGGAGCCGAACAGGATTGCCGCGATATTGTGCAGAAACCTGAAGCCATCAACCCCCGTTGTATAGTAGCTCTGAGAGTCATCATTCTCGGGTAGCCAGCTTTGTAGACAGGTATATTCCATGATTCTCTATTGATGGGGGCAAGAGAGTTAGATTTGGTATATTGTTTTCTTCTCGGGGCCAGAAACAATGTAGCCAGGCTGATTTCTTTGACAAAGACGAGATATGCCAGCCAAGAAATCCCATCCTGATAGTGACCATGAAAATACTGAAATGAAAGGGAGAGGAAGGAAGGGAAGAAGGGATAAAGATGAGAAGACACATAAAACAAGTGATAGAAACATAGTACTAACCCTAATCCAGGGGGCTGCAGACATCCAGAAGCTTTGAATCTTTAAATCAATAGGATCAAAACGGACGTAGGCCATTTCGTCAATAGCCCTGTAATGATCAATAGCCTCGCCGTCGAGTTTGTGGCGATCTTGGACTGCCGTGAACAGCTGGCAGTGCACCTCTGGGTGAACTCGAGGGAATGTGCTGGCTTTCTGAAGCCAGCGAACAAGCTCGCCTAGGAGTAGAGTGTCAACCTATTGCACCCGTCTTGTCTCACCGACAATGTCATAGTCCATACGATGTTTCTTCGAGATACTCTCAATGTGGGCATAGAGCTTTTCTCGGCGATCATTGATCTCGTCTTCCGACAGGTTTTCATCCGTCCCCGGCGCCTCAGACGTATATAATGGATCCGGCTCGTTGAAGCAACAGTCTATGAATATTTTCTTGTCAAATGGGGGCTTCGATTTCTGTGAACCTCTCATTGTTTTAACTTCCGCGACGTTGAGCTTGTGGAGTTGGTCTTCTAGGTAGGATAGTTTTATTTTATAGAACCTAAGCTGCCGCAAATTAAGGTATTCAAAGATTCAAAAGGTTTTTGCACACCTTTTTCTGCATTTATTATCTGTGCGCTTAGAACTGTTAGTAGTTCTGCTAGTATACTACTAAAAATACTAATAACGCTAAAGAAATTAGCAATTTTTATAAAATACTAAGGTTTTATTAGCAAGGCTTTTTAGTATTTAGCTAAAAAGCCTTATTAATGTAGGATTTAATAACTTTGTTATACCTAGTTATAACATTTTTTAATATTTATATAAAAGTATTACTAATTAATACGTTTTTATAAGCAAACTTTTAACAAATTAAATAGATTAAAACTTTTACTTTTGATTTATTATTAAAAGTTAAAATAACTAGAAAAGATATCTTTAATACTAAGTTTTTGCTTTAAGACCTTATTAATAAGTAATACGCAAAAATTAATTATAAAAACAAAATTTAATATAAAGTAACTATTACGCTAGCTATAGCGCTTAACAAATTTATATGCTTTTTTAAAAAAGATATATAAGCAAATTACTACTAAATAATATATAATTATGCTAAAACTTTTAAATAGTACTTTAATATATTAGTATATATATAATTAAGTAAAAACTTGGTAGCACTATTATGTTTTACTAATATATAAGTATAAATAAAAACAATAGGTAATTAGCTTTTGTTGAAAATATCTGCTACTTTATATATTAAAGTAGCTTAAAAAAAAGCTAAGCTACTTAAGCTAGCTTTAAAATTAGCAACTTTAGTAACATTAAATAAGTTAATTACTTATAAAAGCGCTAGCTTAAAAGTACTTACAAAACTTTACGAGAATACTTATATTTTAGTATAAATTTAAGAAAAGGTAGCTATACTTAATTTAGCGGCTGCTTTTATAGCCTAGCTTGCGCTAATAGCAAGCCTTAAGCTTTTAAATAATATTATTTGCAATATATAATTTATAAAGACAGAATAAGCAATTAAAGCTACAGATTTAACTATAAAAGATAAGCTTTTAAAAAAATAAAATGTAAAAATTATTAAATATACTTTTAACGCTTATAAAGTAGAGCTACTAAAAAAATAGGTAATATATATGGTTTTTAAAGTACTAGCGTTTATTATAAATTATACTAATAACTTTATAATAGGTATTACTTTAGAAATAATTGCAGAAAAAGTTAAAATATAAACTAGCTTAAAGCTAGTTAATGTATATATAGCCTATAAAGGCGTTAACTTTAGCATAAAAATTGCTACTTAAGTAGTTACTTTTAAGGAGCTAGCAAGAAAGTTTTACTTATTTTTAATAAGTAAGCTTTTAAAACAAAAAAATTACTAAATATATATTATATGCTACAACTTTAAATACTAAAAGTATTATATAATAAAGCTTTATATAAAAAAGCTATTTTATAAAAACTATAGTATGCGTTTAAACTTGCATAAGCTATTAATTAATAGGTAATATATACTACTAGCGCGTTATACTAACTACTATAGGCTTTTTTTAGTAAATTATAATAACTACTTATACTAGCTTTAAAAAGTTAATAAGAAATTAATTGCTTTAATATAATTTAAACTAAAAGTAATTAGAAAAACTAAGTACTAAGAGTACTTAAAGAAATACTAAATACTGCTTATAAAAGCAACTAATAATGCTAAAGCTAGCATAATTAGTTAATTATACTAGTAAAACAAGAAAAACAAAAAGCTAACGTTTCTATTTTTAGAAAAGCTAGCTGCACTAGTACTATTAATAAAGGCTTTAAAACTTATAAAACTTATAACTATAGATAACAAAATAGTTAATAGCTTAAAACTAAACAAAGTTATTAAATAGTTAGAAAAAAAAGCTACTTTTACAGCATTTAGTACTTAAGTATTAAGTATTTAAACTTTTAGTAAAAACGACAACATAAACAAAGTAGTACAGTGCACCAGGGGTTGCAGTTAATACTAGTAGTTAAGTCCGTAGAAAGAAGATGTAGATTAAATAGAGGTAGCCTATAAGGCCTGGCTCTATAGTGGAAACCTAAGGTCTCCACCTTATCTAATCTACAGATAAGGATAGCTGATAAGGAGACCCCTTATTAGTACGTATTACAAAGGCGCTATAATTATAGCTACAATATCTATATAGGTAATGCTTATGTTTCCGCTAGTAATTAAGTAGCTATAAAAACAGCTACTGCTACAACTAATAGCAGTAAAGCTTATTAGAATTTTATTACAAAAAAGCGGTAGTAAATTAACTATTAAGCTGTTAAAAAAGCTTTTAAATACTACTAAATACTATAGCAACAAAATCGACAACGGCTTTAAATTATAATTAGATTTTATCGATAAAAAAAGAAGCTATAAGCTTTTAGAACTATTTATATTATAGCTTTTAACATAGGCTATAGCGTTAATAATTATTTAATTTTTTTATAGAAATATTAGGACAAGGAAATAAACGTAACTATAATAACAAAACTATAAATAAACAAAAACTAATATAATAAAACTTAAATATATATTAAGTACTATAACTATAGCTTAATTAATACTTAAGACGTAGAAAAAAATAGCAAACCTAAAGTTATAATATATATTAAAATATGCCTAAGATTAACTACTAAGTAAAAAGCGCTAGTCTACTATAAAGATATAATATAGCTAGACGTTAATAAATATAAAATTATAGTATACTATTAATAATTAAACAATTTAATAGTTGTTAAATATATAGTAGCAATAAAATTACCTAAGAACTGCTTAATAGTAAGAGATTTTAACATAAGGTATAATAACTAAAAACTTAAGGCAAGCACTTTATATAAAAAATAACAAGTAGTATAATGGTTAGCTAAAGTAAGCATATGCTTTATCGGCTAATTTAGCAATACAACCTATAGAGCAAGGCATATTATAGATATTTTTTTTTTTAATATTTCTTTTATAGAAAGCGTAATAGCAGAAAAGCTAGAAATACTTTTAAATTATAAACCTTTTTAGATTTAACTTCTTTAAAAAGGCTTAGTAAAACTACCGAAAAAATAAAAGCTTTTAGTTAAAAATGCTAACTTAGAAAAACTATGCAACCTAGTATAAACTAAGGTTTATATTTTATTAGCTATTAAAAAGGCAGAAATATTAAACAAAGTAGAAAAGGTAGCATATATGTTATCTATTTTTTTAACGTTTTATATTAAAACCTTAAGTTATAAGAAATATAACTAAGATAGGTTTATAGCTTGGTAAATAAACGAGTATAAAGCTGCATAAATAAAATATTATAAAGTAACTAAAGAAAGCAATAACAAGGATATTATAATTGCAAAAAAGTAGTTTTTAATAGTTGTTTAATATATTAAACAGACTTATTAGTATAATAAGATTAACTAAATAAATAGCAATAGCGTTTTAATAAAAGTAGTTAACTAGTACTAATAAAAAGAAACTATAAAAGTATTACCTTTTATTAATGGTATAAAAGTTATAGTAAAAGCTAAATAAAAAGTAGATTATTTTATAAATTATATTTTTAATAGGTTTAGTATAGCAAATAACTTGCTAGTAATTAAGCCTTTAAAATTTAATGTAATACTAATGCTTTTATAAAGTATTAGTATTACTACTAAAAAAGCATAAGTATATATAATTAAGGTTAGCTTAATTTTGTTTAACAAAGATTATATATTAGTTAAGTACTTAAAGGTAGTATAACTAGCTATTAAAAAATATTACTAAGCTTTTTTAAAAAAGTGCTTAAAATATAACGTTTTTTTAAAAATATAAAAAATAGCTAACATAATTATACTACTAAAGGTAGAAAAAATAGACTTTGCTTTTTATAGATTATAAAAACTTATTGTTTTATTTTTATGTTTTAAAAAGGGATTTAAAAGGTTTATTATATAATAGATAGTTTAAATAGCGTTAAAAATAGGCTTAATAAGCTTATAATACGTTAAAGCGGTGCTAAAGAAATTAGTTATAGATTTAGTAGCTAGCTTAATATATAATATTGAATTAGTTTTTGCTAACAAATAGGTTGTTATATTAGTTACTTTAGATATTTAAAATGCCTTTAATACTTTTTTTAAAAACTAGCTGCTAAATAAAATAGTATAATAAGGCTAGCTTACGCTGGTTATTAAACTAATAAATAGCTTTTTTATAAAACAAATACTAATAGTATATTTAAAAAATGTTATAATAAACCTAAGATAAGCTAGCTATAGCATATTATAAGGATTACTTTAGTTTTTAATACTATATATGCTATATTTTTGTGAACTTATAAGCAGATACTTTAGCTAATAAGGATATATAAATAACTTTAGAATTTTAAAAATAGGAAAAACTTTAAACTAAAGTACTAAAGCAGCAGAAAAGTAAGTAAATAAGGTTATTACTTATAAAATAAAAAATAAGATTGCTTTTGCTTCCGAAAAAATAGAAGCTATTTATTTTAGCAGACGTAAAAGTAAAGCTAACCTAATAATACGTTTAAGCAATAGAATATATATAATGCCTATTTTATTAATTAATTTAGATAGGCTAAATAAAACTTTAGTATTATGCTAATTAAGCGTATATTTAGATAGGAAATTTAGGTTTAAGCAATATATCGAAAAAAGAGCAGTAAAAGTAACTAAAATTGCTAATTATTTTTAGGCAATATTAGCTATTATTAAAGAACTATTAACAATAAAGTTATATAAAATAGCAAAAATAGTGCTACTATTAGTACTACTATATAAATATAAAGCTTGGTATAAAAGTAAACAAAGATTAGAATATAAAACTACTTTTAATAAATAAAGTAAAGTAAGTACTAGGCTAAGAAAGCATATTTAAACAATATAAAAAGCCTTAATTAAAATAATTAAGGTAGTACTGCCGACTTAAAAAACTTTTTTAATTTAGGCTTTTTTTTATATTAATAAATTATTTATAGCTAATATTACTTTTAAGTAAACAAAATATAGGTTTGCTTTTAAAATATAAAATATTTATATAGCCTACTTTTTGGCGGCTAAAGCAGCTTTAAAAGTAATTTAACAAAAAAAAAAGGTAAGCTAATAGTAGTATGCTTATACAACTTTTTAAATAGTAGTAGAGCTTATTAAGCCGATTTAATAAACGGTTTTTTATTTACTAAGGTATTTATTAGGCTTATAAAACGATTTAATAAATAGCGTTAATAAGAAAATAGTAGCAGCAGCTTTTAAATAATAGTTTATAAGCTTTTTAATATTTAATATTACTATATTTTTAAATAAATTAAAAATATACAACAGATTAAGCTATAGATATATTGTTTATAAAAAATAAAACCTAGTAATAAAAAGATTAAAAAAATTAAATTTATATAGTATAGTTTTTAACGCAGAAGTTTTTAAAGCTTTTTAGAAGCTATAAAAAGTAATTTAATAATACTTAATAAATATAATTACTTTTTATATAAATAATATAGCAGTAATATAAAGCGCTTAAAAAAACGCGCTAAAGTTATTATAGTAAGTTTTTATAAAGATTTATAAGCTTATAAAAAAACATAATATTAGGTTACGCTAAAGTTTAAAATACTATAATATTAATAAAAATAAATAAGCTAACGCTTTAGCAAAAGTAGGAGCAATTAACAGGCTATTAAACCTTAAATTAATACTAACAGTAATAAGATATAAAAGAAATACTTATTATATAATTAAAAAAATAGCAAACAATTAGTAAAACAACTAGAATATTAATATTTTTAGTAAATTTAAAGTTATAAGTATAATTTACTAACTAAAATAATACTTTAAGGCGCTAAGCCTGCCTAAAAGAACTTTAGGCTAGCTATTAAGCCTAATATTTATATACAGCAACTTTAAATAGTACTATAATAGATTTAAATATAAGGAAGTAAAAATATACTGCTTTTATATATTTATAGTATATAAATAAAGTAAAAAAGAACTAAAATATATAGTTTACTACTATATAGCTAGAGTATACTTAGTAAAATAGCTTAAGCTTTTTAAGCTAAATAATTAAAAAGACAAAATAGCTTAAGTATATAATAACTAGCTAATAAGATTTTATAAAATAGAGCTTTATAATATAAAATAATATTATTATTAAGTATAGCTAATAAAAAATCTTTTAATATTTTTAGCATTTTGCTAAGTAATATGCTATTTTAATAAAATTTGCTTACTTTTTTAAAAGAGAGAGTAGTATTATAATTAGCAGGTAAAGAAAATATAGCAGCAAAAAGTACTAATAAAAAAGGAAAGCAAAAAAGAATTAGAAATAGTGGTTTTATAGCTACTTTTTAAGGAGGTACCAATTTAGCGGTTATTTAAGCGGTTTTTTTAAGTTATAAATAAATTTTAGGCATTAAAGATATACTATTTGTTTTATTTTACTTTATTTTAGCTAAAGCTAACTTCTTTAAACTAATAACTATAAATACTATTAAAAATACTATAAAATAATAAAACTAACTAAAAAGACAGCTATATAAGTAGTAATATATAATTGTTTGCTTTAGTAAGCAATAAAACAAACTATAGAAAAAGTAAATGCTTAAACTAATAAATACGCTATATAAGCTAGCTTTTTTTTATATTATTAAAAGGAATTACTTTTTAGCTTAAAGAATCTAGTTATAGGAACTATAAGTGCTATAATAATAATGCCTTTAAAAGCTAGGTTTGGCATTTTATTATATACTTTTATATCTGTATATATACTGTATACTATAGTAGAGCAAATAGAGCTTGCTATGTCGCTAGTACTTCTAGGGAGGTTAGCGGAGAGGCTATTCTGCCTTGTACCAACGTTAATAAACTTAACAACAATAACAACAACAACAACAACGAAAGGTTCTCGCGCTGGACCACTGCGTTTGTATTACCGCCATAGAAGGAAACCCTTGTGGCACTATGGCTCCTGCTGTATATTAGCTTGGGCGCCCTGGACCGCGGAGGCTAGGTCGGTGTTAAGGTAGGCACTGACTAAGATTATTCGTATTGTAGAAATGACGTCGCCGCGACTGTTCTTCTCCATCACTGACTGAGGTCCTGATATGATTGATCTCTGAGTAAATAGTGGAAGGCTCCGTCATATTCGGAGGGTGCAATTGGGGTGTATACATGGCACCAGGGAGGTGAACCCCTATAGTTATGATAATAGCATAGATACGGTACAATCATGATGGATCTCTGAGAGGCTGCCACTCAACTGTTTATATAGACGAAGGGGACTGGCGTGAGCAACGGAAGACCTTGAGATCAAAGGGGATAGAAACAATGACTCTGATAGAGCAAGCCAGTCACCGCATACCCGTGTTGGCCCCTAGATGAGGCTCGAAATATTTTTGGCATAGTATGGGTGTATGGTCATTGGCCCTCATCGAAAGAGCTTCAGCATCGTGGGGTTGAATCCGAAACTAGATGTTGCGGTGAATGGATTTTGTAGGAAATGGCGAGCTAGGAAACAGCACTTGGAGAGAAGATTTGCCGTTCTACCCAATAATAAAAAAGGCGTGTTGCGCCTCTTCACGGGGGCTGAAAAAGAGAGCCTTCACTGGAACTGACTGCGACCCCGTTATGCAGCGCAACTGCATCAGGGGCCAACAAGCAGCCTTGAGTGGGTGGATAACTAGAACTCATGCTGCGATCAAAGCAGCCACGAGGTGATGGAGGTAAAATGCTAATCCGGCCTGCAGAGCGCGAGGATGATTGCTAGAGAGAGAAAAGCGGCGGTGTGGATTCATACTTGAGAAGGAAATATAAATAGAGTAAAGAGACAAACGGTGTTTAAAGCAGGAATTGGACGGATCTTGACGACAGCATGTGTTTGATCTATTATGTGACCTTCATGGAGGCTAGCGCTTGCTAAAGCTGCTTTATCTCTCGTTGGCTACAATCCCCTAGCAGGTGGACAAGATAGACGCGCTGTCTAAAAACATGATCATGCAGCGTTTTCCGCCCCTCCGGATACTTGTGATAACGAACACTTGATGATGAAACATGTTGACGGTAGGCGAAGGGGGCAGTCGGCGTAGGGGGCTAGTTGCGAATGTGGGCTATTGTTCCAGACGGCTCCTGCTTGAGACGTCAGTATCAACTGTTGAGGGATGTTGATTCCTTGTTATTGGCATGAAGCCTGCCTTGCCCATTCGATAGTGTGCCTGGTATTCTTTTGAAGCTGACTGTGCCACTAGGTGTCGGAGCCGGTTCAGCAACCAATTCGCTCTGTTGCTCGACCTTCAAATATGAGACAGAACGAGATGAAATGAAGCATTCTTAGAGGCGAATTAATTGCAGCACTTGATCAAACATACCACGATCGGAAGAGAACTCTTATCAACAAGTGTTGAAATGTAGGGGTTATCACTTTAGTAATACTTTCCGTATGCTCACAGGGTGCATGAGTGATAAATGTCAGCGGTATTTCCAGCAAGTGTATACAATCGGGCCAGCTCGGGGCTACGAAGTCGATCTTGGTGAGAAGCCTTCGGAGGGTATTCTGAGTCAACATAGATATAGATGATTATATCGAACAAGTCATAATTTTGCTGGCATAGAAATCAAGAAGACGAATGACCAGACGCTCGAGATAGTTCGAATATATCAAGAGTCGTCTGCTTGATTTTAGAGCGATCCCCAGGTAGAAGCCCTACCGGTCCCGGACCTAGAAACATTTCCCCGACTGCCATTATTGGCGAATGAACCCGATCACTGCTGATGTTGTTCCAGCGGGGCACTCTCTCGCCTGCATGGACTACCGGCCTTATTACCCCAACTGAGGTTAGTAAGTATGCCTCTATCTTCCTTTCATGGCCAAACAGGGAGACGTACCCACAACACGAAGACACAGCTCGACATATAGTAGGTACAGTAGCTCTCTTGTCCCCCATCATGTCTCTCAATGCTATTCCATCTATATCGTGCCGTCTTGAGCGAGACGAGCATGTCCATCCCCACGAGAAAATTGTATCATATCTGGCATGATATAAGGGCAGTGAGCGAATGTCAAGTGTTAGAGAAGCTGTGATACATAGGGACGCTTCTTGGGATGTCAACGCTGATTCGCTTAAACTCTGCTAATGCTGGCCACTGACAGGCAAGGGAGACCCAGCGACATGGGCGTAAGGGTGGCTGTCCAACTGCTTTTACCCATGCCCCTTTTGACTACCAGGCTATCGGAATCAGCCAAAGAGGCGGCTCAAGTGTCAGGGAACGTGTTACGGGGGCCTTAACATGCACCCCAGATTTTCACGGGAGAACGACACACTAGACATGGATGTCTTTGCACTTAACAGCGGCTCGCTCAGTAGTGTAGTCGACGTTTAATACCATTGACCAATTGACGATCTTATTGACATCGTCGATAGTCGCTACTTCTGGTGTCTTTTTAGTTATCGAGCCGTCCTAAAATTGTATCGAACACTTACAACTGGCCGCAAAACGTTGCCTGGAGTCTAGAGGCACCGACCACCACTTGTTGCTGGGCCCCGATCGCCTATGTGCTGCAACTTGGCCGCGCAACTCGAGCTCAAATCGAGAAACTACAGAACTGAAAAAAAACCATCGTACGTTCGACTTGATGTGAAGGACGTCACGATTCGAAGACGGAGTGGCTTTCAAAGTGGTTTTGTTGACTACGAAGCGCACTGCTTACCCCTGACAGGGGGGAAACGTGGGGCATTTTTGCACTTTCGCATGCTGACCTAGTCGTGTCCAGGGTCTCTATCTACGTCCTATCTAAGATCCTCCTTGTGCTCGGAAGTTGAAAGTTATGCTGAGCAAGGAATCGGGACTCCCTTCTCGATCTCGATGTTACCACATAAAGCAAAGTATCCAGCTATTGTGCATGTAGTGTATACTGCACGTACTGTGTCTACAGTGGTATATCTGCCTACTTGATGCTCCTAGTGTACTTCTCTTCGGTAAATATTTCGGTGTCCAGGGTTCCCCGGTCTTCAACAGATGAGCAGGGAATTGCGTGCCGGCGACGGGCAGGGGTCGTGCCAAAACGTACCTAACAGCCCTGCGCGAGGGATCCATACGCACAGTCTGATTTTGTCTTTTGCAATCGCCAATCTGGCACGCTCAAGGCGCGTCTTCCAACGATCAGCACTCAACAGGTATATCCATATGCAACACCATGCCCAAATCTACTCTATTGTCCCTCTCCTACACGTCCCGAAGCTTGCCTGGAGAGATATGACGCGCAGCTAGAATCTGCTACCATGGAGAGCCGGCTCTCATGCGAATACAAATATGCTACCGTCCGAATACCTATAAACATGGTCTCTCGAGCACAGCCTCACTATGTGCCTAAGGAATTCGATAACGAGCTAATGCGTCTCTTGCGGATCCTACATGCTATCGCGCCAGTGGTTATATATCAGATGTATTGTTCATTTCCCACTGTTCGCTCACGAGCCACTACCGAAAGGATAGGTAGATGTACCCTATCTTAACATCGGGTCTGCATTTGGCGTAGGGCTCACAAATTTGCTGTGCCTGCAGACCTTAAGTCGGGCAATAAAGAGACCTTACCACCCAGTATATCTTTCTCTTCTGGATGTGAACCGTAGCAGACCTGTCATCATCCCACTCCTAGAGCATCATTACAGCATATATAGTATTTATTTACACGTGTATCGAGGTAAGCATTCCTCCTTCACCCCAGCTTGCTTCCTGTTACTAAACGTCAGTGTAACAGTCTATATATTGCCTACCCACCTCTTGCCCACACCTTGAAACCTCGGCCTGTACAGCTTCGCATGCCCACCATGTTCACCGCTTCATTGAGTCGTACAACTACCGAGATGAGAACCAAGCACGCCGTGACCGACCAACACCACAAGCCCCGACCAAGAGCTCGACTGCAGAAGCGGAAGAAACCAAAGGCTGATAGCACTAAAGATAAACAAGAAACGGATCGAGATTTCTTTCGCAAACGACCTGCTTTTACGATTGTTCTTATGTGGCGGAAAAAGCCGTGATGTGGCCAGACAGATCTCTGTTCACGATAATTAGTCTCGATAGAGGAAGGGTCAACATTAGACTTACACACGACAAACCCAGGAATACACGTAATCGGGAAAATACGAGGAGCACGTGTATATTCATCTGATAAGTTTGATATAGAAATTGATACGGCTGTTATCATATGCTCTACTATCTAGTATTACTGAACACCAAATTACAACACCGATGACATAATTTTAGAACTTCGCGTGAAGTATCTAGTTTAATAAGGTCCTGGCCAGCTAGTTGTTGGATTTAACTTAGCCCGTATAGAACGAGTATGCTGTATAGATAAACAGAGTTCCTCTATGTAACTGAGTTAATAGTATTGCTGACCCTTCAACAAGAATGTGCTTGCAGCTAGGTACAGGTTTATTTCATGAACCTATTGACTAGCCTGATTTAGAATCATCACTTAATGCCAGGACGCCGCGTGTCCTAATTTCACTCTTATTCGCTCAACGCTACCTCTTATGTTGATGAGCGTGTCAACACCAGGGGATAGACTTGATTGTATTGGGCCCTGTATGATTACCCTCCTGTCTACTCTACTCGCCATCAGCATAGAAGCAACTGTAACTGCCAAATGTTGGGCTACCTACCTATGCTCAACACAAATAAATACCTTTGTTGCCTTGTCGAGGTACATGCTCTAGGAGAATGTGAAATTAGTGGCTGCGGGCCACGCGCAAAGACCCTGCTTCCAATGTTACATTCCGACAATTAGCTTATTTCTTCCGTTCTACTTCCGAGTAAGAGCATTCGATAAATTACCAGCCCTTTATAGATTAGGGCTAGGGCTATCGAACACAGCTGTCGATAAGAATAAAACTAAGGTGGCGGTGAAGGAGCAAGGCTGACTGTGAGATTGTAGATATTTTCACTATAGAAGTCAAAGGGCAGGTGACTTATCCCATTCCCATTGATGTAAATTTAAAGAGCGTGTTGACTACATTCGGGCTAATGGGTTCTCATCACGCAATAACAGTCCTCCGCGTGATGTTGACTACTGCGATATTTCTCCTCCACTTGTTTTCGGATTTAGCGAGCTCTTCACATAAGACTACCGGCATATTCCGATATGGAGGCAGTGAACGCCAGCCCCGCGAGATATCGATTTCAGCATGTAAATAGAGCCGGGCCTAATCGCTATTGGTTAGTTTTACGCCGTAGCTACGTTTATGCCGAATAATTCCGCATACCTGGGATCTTGTAAGGGTTGGTGCTACTAGGTGGCTTGTTACTATAAGAATGATGGCGTTAGAAATCGTTTCCTAGATCCAAGACCTGCTTCATTCTTGGATTCGGGTGTATGTGGGAGTTGATGCTTTTCTGAATACGTACTAGATGTCGATGAGAAGGCCGGCATCGTTAGACTATTGTTACATATGAGTTAGCTCATTATTCTTCATTACTAGGCTCCCGGGCTGATAAGACTTACTTTATAGATACCAGGAATGCTCGCTGTAGTTGGTGTCTTCGTCGCCTTTCCTCCGGTAATGTTGATCTGGGCACACTCCATCTAGAAGGACATTAGTAATGCACATGTTACTGCCGAAAGAAAGACACGGAGCACTCACATAGAGCTGAGCACCGTTAGTGGTTCGGGCGCCGTGGAGGGCGACCATCTCAGCACGCAGCAGGTATTGTCCATCTTCGATGCATTCGGGGATATGGATCTGCTGGTTTCCACCGCTGTTGATTACAGTATCGGTACCCCAGACACCATTGCTGAAGCCAGCCTCTTGGATTTTGAACCTGTGCGGAAGGTAGTTAGTATTTCGCTGCTGTCTGTTGCTCAACTTATGTGATGCGATCATGTGAAACCGGGAGGAATAAATACCAGCCATTGCCCACACCATTATCTTTAGTCGCATCAGTCACCTTTTTAAGGTATGCCATTACTGGGCCCTTGAATTTCGTAAGCCGACGTTGAATGGCGAGTCATCAATTTCAGTTCAATATTCTCATAAGCATACCTTGTGTCCGGGGTCCATGACATCGTTTGCTCCAGCTATCAAACTTGTCAACTTCTGCGACTCGGCCAGAGGGGGGTGTCGTCGAGAAGTACTAACACTCGAGTGTGTGGCGCCAGATGGCACTGACTGTACTGCCTGCTTTCACTTCGATGATTTTGCTGGAAGGTGTAGTTGGATTGGGAGCTCCGTTGCAAGCCATATTGGCCGAGTTCACATCTGTTTGGGGCTTGTTTGAATTCAGTATGATATACATCAACTCCAGAGCTATGTGTCATAGATTCATTGGGCTAACTTACTCCATCGTATGATGGTGTACGAATGCCATAGGACACCGCTTCATCCTACTGTGTCAGCTTATTGATGCATTGCTCATTCGTGAACGATAATTGTATGTACCGTAAGTCTGTTGGTCGGTCTTAAGCTGACAGAAAATCGTATGTGCCGATGTTGTTGCCGCTAGGAGCACAGCTGATATAATATTCAAGTAATGCATCTTGATGAATCGTAGAAACCGCACTGAAGCCTGAAATCAAACGATGAGAATCTGGTGTTTCTTTGATTCAAAGTCTTTAGCATGACAAGTGGGATCTCCCCCTTTTCATATCCCTCTCCAAAGCACACACTACCTAACAACCATCTCGAATAAGACCTACCTTTTACTAGGTTTACATACCCCATAGAAATGAGAGACCACTCATTGCTAGGGGATTTATTGCGAGGTACTGAAATTGATGCCAAGGCGGGGTGAATGCGCCCGCAGATACATCAGATGTAGTAAGAGTTCCGTGCCTATCATTGCCGAAAAATCCGGGTAAAGTTCTGAGTGATGCTACATGATACCTCATCTCAAGCAACTTTTCAATCCGGTGCCCACATTGATTGGTAGTAGGTACATCGTGCGTATTACATCCTAGCAGTCCTCGGGAATGCATATGGACAGTGATGGGCGGGAATAATTACTACAGTACTTCCTAAGGTGTATGCCACCCGATATAAACCCATATTAGACAAGCTTTGGAGCATACTTTATTCTCTCCATTCTACCTCAAGAGTGAAGTTGAGCCTGAAGATCCATTGAACACGGCTTGTCCGCCACCTGGCGAGAGATGGGTGTCTATAATAGTAGAGAATACACCTGGCCATAATTAACTAGTATGGGATTACTTTGATTAATCTCTACCTTCTGCATTTCTACTTCATTTTCATATAATTACACTTCACAAACGGTCATTACTTTAAACCAGGCGCCAGTACTAATAGAATCTCAATAATACCGAACGCCATTTACTAGGGTCGCAACTTGTCACGGAGTATATATACCGTTAGTACCTGGCAAGGTATTAACGGCGTCGTTTTTACCGCAACACAACTTGCTACTTTAAAAAATATCTACAATGTTCCATTTTGAATGAACCCTTTTCTTTTTGCCTTGTCAAAAAGCAAGCTACTTCCTAACCCCCTCCTCACACATTGCTATCTAGATGCCCCCGAGCCTCGACTAACCAGTCAGCCTCTGGTATATACTATGCAGTTGGCATTTACAATATTTAGTGCAGACAATGCTATTGGATACCGCTTAGATAAAGTCTCAAGAGTAAGACCTAAAAAGGGTAGAAAGGATTTGGTAGAAATATCTAACGAGTGCCTCTTATGCAACGGGAATAAATATCCTTTATACCTGTGTATTGTCACGCAACCATATAAGTAGGTAACCGCAGATGGCAAAGTGTCCGATTTGACAACATTCTACTTTTGCCGTTTGGTTCAAGTGGTGTCCTGGTATAGTACTACAGTTATATTCCCTGACATGTAGGATCTACGGTCATTCTAGGGTCATTAGTAGAGCAATTATTCTACACTATGCGACTAGATATAACAGCTATTTGCATATCTGGAATATACACTCATATGTAATTGACGATGGTGTAGACATCTAAGAGCGTCTTCGAACTTTATCACAGAGAATATTCGTCGAAGAGTAGTGAAATAAACCTTAAAGTCCTTGCCAATAAAATCACTATGCTTTCATCATCGAAACGAAGGACCGTAGTAGTTCGTAGTTGTATGCTCTCGGCAATCCGTCAAATCACCCTTCGCACCCTAAGCAAAAAGAAAAAAGAGAGAAAAGAAGGAGCATCGTCATAAGTAAAAGCCATCGAAGCTAGAGAACCTGTTGGTTGTGGAATCAGAGGTCTACAATGCTAGACCGGATATAGAGCCAAATAATAGCTTATAATCACGCATCTTGATACTGATACCGGCTAATCACAGAACCATACTGATCGAATCTCACGGGGGCATATTTAGCAGGCCGTTCCTCCGTAATGAATTTGGGAAGAGTCGAGACGGTGTACGAGAAGTCGGGACATATGAAGAACGGTATGGAATAGCGAGGTGGGATTCCGTCCGGCGACACGGTATCGGAGTCGGGAACAGATACCGTGTGGACAGCGGATATGAAGTAGTCTGAGAGGATGACAAGGAGTAAGTCTCGATTCAAACAGATACTCTAAGTGTCGCATACCGTTGGAGAAGCGCTGTAACATGTCGCCTACGTTGAGTATAAGCGCGCCGTCCTTAGGCTTGGCCCTCAGAAAGGTTTGAGTAGCCGGGTCCTTCAGCTCGAGGCCTCCTTGCTTGTCTTGAAAGAGCATAGTAAATGTGCTAGGAAAAACTGGTAAGAGTCCTGCGCCAAACAATAATGCAGAGGTAGTCGTTGTTATCTTACCCCCAGTCCTGATGAGCGGGCAGCCTTGCTAGCAGCTCATTCTGCAATTTTCCCTTGCTGATGGCGGGATAATGGAGAAGACGAAGTTGGCAATGGCGGTCCGACAACAGCTCCATGAGCCTCGTGTATGCGGGGTCATCGAGCCCTAGACCGATCCCGATCGCGCGTAGTACCATCCTGCTCACGTTACAAAGCTTCTCGTAGAGGGCGATCATGTAGGATTGGAAATTCGGGAGTACATCTTCGGGCAGCCATAGGTTTTGTTGGACGGGATCGAGCTCGCTGCCGATTTCATAACTCTCCTGGTCAAACGTTCATCAGCCCTTCAGTTGTGGTCAATGAGCACCACAACGACGGAAACAGCCCTAGACTACTGACCTTGAAGTCTGAAATTTTCCGCAAACTCTGGCCAACATCAGTCCCATCATCGTGTGATTTGACATCGGCCTGAGAGTAAACTTTCTCCCTTCCAATTCCCGAGTATCCACGATGAGGAATTGGTCCTGAGGGGTGAGGTGCCTTCATTTTCTCGGCATACGGTAGATCAAAGAGAGTTTTAGTCCAGGCCAGAGCCTCTTCGATCTCTTGCTGACTGACTCCATGGCCTGTGATTTGAACGAAACCTAGGCTATGAAGAGCTTCGACGAGAGCGCGGCCTGCCTGTAACTGATCTGAGTCCGGAAGTGGCCGTCCTGGATCGTCAACAAATGGAGACAAGTCAATTTCCGCAATGTCTCTGGCTTGTTCTGGGCTAGCCGACGTCGGCATGTTTGCTTCCACGAGTAGATCGCTGGGGGGCCGGGAATTAAAGAAGCCGTGTGCGTGGACTACAGCAATTTACCTGCGTCAGTAAGAGTGTTCTCTTATTGCTGGCACTTTTTGTGATTGGCCAGCAATGGGAAGACCTTGAACATGGTCACCAGAATGGACGATAACATCAGGCCAGACTGTTCCCCTCCTTCGGGAGGTGCATACTGTACTACTCAGTCAACCACTAGATTTGTTTGCCAAGACTTACCCCTTCCGCGGTCATAAGGTGATGACCCGCTTCGACTTTCCAATACGTGCACAGCCGGGAGTGACCAAGACTGTGGACTGGTTACCAATGGGTATATCAAGTGAGTGTGGATATACTGAAAGGCTCATTGGGTAGGACGAGACGTCTCGCCATTGGTCAGGACAAACCAACTCGGAAGCAAGGCATGAAAAATGGATCGATAAACTATTGCCCTACTAGACTCCTGTGGTGCGGTGAGCTCAATTGTGAGCGGCCCGTTGGATTTTCTTTTGTATCACTCGCCTAGTTGCATCAATTGACCGGAACTAGTGTGGCAAGGAACTTCCCCTCTGGTTTTATGCTGTTCGTGGAATTTCCGTTTCGATGTTCTATCTCATCTACATTCCTCAGTTCCTCCGAGGGCGCCAGATATAGCACGGTCTGTTGCTTCCTGACGTAAATCTATACATCAATTCGTATCTGGACGTCTGCTGAGAACCCTTGTTTCTGGCATCATTTTAACTGCCGAGACGGAGGTTTACCTTCCCCATTGCCAGACGGTCTTCTCGATCTCAGTTTGAGCCGCTGGTACAACTCAAGTATCAGGGATGGGTAACTCCGGCCAAGGTATATCGCAAGGCGGTTTTCTGGTAAGCAAATCACTAAAGAAATTTCGGCTTGCAAGCGAAGAATAGTTGAGCTCTCTTCTATCTGGCTTGATATTATCTCTTTTCTATATACGTGTATAGCTTACGTTAGCTAATAACAATAATAACCCAGGCTGTGCTCTGGACGCTAACAGCTTTGACAACGGTTTTATTCTTCGGCCGCCTATTAATTCGCAGCATTCTCGTGAGGTCGTTCCACTTGGACGACTTCTTCAGCGCCATAGCATGGCTCGTCACAACGGTGGCGATTATCTTGACGACAATCTCGAACCCCCTCAACTATAAGTCTGGTGCGATACTAGTTGGCGAAGCACCTGTACCTCCCCTCGACGAACTTATGGACATGACCCTCACACTACGGAGATGGAACTTCGCGGGCGAACTACTTTTCTGGGTTGGACTGTACTGTTCCAAGTTATCATTCCTATTGTTGTATAGGGTCATCTTCGGCTCTCACAGCGAATATCGTTATGCGTGGTGGGCGGCGACTACGTATGTCGTCCTCAGCTTTGGCATCTGTCTCATTGGAGTGTTCGGGGAATGTGGCGATGTTCGCAACCTCTTCTCGTACGGTAAGTGTCACAACGTTTCCATGGCTATTTCAAACGTTCATAATTGCTTACATTTGCTGATGTGTGGGCACAGAGCAATGTAGAACACCATATGTGAGATCCCTCGATGCGAAATTAATATGGGTGGACTACTTTTTCAACACCACCTCCGATCTTGTTGGTACGTGGCTAGTTCTTAACCCAAAACAAATCTACGGATGTTCATGTTCAGACCATCACTTACTTACTACATGTGCATCCAGTGGCCATCCTGCCAATGCCAATCATCTGGCGGCTAAACATGCACTACAAGCAGAAGCTAGCAGTCACCGGCATTTTCAGTCTTGCAGCGATCACAATAGCATTTGAAACTGTACGATCGGTAAAACTATACTCGGAAAATTTCACCCTCACCAATCTCTACAGCTACACAGAGCTGATTATCGCCGTGCTCTTGAGCATGCTACCGTCCTATCGGTTTCTGGTCTCCCCGGCTGACAAGGACCGCGAGTATCGTCGGCTTTTCTGGAGCCGGCTAACTCTAAGAAGCCACCACTCGGGCTCATCGGGCTATTCGATGCATACTTTAGGCCGCCGACATTCAAGTCAATCCGGACGACCGATTATGGATGAAGAGACAGCCCCTGACCCATTACCTCCGTTGCCAACGTCCGATAAGATATAGACACCAAGAAGACCGATCATATGTTCTTGTTCCTGGTATGATGACGCGTGCGTTGGCAACTTGGTCAGGGGGTCATGGGGAATTTGTAAGAAAAAGATCACGGGACGATTGCTACGACATAGCATCGAATTAAAACGTAGAGGCCGGTTTAATTATACCTTCCGTATCAGAGCAGCTATGCATGTCTTCGAGATTATTAATCATTTGGTCGAGTTGCTCAGCATCTAATTAACTTTCTATACACCTAACACAAATAACACTCAAATTCTTCAGAATAGGGAAG
The DNA here is from genome assembly GCA_022578855.1 of Nemania serpens. Lineage (NCBI taxonomy): Eukaryota > Fungi > Ascomycota > Sordariomycetes > Xylariales > Xylariaceae > Nemania > Nemania serpens. Next base: position 350,053 of record MU396697.1, read on the forward strand.
TAATTGAACTTTTCCTGTTATCTGATCACTTTTCAGGTTCAGAAAAAAAGGGGGAAACCAAGACCTGAAAGGGTCTTAGGTTGTGTAGGTACTTTGTATCTTGACTAAGTTAGTGCTAGGAGTGCCAAGATCTCAGATACCTAGCTCTGGAGATTAGGTCAATTAAAGTGGAGGTTTTGTTTGTTTCATGCTAGTCTAAAAATCTCCACAAAAAGAAGGGGAAAAAAGAAAAGAAAATGTTTTTGTGCAAACAAAAGCAAACAAATAATAGCTAGCGATTGTTTCGATCAATCGACCTCCGGGTTATGAGCCCGGCGCTCTTCCACTGAGCTAGCTAGCTTCTGTCCGTCTCCGAGGAGGCACGATGTTTGATCCGCCTACTAGAGACCTATGTTATATCCTAAACCGGTCCCGCAGAAGCCCAGCATACCAAACCTATCCGCACTCATCCCTCAGTCTACTTCACTCGACAGCACATCAGCGTTCCTGCAGGAGATCATCATAACAAAGATTGGTATTGATTTGTTATGGGCGCTTCATGCTACAAGTTAGCTTTCCCCCCAAGCATTACTTAATATTTATCAAATGCGACATGAGGGTACACTCTTACATACTTAGATACCTAACGTCAACTTCGGAGTAACAAATCAGCTGTCGGGTTGCAGTAACACGACGTATATTGGCACCTGTCGGATGCATCGACTGGATAAATTGACCTCTAGCTTCGGTAGTTTATAGAGTCCTGCCATCAAAGATATAAACATAACTAAAGTATAGCCGATGAAATGGAAAGGCATCAATCATCATGCCCGAGTCTCATGGATCGCTCAATAATATTTTTGGGAGATGTATAAGACATCCATGTCTAACCCAAGTCTAATCATCAGACTCGTCAGAATCACCAGACTCGTCAGAATCACCAGACTCATCATCATCTTCTGATATGTCCGATCTCATGTCTTCGTCTTCGTCTTCGTCTTCGTCATCATTCTCATCATCGTCCCCATCAGGAGATTCTAGGCCATAGTCGTCATGATAGTCCGCGAGCTGTTTGATTTGGGTCGTATATCCCATCTCTTGCAGCTCCTTCTCCAATTTCTATGATGCGATGTTAGCACGGGCACGCTCCGCCATCCACCCATGACCGGAATAAACACAAGAAGTCTTACCTCGACCATGACGTGTGCACAGCACACCACTATGTTGCTCTTGCCCGGCTCAAATATTGGGAGTAGCCAGGTCTTCATCGCCTCCTTAATGTCGCCAATCGTCACGGCACGGACTTTGGCGAGAATTTGGGTATTGTAGTCGGGGTTAAGGCCTCGTACAACGCCGGTGATATAATTCTGCATAGCCGCGGTGGACATTGTAGCCTGTTCATCGGCAAGCCCCATGACAAGCTGACTGATTGCGCCTTCAATCATCGCTTTCTCGAATGCCACAGTCCCATCGACCAATGCCGCAATAGCATCACGCGCCGCAACGATAGCCCTTGAAGCAGAGGGAGAGCGATAAACCTTAAAGTGTAAGTAGCCGCCGTCTAGTTCCTTGTTAAAATAGACACCGTACGCGAGGCCATTCCCACGGACGGCATTCCAAAGTGTACCCTCCACGGTTTCCAAATATTGCACCGCCACAAGCAAGGCTGGTACAGCCGGGTCCGTAAACGAGGACAGGCCCTTGCCCGAGCTCACGGAATAGGAGCTGTCAATAGTCGTCATGGGAACGATGGTCGCACCAATGGAGCCTGGATTCTGGCCCTCAGGATTAAGAAGCGTGTAAGGCTTCACGATAGGTTGTATGTCTCGAGGGGCGGTATTAAGGGATTTGCATAATATATCCCAGGTCTTTACGGGTTCAGGCACCTTTGATTGGGAGACGTCGGCCGTGACAAGAACACGAATATTGTTAGAGGTGAATAGAGCTCTTCGGACTTCTTCAAACCATGCGACGGCGGTATCTGGGTCATTTTGCAGAATCTTCTTGAGTCGCTTCAAGTAAGTAGCCTTGACTAAGGTCCTTTTTGCTGCAAGCAACGATGATCGAATGTTATGGAGAGCAATCTCAACCTCGTTAGCCATCACTCTGCCGTCACGTTTAGCCTCGGGAATATCAGCGAGCTGTTTCGAAACACCGGCCTTTAGACGGGTTACATCGAAAACGCTATCAAACATCATAGTGCGAATCCACTCAACGGCGGTAGCATACTTATGCGGCTCAACTTGCATGCGGATCAAGACGCTTTCGGAGTCACCGACTTTAGTACCAGATTCTAAGCTGTAGCTTATGGTCTCCTTTTCAAGCTCCATCACAACTTGCTCAAAATCGATACGTTGGCCATCACGTATGATAGGCGTGTTGAAGAAGTTGTCGCTGAAAAGGCTCAAAAGTGGTTTATACTTGACAGGGACCTTGCTCGTGCCGACATGGACGGTGATGTGTACGAAGTTTGTTTGGACATCTTCGAACTGGATGAAGAGTGGTGCCCCCGCCTGCGCATGATCAATCTGCTTCTGGGCAGAGTTTTCGTGCACGCCCAGTGTTCTAGCCAGCCCAGAGCGTGCTGTTTGTGACTCGATGAAGTGGATGGACTCAGTCGAAGGAACCGGCCATTTTCCCAGTAGTGTAGCTGGAATCTCGATGTCGTTTTGCTTTTTGGCCTCTTCGAGCCTTTGCTGTAGCTTCTCTAACCCATCTGGTCCTAATTCTTCCTTTCTATTTTGAACTCGAGTGATTTCGTCCGCCTTCTGTTTATTGGCTAATTCCAATGATGGCTTACCCAGGATCGAGATATGATGGGCGTCGGATATCCACCTACGGAAGAAGACTCGCCATTGTTCGTCGGTCCACTTCTCCAAGCGATCGTATTCGGTTAGGTGTGCCAAGTCCTTCAACGTTGAGCCATCTCTGGCGCCAAAGAGATAATCGGTGATGATGTTATTGGAATAGAATGACTCGGATTCCTCTGCTTGTGCCTTCACTTGACGCCGCTCTCTTTGGATGCACTCGTTAATGTACGTCATATCCAAAGGCTTTGATGCTACCTCTTTGAGCAAGGAAATTAGCCGTTGCTCAACGAACTGGAGTTTCTCGGTGGCAACTCCCGTGGGTTGAAACCAGATGATAGAATTTGGGCGTGCATCCCACCAGTACGAAATCGAGCTTGCCAGCTCCTCCTTCTCCACCATCACATTTTCCAAGACAGCAACCGAAGAGCCACATAGATAGGTTAGAAGGACGTTGAGAGCCGTCGTCTGGGTCATATCTGTACAATTGGGGCCAATGAATGCTACCACAATATCCCCAACGGATTCGTCTTCTTCAGGAAATTCGACTGTCTCAACAATGGTTTCCTTGAGCGGGGGCGGCTGTGCGGATTCTATCCATGGTCGTCGGAAAGGCGCATTGACTGGCGGGATATCGTTTGCGATACTTTCTTCGAAAGAGTCGAGTATATGGAGAAGATTGTCATGGTCCACTTCGCCAACGATGATGACACACATGTTTCGTGGCTGATACATGGTCCTATGAAAGTCTCTGATCTTTTCAGGGGTTAAGACGCGAAGGGCCTCCATCATACCTCCAGTCTCGTACCGAAAGCCGACGTTCTCCGGATAAAGTAGCCGGCGAGCCTTGATATCCATGAGCTCCGTGCCAGTATACTGCACAGCCTGCATTTCAGAATACACGACACCAGCATCGTTGCCCTCGCCATCAACATGATGCACCTCAGTCAAACACGCAGCATCAGTGATGGTGGGAACAATTATATGTTCCAGATACACAGGCAGCGTCTGCGCAAAGCCGTCCCAGCCAGCCGTTTCCAGTGTATAGGCGGTATGGTCAGTAGCAGTCCACGCATTCGTGGTTCCATACGCTCGCGAGGCTAGCTTGTCTAATAGTCCCTTATATCTGTAGCTTTTCGAGCCCATGAAGACCAAATGTTCGAGAGTATGCGGCGCACCCGAATCGTCAAAGATCTCAGTAGCCAAAGTGAAGTATCCGTTTACTTTGGGACCCTTTCGATCGGCCACAATGACCTGCATACCGCTGCGCTCCGACTCATATTGCGTGATCGTAGTAGGTGCATAGTCAGTCTCAAAACGCTGAAGCTTGCGGAAGCGCACGCCAGAACCCTGTGAGCCCATGTTGTAAGACGAAAATGGAGAGAATAAACTAAATCTCAATATTGATTAGTCGAATTATCAGAGCAACGAGGCAAATAAAAAGAAGAGTTTGAGCAGCTCATGGAAATGAGGTAATAGTCGACGACATATGATATAAGGAACATCTCTTGGATACAAGCGGTACTTGTGTGACAGGGTCCAGGGTACCTGGGAAGTCCATGACCTGAACATGTCAGACGGCACTTGCCCGACAGCCTAAGATGTATACAATACAAGCCGACATGAATCATGACACGAAGCCACCATGTGTAGGTACGGCACGACTCAACCTCGGTGGCGTTGGATGAGCATACCCCGAGTGGTTCATAACGCGAGGATAAAGGATAGCGAGAATGGCAATGAAAGCAGTCAAGCCAATCGTCCACGTTGGCAGCAAGCCAGGCGTGATGCGAGGCATAGTGATGGGAGGGGCCAATGTGAAAATCGACCGTGTTCATCTCATGAAGATATAATATAGCCTAGCTCAGACACTATCCTGAGAGGATGCAGAGCTGTTAACCTATCAACTTGCCCCAAGGCAAGGATACATGGAGTTGTATCAAAGGCGGACATGAGAATAGGACTCAAAAACCCGGGGTTAGACACAAGTGCTGACATACCTAAAGCAGGACCGTGGCACGACCAAGCGCCAATAATACCAGGATGAAGATCGGAACCCAAGGGGCGCAATCCCTCTGAATGTCGGCAGTTTGACTAGACGAAGGGGCACGGGCCGCTTCTTAGATTCGCCGACAACGTGCTGAGATGGATATCCGAGTAGAAGTTTATGAGTTGGTCCTCTATCTAGGGAACCGAGACAAGTAAGAGATGGTTGTTTTATAGACGAGCTCAGACTGTTTTTTGTGTATGGCGATGTTGAGGCAAGCCATGAATGCGCATTGCAGGGTAGCAATACAAACCCGAAGAAAAAATGAATCAGAGGCAGGACGAGACAAGACAATGGAGTGATGAGGAAGTGAAATTAGTCGAGGCGATCTTTTATCTACTCCAACGAGAAATAAGAGATTAGAGATGGCGGTGATGCTACGGCAACTTTTAATATGCTGCCAAGGTTCGTGTGAAACAGTGAAATCTTCGGATACCTTATATTGATTGTACCTTTGACCCAACCCCGCGGTGAACTTTACTTGGCAGCACTTCAATACCTGCATATCCCCACCGATACCGATCTAGGTACTCCCTACGTACCCCACTATTAGGTATCCCTTTGAATGTTTTAATGCCTAAGGATGCAGTAATACTGGGGTACTACAATTTAACCATGTGATTGGATTGGTGATACCTACCGGGTGGTACCTACCTTGTCAATCGATAGGCTATGAAGCTATTTATGGGTGACTTGTTATCTAGTGTACACATCAACGGTATGGAGCTCCATCATACCTTACGCACCTTTTTGAAGCTCGAAGACAGCACAATAACCTAAGTTAACGTAGGTATCTTGTCACCTTTTTCTACTACTTGTAGATACCTGCCTACTACGTATGTTGTGGCAGCTACAGCTCTATGCTATATATCATGCCAGAATTTCTCATCCAATGGATCATATCTCATACCTACCTACGAGCTGACGTGACGATAGTTCGAGCCGAATAGAATACCGGAGCTCCTGTTCCCTGCCCCGCGACTCCCGCTACGACTTCATAGCCCAGCGACGTCGCTGATATAGCCGGGCAATAACGCGATCGCCGCGGTATGGCAACTGTCGAAAGTGGCCAGGTCGGCCGCGCCTTGGTCGAGTTCTCCTTGCATGGCATATTTCCGGAAGAGGATATTTCCTCTATCCCCATTCAAGCTACCCATCTTGGCCCCGCGTTGGAATCCTTAGCTGCCGCCAAATCTCGGCTTGAGGTGCGTTGATACATTTGACGAGATTTGGCCGGAGTTAACCATATATCTAACAGGCTGATATTCACATAATCAACGAGGAAACCGCCTCTGACGTAAGCCAGTGGATTGCAAATGCGAAATCTCTAGAAGATGACATCAACCGGACACGGAACTGGGCTAACGAGATTGCGCGGAGGTCCGAGGCACCTGACGTATCGGGCAAGACGATACAAGAGGCCGAGAAGAAAGTTGACTTTCTCCAGCGGGAGTCGGTTTACAATAACCAGCTCTACAGCACTTTAGCCAGTATCAAACGGGTTGGCCAACTCCTAGACGAAGTTGAGTTAGCGCGGGATGAAAGACGCATTGTACAGTCTCTTCATCTTCTTGAGAGTAAGATCTGGAGTGCTTGCTCAGCACACGACTTACTAACATGTCCTTAGAGTCGTGGACCGCCCTCGACGGCGTCCCAGTCAGTAAATCATGTCGTGTCATGAAGCTACTGGACATACGCGCTTTCGAGCTGAAGTCTGCCGTCCATGACGTACTCGACCACGTATGGAGCTCTCTCGTGCGAATGGATACTCTTACTAGTCAAATAGCCGTGTTTAACTCGCGGGAAGGTGAGATACTACTCGACTCTCAGCAAGTTCCAATGTCGCTGACGTTGTCCAGACGAACAAATGAGTCTTTCTGATGCTGTCATTGGGCTTAAGGCCTACAGAGAGGTTGATAAAAGAATGGAAGCACTATGGCAAGGCTTAAATCAAATCCTAATCCGCCCAAGGACCAGTCTCGAACACGGTGACCCGCCTGCTATCCGGGTAGAAAATGTGAGGCAATTCTGTCATAGTCTCAGAATTATGCTGACATACATAGTCAACTCTGACGTTGACTGGGAAAGCAGACAGGACAGTACCATCTCTGTTCCAAGATATAGAAATCGTTCTAGAGTATCTATCACAACGGTTACCGGAAGAGCTGGTCTTTTCCTTGTCAAATATTATGATGCCTGACCTCGTACTGGGCATCATCAATTCCTGGCTAGAACCTGCAGTCCCAACGTCTTTAAAAGATATGGATGGGTTTCAGGAGGTTACCGATGCTACAAGAAACTTCTGTGCCCGCCTCGAAACTTTGAAGTTTTCCGGCTTTGAAGACCTGCAAGAATGGGTGCAAAATGTGCCACGAGTGTGGCTTGCTAAGTGCAGAGAGACGGCTTTGGACTTGATACGAACCAAGCTTTCTCAAGGGCTTGGTGAACCGAAAGAAATCGAACGAGTTGAGACGCAGACCGTATCCCAAGAAGAAGGGCGACAACTTGCCTCCAGCAGTGCTATTCCCTCTAACACTGACGGTTGGGATGCAGCATGGGATGATGGGGAAGTTGCTACCAACTCCGAAGACCTACCAAAACAGCCGAAAAGGGAAGAAGCCGGCGATGACGGTGCTGATGCGTGGGGCTGGGGCGATGACGATAATGACATCGAGGCAGATACAGCAATTACCCATGCAGAACCCAAGCATAGTAATGGCCCAGACGAGGAAGAAGATCCCGCAGCTGCGTGGGGCTGGGGAGACGACGGAGATACAGCCGATGCGTCTAAAGACGCCACAACAGAGGCACAGCCAACTTCCTCAACGCGCGAGCTGACGCTAAGAGAAACATACAATATATCATCGATGCCAGAACCTGTTATCGCACTCATATTATCTATATTAGAAGATGGGGCATCCTTAGTCAGGTATGTTCATCACCTTCTTCCACAGCACTTGACTCACAGCATTGCCTAGCGGCGATGGAAATCCGATGGCCGCAGCCGCCGCCGGTCTATTCTCTCTACCTACACTTGTTTTGGCCATGTTCCGAGCCGTCTCGCCCCATTACTACGCCTTGGATGCTGGTGGAAACATGTAAGGCAACCTATACTATTACTCTGCGTCGAGTTAACGTGATCAAGGTACCTCTACAATGATGCTACGTACCTTTCGGAACAGCTCTCCGAGATCGTCAATAACTGGAAGGCAAGGGATGATCTAGTGCCCCGAGCGAAGACCATGCTTCGGTTAGAAAACGATGTGAAAGCATTGCAATTATTTGCAACTCGCGCTTATTCTTCTGAGATGGCTACCTGCCGCACAGTCTTACGCGATTTACTTGGCGGCTCTCAAAGTCTCCTTCAACAAGATGGGTTGGATTCTTCGGACCTACAATCCCAAGTCGATAATGCGATAATTTATATCCGCACGACTGCTACGTCTTGGTCTACAATACTAGCCCAGTCCGTATGGAGCCAGGCGGTGGGCTCTCTGGTGGATACTATCGCATCGAAGGTCGTAGCCGACGTGATGGATCTTCCAGGAATAGGTCAAGATGACGCCTACAATATTGCTAATCTGATCGCGCGGATCACAGAGCTGGATGACTTATTCCTGCCTCCTGGAGCTGACGAGAGCGCTATACCATCCACGTCAGAGTATGCGAGCAGTTGGCTGCGACTCAAATATCTTAGCGAAGTCTTGCAGAGCAATCTCCAAGATGTCAAGTTCTTGTGGCTGCAGAGCGAACTGAGCCTCTATTTCACAGTCGACGAAGTTGTGGATCTCATCGGGCTGAGTTTTGTAGATAACGCCCGAACCAGGGAGGTTATTCGGGAAATTCAGGGACGACCACAACCTCGTGGGCCGATTTGATGAATGTCAACGGCTTCGAAAATAACTGTTATTAGGTCACTACAAATTACGGCGTATTAAATTACGGGGTATTCCAACACTGGGCTCGATATCGCAGATGAAGCTGGGTGGCTACAGCCCGAATAAATACCTTGAGGTGTGCTGGTATCAGGGGACTCTAGTAGCAGAAATGTGTCGAGCCAGATATCTTCATCACTGAGGACACATCCAGCAGCCAATACCAGTAGTAGACGCAATAGACCGCCATGCTAGACGTCGCTCATTCAGCTAAGGAGAAAGTTGTCAATTCCTACACGTTGCCGAAGGATGATCTTCACATACGCGAAGCTGGGCTCCTCGACGTTGGCGACTTCCGTTCTGTGTCACGATAAGAGCTGCCCTCCTCTCTTCTAAAGCAAGCAAATCCACTGCGTAACACCTATAAAATTACAGTTGTGACGCTGTGATGGATGATACAGAAACAGCTCAAAGAACTATAATACATGAATTACCTTCGCCCATACGATGCCTGGGACTTCATCTCCAACTACTTAGTCGTGTTCACTACCCGCCCTAATGAAGCTTTGTGAAGGCTTACACTTACAAGCCACCTCAATTATCTGAGAGTTCTCGCTACCTTCGCTTCTCCGGCTTTCATGCAATTCCTGTCCACCCCATTCTCGCCGCTCCGTAACGAAACCTTTGGAAGAATAACCAAACATTTTAACGATTGACCGAGTTTACCCTCGTAGTCTGAGCCCTGAGCAACGCTAGTGACGGCCAGAGATAGTCGTTCAAGACGGCGACTGCGTCAAACGACGCGGGCTACCAAAACGGAAAATGCAATATACATTTCCGCACTCCGGAGACCTACACCCGGGCACTTCACAGAGCTTTTGATAGATTATAGTCAAGGTTATTACTCGAAGGTATTTTCAGGGGAAGAAACCTATTGGCAAGAAGTGGTAGAAACCACCACAACCACAAAAATCTAATGATGCAGAAAGCAAAGGGGATAGCTATATATATAGAAAGCTCAACATGGGGCGAGATATGCATGAAGGAACTCTGGCAGAGACGCAATGTAGACTCTTCATGTACCTTGAGAAACACTTGGCTGTCTGATGTTAATACATATTCTTTTGTCAGCCCGTTTAAACCAACTCTGCATTTCTATCTATCAAGCCGCCTCCCAATCCTGCTACTAATGTGCTCTAAAAGTTTAAGTCATCTTAACACTAGAAAAGTTACCTCCCTATCCACTCTAGCTATACAAGCATCAACGACGCCCACCCATATACCTCTATCTACCTTATAGGCATCACGATATTGTGCAGCGCGCCTGGACACTACCTAGGTAGACATCTAGATAGCGAGATGCATAGATAGATAAAGACTTGTCCACTCAGCACTCCGCCTAGGCATATCCATCTACGACATGCATTGCATGGACTGCATGCACTAGAACCGCGAAGGCCAGGCCAAACCTACACCACCAGGCAATATTGCAAGAAAAATATACCGAAGGTTTCCAGCTCACTGGAACCTTTGACGGCGCATCCTTTTTTTCTCTTATCTTTTCTTGACCTTTTCTTATCTCCGCCTCTTCTTCTCTCATATCCCTCTCTTATTCTTCTCTTACTCATCTTTTTCTTTTCTATGCCAGACAGATGTCCTTTCTTTTCCATAACTCCACGCCACCGGGAAGCCAACATACGGAAACAGGGATATGTTACATACTCGACAGACGTCTTCCAGAACCGGAGCCACCCCTCTTTCGATATTCTAAGGTAAAGGAGCAGAGTAGGTACCTAGGTATGAAGCCAAAAAAACAAACAAGCCCCCTTCCCCTCCCGTCAAAAAAAAAAAGAATCGAACGATAAATCGTCACACCCAAGCCCCATCCCATCCGACCTAAGACAATACAATGCAAACAAGTAAAAGCCTGCTTAGATCGCAGATAGATCCAACCTAAGATCATCATCGACAAGCGAGCATAATATTAAGGAGGTAGGGTTAATGCCTGGAAAATTAGGTACACTACATGTAGGTAGGCAGACACAAAGCTGGAGGTAGACAAGTGGAAATAGGCAAGTGAACAACGTCACTCAACCCCCTTTCCTTCCCTACGTAAGTAAAGTATGTACCTATCTACATACATGTATCCAGCCCCCCTCCCCGGCCCAAACCGCGCCGACGCAAAACGCAAAAAAACGCATGAAGGGTTTCTAAAAGCCCACGTGGTCCCGGGACTCCCATACCTGCTACCTACTTACTTATGTACATATGTATGTGCTGTAGGTAGGCACAAACAGCTCACTACCTACAAGGTAAACCCGGCCCCAACGTGAAACGCTAAGCCAGCCAGCCTACTTACTGCTGCGCAGAGAAACGAGGAAGCCAAGGGAGGGAGGGAGGGAGGGAGCCCACGACGGCGAACAACATCCGGGCCGGTCCCAAACTACCAGCAACGTCCAGAACCCCCGTGGTATAGCGCAGGGAGGGCTCGGGTAAACAGCTCTCCCGCCTAGATGCTAAATACCTACCTACGCTACTATCTATACGTTGTGAAGCCGCATTTATTTATAGAGCCGCCATAGACGTATTTAGCAAGGAGGAACGGCCGGCGAGATAGGTTCAATGGGCACGTTTACGTTAGGCAGATGCTACGTCTTTGACCGGGTCAAGAGCGTGTACTCAGTCGTGTACGGCCGGTGACCCCTTATATTAAAGTGGCTCACAGCCAACCTAGCGGCATGGATTCCTGCTGATCACGTCCCTTGGTCAGAGGAGCTGCCCAAAATCCTATTCAGCATCCCGCACACACCATACACACACGCATTAATTTGACAAGCCGATGGCCGGCCGAGCAATACTTTCGCGGCTTTCCAACCCGCTCAACGGGTACATACACTCATGTTCAAGTGCGACCATTATAGAAAATGATAAAAGAAACAATAGAAAGTTGAAAACCGCAGCGAGGGTATTTGTTGCATGTAATTCAGACGCAGTAGTGGAAACAGATAATGTGAACAAACGACCGTGTGGCGCTGGCTGATATGCCGTTTCTCTTCCTTTTGTATTCTTGAACCAACCCCTATTCCGAAACCAAGCCAGCCTAAACCAAATAGTGAATGACGTAAACTCCAAGACGATGCAAATGGTCTGACGGAACCAACCGTCGCCGGCGTAAAGTTCAGTGCTGGGTATTAGAAATGGCCGAGCTGGTTTCTCTTTTCCTTTGATCCAATGTAACAAAATTTATTGGTCCGGATTGGCAATAAAAAGCCGGCCAGAGCTGAGGGTCATAGTCCTCTCATCTACACTACCTCTTCTTCTTAGGTCCTCGGGGTTCTTAACACTCTTCTCTCTCGTCAGAGCCGCATTTAATAGGCTATTGCTAGCAAGCTTAGCGGCGCTGGAGACGCCAAGCTCCGGCAAGGCATCCGCCCTCTCGGCGCTGCTACCACTATGCGTGCTCGGGGCGCGCTCAGGGTGATCATCACCGGGCTTGTATTCAGGGTCGTCCATAAAGCTCCTCCGGTCCGGCGTATCGTTTGGGCTCCAACGCTTGCCACCTTGCCCGATACTTCCCGAAGTACGATAGGCGATGCCTCGACGACCGCTGGTCGTGCTGCTCCGCCCGCTGCTCCCCGTCCTACGGTGATGCAGCTTCCGCGAAGAAATATCGTCCTCTTCACTATCCTCGCCTTCTACTTCGGTGGCGCTGAGCCGTAGGGGAACGCCGGCGACACCCATGTAGTTGGTTTCCGGGGTGTACCCGACAACACCCGGCTTGCCGTGGTGTCGGAATTTAGTCACGACCTTCCCGGCGCCACTCATGCCCGTGGAGGTCCGGGTCTGCGTTGCGCGGCCAGTCACTTCCTGAGCGGCTCTCTGTTTAGCGGCGCGTTGCTGAGCAATCAGGCGCGGATCCTCGGTCTGCGCCCGATCACTCCAAACCGTAGCCTTTTGTTTACGAAGCAGGGCAACGTAGCTGGCTTGTTGGCTGCCGGTCGACCTCGAAGACGTGCTACGGCGGATATCGTTAGGAGGGGAGCTCCGAAACTGAGCAGGTGGCGGGTTGCTCGAATTTGTGCTGAAGGTATTTATAGAGGGTGATCGTCGAGCGTGCCCCGCCGGGGGTTGGGGTTGTTGTAAATGCGTAGACATGGGGGCATATTGCGAGGGGAAGGTATTGGACGAAGTTGTCCTCGATCTCGAGTGAGAATAGACGAGCGGCGCCGGGTCAACAAGAGGTCGCCTCGAGGTGCCATAGTCCGGGCCGTACATGGCGAAATGGGTCGAGGGCCCTCTGAGCCTCGCTCGACGTGTCGCGGGTTGCGCGTTTTCGTAGTTGGTAGCAACTATTGCGTACGAGGTGTCTTTGTCAGGCCGACGAGCAAGGGATGGCTCGATCGAGGCTATTGATTTGGTTGCTAGGCTGTTATGGTGCCTTGCTTATCGGAGAGCGAGCGCAGCCTAAGAAATGATGATAATAATGGCCAATGGGAGGCACCTATCGAGGTCGGAAAAAGGGTCAGATCACGCTAAGGCTTTGGCCGTTCTCTAGACTGAGCTAATCGTGAATAACGAACGACAAGGCGAGGGCGGCGAGGGCGAAGATCAAGGAGAAGGAGGAGGGGATGGGATAATGAATCAAAAGGCACTATAGAAGTAGGTACCTGCGTGAAAATGGGTGTGGAAATGGTTGTGGAGCGTGGGGAGAGAGGGATGGGTTTCAAAAGGGAAAACAACAACAGCAGCAACGGCAACAGCAGCAGCTGATAGACTGTCGTGTTACCAGTAACGACGCACTAGCCTGTCGCATGCGGATATTGAAGGGCTGGCTGGGTAGAGATGCAGGTCTCGCAGAGAGAAAAAAGAGGGTGTCCGGGCCTGATGTGACCCGGGATGAGGGATTGCATGTAGGTAGTGTTAAGTAAGTAGGTACTTAGTAGGTTGGAGTGTACCTAGCGTAGTGTAGTGTGCCCAGAGTAGGTAGTGTATGTAGTGTAGTGTAGGTAGTGTACTCTAATTTGTGCGGCATCACGAGTGCCAGTCTCTTCTGATGCTTGATGCGGGAGCGTGCGTACCTTATCTAGTTTCCACGAACCTGTGGTGGTATGGTAGGCGGTGGCTATATCGTGCGTTCCCGATGCAGGCTGGGCGTTCAAGGCTGCTTCTGTGTGGTGTGTGCGTGTCTCTCTATCTTCGGGAGGTTGAAGGTATGTAGGTGTGGTTGTGGTGGTGGTGGATGGTTGGTTGGTTGCTGACTTGCTTGCTTGAGATGTTGTCTCAAAGAAAGACAGACAGACAGAGCGGCGACAGATCCCTAAGTACGCGAATCTGACACCTGAGGTACATGTAACTTGTAACTGCCTCACTTAACACTTAACCCAACTGAAAGGAAGTTGGGAAGGCAGTACCTAGATAAGGTGATGGTACTATGTAGGTAGTCCTAAGAAATAAACCATGTGTGTACTAAGTGTACCTACACTACCTGGAGGCCCAAGGTAAGTACTCAACGGGTATAGGGTAGCTGTATTATAGCGTAAAAGGCCGTATATAGGTACGTCAGAGGCCGATGTTACTACTTTAGTGCCGGTGGGGGCGCGTTGGAGTTCGATTAGAGCGTCCAGTGAAAAGCTGCAGAACCAATCGAAGAGCTACCGGAGGGAGCCTAGCGCGTCTGGAGGAGAGTTACCTATCCAGCTAGCGTGGTCCGGTCAAAAATCCGGTGAATTGGGGCGATCCTCGATGAGATCAGCAACCAGATCAACTTCTTCAGCAGCGTGCTTGCTAGACGCCAGTCCCTAAGTGCACACTACATGTAGGTTACGAGCGTGACGGGGAAATCGAGGAGGGGAGCAGCAGTAGTAGAAGAACAATAAGAAGAATAATAATATTAACAATAATTCGACCAGACAAAATCAATAGGTATGGTTCGACCCGTACCGGATTGGATGGTGTGGTGCTGGCGAGGGACGCTGTACAAGTAAGTGCGTATAAAGAACGGCACTAAAAATGTTCATTCGCATCTTACGTCGGCATTCATACCCTTTCAACATTTTGGCGCTTCGGTCTGGCCGGCAACCTCTACCCCTTGGTGTCGTTCGTTCAAGGTCAATTGGGCATCCCGATTCGCCCGACTTGGCCTAGGTATTACCTATCTATCAGATGTCCTTGATAGGAGCTGTCACTCCGCCGGTTACCTCCAGCTCCCCAGTCGGTAATGCTATTAGTACGAACAGGGCATCGTGCTATATACATCTGCAGTGGTAAGGCCAGAAACAAAACCCACCCGCGGCCAAGTGCCTCAGACTACCTTAGTGTACACAACGTACTTAAATACCTGCCAATCCAGCCAATCAACGTACGTGCCTGGGTGTCTGTATGATGACTACTACATGTACACTACATACTTAACTTTATGAGACCGAGGAAAGCGTTGCATTGCCCGATAACACTTGAGTTCAAAATTACAACAGGTTGAGAAATACTGCTCACGGATCTGAGACGGGTCTAAGACGGCTCTGCTGCGGGCTTGCAGTACAATCTGCAACGGACCATCGGCCTAGCCTAAGCATACATGTATGCAGTCATGAATACATGTATGAAGAAGACGGCTTTTGAAGACATTGATGTACCTAATCTGCGGCCCGGGGGGGCCTATAACATGTACCTACGGCGATGAGACAGGGAAAGCCAAGCCGGCCGGAAACCGACCACGGCAGCGACGACTCCAGTATTATTTTTTATTTATTTTTCCTTTTCGGTGCTGGGGTTCCTCGAATAGGTAGCTTATCAAGCCGAAGGATTTGGTCATTGACGGATGAGCAGAGTTGATCGACGACCTTGCTGATTGATTACGTAGTAAGTAACAACCCAGAAATCTCTCGGGCAATAGAAATCGAGGCACAGGTCGAGCCTGGCCTCCCCCAAGTTAATGACCCTGATATCTCTCTTCTGGGAGCAGAGCCTGAATATCCGTGGGGCCTCTTGACGTTATAATTGCAGGGTAGCTGTCCACGCTGCGCCGTCAGTTAGGGTAAAGGGATGAACTGGACAGTTCCGTTTGGGAAAACACGGCAAGGTTAGTTTAGTTGGTTGATAACGCCTTGAGGCGGAAGGTGGGCGGGCGGGCGATAATCACGACTTATCCGGGGTTAATGCAACCATATCCCGGTTTGTCTGTTACCCAAGTCATGGCTGCACAGCTAATTAACATAGCCTCTTGTCCAATCAGCCGCAAAACGTTCTGTCTCTTGCGGCAAACAATAAATATCCAGCGTAGGTCCCTAGGTAAGTAGAGATCAGGTTTAACGAAGGTTGGTTGGGCCGCTGACTAGTCGGGATAGATGTTGATGAAACGTTGCAAATGAGATTGTCCATATTGTTCATCATGTCAAACAAACTTACGAATGGCTTCTTAGTGTACGGGATGCCAAAATCTTGGAACTACAGACGTCATATTCCCTATATATTTTCATTTATGAACCAGGCCTTCCTTGAATTCCACATCTTCACTAGTAAACCTATATCAAAACTGTTGATATAACTCCAATGCCTTGGTCATTGCCCCTGGCCTTACCCCTCGGCAGAGGAAAGGGGCACCTCTTTGAGGTAGTTCGCTCCGCGTCACGTCAGTCGTCGGTATATGCTGAGTAATAGCGAAGAGAGCAACTTGAAGTTGAGATGATGCCACTTTAGATTAGTTACCTACCACGGGTGCATTTATCAACCGATAGCCTTCTCCTACGACAGTTAGACAGCCTATGTATGCATCGTCATGGCCACATATCCATCGCAGCTAAAAAGGCAAAGTCCGGTAAAGCCCGCAAATGCGACCTACCACGGCTCAGGGCGGTCAACCATGCATGTCTCTCGGTGCATGATGCAGTACGCATGCAAAAGCATGGTACCCAGTTAGGCAAGGCGACCATCGCACTTGTAGTGTATATACTTAGTAGGTTGTGCTGATATGAAGACTCAATGCAGAAATGCCTTGCTCGCTTAAAAAAAGAGGTTTTAAGATTATTCAGTGTGAGACAAAATCAGGGCAGCCTTTGACTCATCATTGGGCACGACCAATTAGACGAAAAACTCAAAAGGAGCTCTAAATGAAGTTACTACAATAAGTACCGTGTAGGTAGTCCGTGTCCTGATGTCTACCATAAATGTTAAACGACAGCACAGTATACGACGCATGTGGAACAGGTATGTACTTGCTTTACAGGTAGTGTAGCTCAGCTCAGCTCGCAACATTCGATAGTCCTCTAGTCCCACATACCCGCCCCTCCATGGTATCTACCATGTACACTAAGTTTTCCCCTCCATCAGCACGCGCTCGTGATTGGCCCACGCCTAGCCCAACAGCTGAAAACGGTCATCACATAGGGTTCTGCTTCGGTAGGTTTTACCACTTTCTGTGCCGCTAATAAATCGGGTTTAGCGTAAGCGCCGCTTTGCTCAGGCTCGGCTTACAGCATTTATGTAAATTTATGCATCGAAAACGTTACTTCAATAGAACGGTCATCGAACCGGTTCATCCAACTAATTCTGTTTAGCGATAGTTATATAAAAGCTTCTATATAATCTTGGTTCCTTTATATTTGAATTACTTAACAAATTATCTGAATAAGACCATGAATAGGCGATGCGATCAATAGCTATAGCGCAAAGGGCATAAGAGCCGCTGCCTTAGATCTCATAAAAACGGTCTGGCGCCATAGTGCTCTGGTTCTAATAGAATCGCCTCGACGGAGTAAACATGTGGGGGCTTTAAGCCGCGAAAGGCGAGAGAAACGTAGGTCGGATCTACTAGTATAAATTAAAGACAGGTCGTCTATCTGAAGACGTGTTAGACTACTTCAACTTTCATTTTATCTAGTTATACCTCTTTAACTAAAAACGAAGGCTTTTCTTTTTTCATTTTTCCCCCTCGCCTTTTTACAGCCTCATGTGTTACCTCCCGGCACATTATGAGAGTCGAAGAGCGAGAAGTGTATTCTTCCTTGTTATAGTCTTTGGAAACGTTCTGCCATGTCTCCAGGAGTCAACCTTTTAATTGACGCCCAAAGCAGCTTTGGCCCTGCAGTTGGCTGGTTGACCTGAGTGTGTCCGCGGAGTGTGTTGGCTTGTGGCTATTCTGAGTAAAAGCATCTGCTGGACTCATGTCTGCCCAACGAAAATACCCTCTGCTCGGAGTGCAACTACTCAGCTAATCAAAAATATCCTGGCTTAACGGGTGAAATAGAGAAAAGAAACTTGAATGCTTCTAGAGGATCTATCGATCGCGATTAACCCCGCTTTCCGTAATAACCAATCCCGGGCCAATAAGGGATGGCTCCTGCTGTGAGGCGTGTGATGAAGTTATTCAATTGGTTACCGACCGGCTGGAACCGACAATGGCATTCATATCAGTTTTGCTAGGTAGGTAGTCCATGAGCGACCCTCACTCTCACATCCAACTTAGAGCCTCAAGCTTGTCACCATGACCCACAATCACGCCAATTATGAAGCTCGGCTGCACTTGGTCCAGTGCCTGCTACGTGACAGGTTTAACCTGGAGGTAAGCTACCCTGCATAGATGATTGGAATACCAACCACTGATTTATCATCCTTCAGAACAATGCGGAGGTCGAGCCCATCTCGTATGACCCTGAATGCCCTTTCAAATACAACAACTTTGTGTACCGCGTCACGCTGCCTGTGGCAATCACTTCGAAGCACACAGCTCAAGAGGAAGTTCGACAGCCTGGCTGTGATCCGATTCCTGATGGCACCAGACAGGTCATAGTGCGCCTCACCAACCCGGACGCCGAGGGAATGAGTCCCAAGACCCGTGTTGAGAATGAGGTAGCTCTGATCAGCCTCGCTGCTGATGCCCTCAGGCATTTTCAGCCACCAGTGGTCCCCTCCGTATGTGCTTGGGGAAGTGCCGCTACCAAGTCTTCCCAAGGCTGGATTATTCAACAGTTGATGCCGGGAGAACCTCTCGAAAACTCATTCGAATCTATGGATCTTCAGCAGAAGAAAGCAATCCTCTCGCAGATGGCCAAACTTCTCAAAGGCTTGCAAGACTATCAGCTCCCCGAAACTGTAACCGGATTCGGGGGTGTAACCTTTGACGAGAAGGGCTGTGTTGTCAGCACAGCTATGACCAGCGTTGGAGCTGGGCCGTGGCCAACCTACGAGGCTTCTTTTAAAGGCCGGTTGGAGGTCGCCCTGCAGAGGGCAGATGCAAATCCTTACATCCAAGGATGGCACTCTAATGGCGTAAGAGACCGCCTCAACGCTTTTATCAAGGATGGTGTCCCAAGCCAATTTGAAACACTCAAGACGGCACATGAAAAATCCATCATCCATGCTGATTTTGGTAAGCCCCCCTTTTTCTAGTCTGAATTCTTTCATCTTGGATCTTCAGTCCCGAGCTAAGTATTCTCCACTTCACAATCTAGTTACCACGAATATGCTTTTCGATCCCTCGACCCAATGCATTACTGGGCTGATCGACTATGATTTCGCCTGCGTTTTGCATCCTTCCTACGAATTCCTTCGCTCTCTAGGTGACGCTGGTGGCCAATTTCGCGGTTGGTCGAGCGACGAGGCGAGCGAGGAAGAATTGCTACGAAAAGCCAAACTATACGGCTTTCCGTCACCCCTTCCGGTAACAACCGAGGGTGGAAAGATAAACTGGGAAGTAGCAAAGGCATGGGAGGACGAGATGGAGAAACTGAATGTGAAGCGACCGGCAACCATAGAAGGTATTGACAAGGTGGCGGACGTCGATACCATCCTTCGTACCATCCTGCCATGGCGAGTGAGCAATTCGGACATTGTACGGATGCAGTCCGAGAAAGTCATTATGAAATGTAAGGAGGAAAATGAGGCGCAGCTTGTCCAGTTACTTGAGCGATTGGGATTCTAGATTTATAATGCATAACGGGAAGTCACCTGTTATAACAACGAGAATAAAATCACCGCAGTTACATTTCTGCGCAGTTGATGGTGTTGGTATACGTTCTTGTGCATAGTTTCGTCACCCAGCAGCTTAAAGACCGTTACCCAGCTAATCCCACCAGCAAAAAGGACAGTCCCCCCCGTCGCAGTACCCCACCAACCCCTCCAACAGCTCTAATGCCGTAGCTACGAAAACGGAATTTTCAGCCTTTGCACTTCAGCTATCAAGTATTCTAACCTAGATAATTCCATCTATAAATTGCAACTGCAGACAAGTGGAACATAGTCTACATCGCAGCCGCGGTCTATTGCAAGTTGGCCACGGACGAGACGGATGAATTCAGATTGACTGATAGTATTCTTGAGCTTGTGATCTTTAATGTTGAGAAATGGGCCCACCGCTAGCCAGTCCAAGAAGGCATTGTTACCTTACGTACAGAAAGGCCGATCCCATATCTTCTGTACCGTAATCTCGAGATCTCGTCCATATCAAATCTAAGTGCAGTGGTATAATTTTATGCTTAAAACAAATTAATGGTGAAAAGGGTGTAAAGAACTACGGGATTGCATGTTATATTACATGTAAACAAACAGTTAAGTCGCATTGGCGACGACCGACCGACTTCCGAGGAAGTCGGTCGTAAACTGGGAATACCTCCTGGATGTAGTTAGTAGGTTCCAAGTCACGATCCCCTCAAGTTTATTACGGCTGAGAATAGTGCGAATGAATTTATGCAAGAGTGGGCCTGAGCCCACTGCGTCTTGCCTTGGGCTAGGCTCAGGCTAAAAGCGGCGTGCCTCAGGTTGGCATTCCAATTGGGAACGTCATGGTAAAACCTATGGTACCTATCCGGCTTGAGACTCAGACCACCACCCCCACATACATAGATGTAAACAAAGGATGCGGGGCATGCCGGCTTCAGCAAGCCGGGCACCTTACACTAGGGTAGATGTATGCAGGTATACTATATCTACCCCAATATACCAGCTATGGTGGTTTAGGAAGTAAGAATCTCAACCTCACGTACGGCTTCGGGCTCCATTCATGCCCTGAGTCAGCTCATCGCCAGACGGTGTAATGACTAGTGTGGTAGTAGCTGGTATGCCCGTATAGTAGTGCGTACAGTATCCAGGTCAGCAGCAGAGCAAAATTTTTTATTTTCCGAGAGAGACTGGTGAGATCCGATGTCGAAATTTAGAAGAGAGGGATTGTTTCTTTCTAAAAAAGACGCCGGATAAGATAACAAAAATCTATATAAAAATAACAGCCCATGCTAGATAGAAATGCAAATGCCATGCCAAGAAAACGTGGTAATCAACGTCCCAGTTGTCCCAATGTTCGGGGCTCAACCAGGATCCGCGAAAAGCCGTCATCATCGCCCTTCGGATTTAGTCGGCAGGCAGGTCAAATATTCAATCACAATGGGCGGAAATATGAACACCTCTATTTGCCTCGTCCTTGTGTATACACTTGGGTACAATAAAGGAACCCGAACCCCGCTCGGCAAAGGAAGACCCGAGCAACAGGTAAGCCAGGCGGGTACCTATCTGCTATAATTGCCCAGTCGCGTAGAGGCCAAAGCTGGAATCGAAGTGCGGGCACATCGATGCTAGTGTGGGTAGGCAGCTCTTTGGAGGTAGGCAGCCTTTCGGTTGAGGCCTCAAATAGACTCTGGCCAATGATCACTAGGTAGGAGACGTTTAAAGGGCGGAATTAAACCAATGGCATGTTCCTAAAGCAAAATATAGAGTTTTAGATCAAGCTTCGCCTTCCTTACGATCGGTAAAGTGAGGTAACCTACCCGCTGTTTCGGGGAGTTAGAGTTCGATTCCTAATAGCGCTAGTGGTTTTCATGGCATAGTCTAGACACTAACTTAGGCAGAACCATCTGGCACACTACAAGTATGTAGTTGAAAGATATATGTAACTTCTTGGCTTCACAATAATGTAGATGGAACTTTCCCGAACCGCTCCCCGAACAACTCTCACAAGCTCTCCGATCAAGCACTCACCATCTCGATCTCTTCACCATACCTGGTCTCCACCAGCTTAGGTAGCATACCTACGAGATAGCTTCTCCCACTTTACCCCTCACACAAACACGGATAAACCCTCGTAGTCATGGTGGCGAGATGGATGAATGGATGATTGGAGCAATGCCTTGGATAGATGCCACTGTAAGCAAGCGGCTTTGCACATCGTTCCTCCGTATATCTTCGTCATCCTCCTAAAATCACACTAGGCTAAAGCCTCGGAGGCTTATTGTCTCCCGCTAGCTCGATGTGCCGAATCATGGCACAAGACGTGACTGCTTGACGACATGTGACAGCAATACAAATAATAGGCTAGTATAACTTTTAAGCCGACAAAACGTCGCAAGACGACATGAGATATGTAACACTAGTACAAGGCAACCTTTTTCATAGCCCTCGTTCTGCCTATATGCTACCATCAGCCTTATCCCTTCATGCTACCATCACTGACCCGTAGAACCCCCGTGGATATCACCCTCCGATGAAATAACGTAGTTATGCCCTCAAAGAAACTCCTGTATAAGCCTCGATGAAAACGCCGTGAAATGCAATCCGTAGCAACTCGTCGGCGATAGATGACGCGCAGTGCCCCTTATCCCTTGTCCCTAGTCCTCTAGCTCGTCCTCTTCGACTAGCCTACCAAGGATTAAGCTCTGAATGACCAACTCATTATTCAGCGTCCTAATCCGCTTCGGTGGCAGATCATCTGGGTCAGCGTTCACGCGTTTACGCTTCTTCGATGTTCCTTCGCTCGTACCCGAGCCGAAAAGCGCTGTTCTCGCATCCTGGAGATGGTCGTCCACAAAGACCCAGTCAAACGCATCGTTTCCACGCTCAGCTTCTCGCAGCTTAGCTCTAGCTTCCTCAACACTGTGAACACGCGTAAGAGACGCCCCGAGGACCTGCGCAAGGAAAACATAGGGCAGCCTTTTTTCTTCATCCTTCGTTTTCTTCATTATAAGCAGGATCTTACTCTCATCCAGTAGCTTAGGCCTATGGGATATGACTTGCGCCAACTTAGCCGTCGAGGCATCGTAAGGCAGTAGATTTCTGGAGCGAATGGCATCTCCGAGCAGCGTACTTGATCCTGCACATAGTAGATACGATGACCAATCCACTATCTCGTTCTTCGATACGCAAGCAGTGACCCATTTGGGTGCTAAGCAGGGGATGCCTAAAGCGAGCGCCTGCATATATTTTACCTTCCTCGAGTGTCCATCGGCTATCAAAGCGGCGAATCCAATCCCACTCTCGCGAAGCTTTAATGAGCTTGATAAGACACTCGAAGATGATGCCTTGGTACTTGTTGAGAGTGTATCAAACTCGAATAGCGAATTGAAGCCGTCGTCTAGGATTTTGCCTCCTTCCTGTCGAATCATGCCTTCAAGACTGCTTTTCGACGGCGATTTATCTTTGCATTTATGGGCCTGCTGGCGCTCTTGGAACGAGATCGCAAACACCATGCCTTCAAATATCCCGCCCTTCGACCGAAATTCGCGCAATGTGGTAGACTTTCGGGGCTGTTTACGAGCAATGGCTCGAGAATCCTCCGGCACGGATACAACTGAGGATTTATCCAACTCGTCCAGTGATAGAGAACTATGGCGTGAATACTGACGTGGCCCTTTCGGAAAGCCCCGTCTGGAGTGGCTATATGTCTTCGATCTCGTTGAAGACGGTGATGGATCAGGCAAGGATGGCGGCGGGCGCCCTCGACGACGTCCTCTATCTGCTGAAGGAGAAGAGGCGTTGACGACAGTTTCTTCAGGGCCACAGCTATGATCACCTTCTGTTCCCGGCGTGAAACTGGAGGAGATAACCGGCGTCGTCGACAACACGGTTAACGCGGATGACGCTGTTCCAGGGTTGCAAGGTGAAAGTGTTTTAGGCGCCGTCGATGATGGCGTACTCGGTTTACCAAGCCGAGCAGATCGGCGTCTGGCACTTTCTTGTGACGCCGGCACAATGGAAGGGGACGATACAACACCGATCAAATCTGTTTTGGTTTTATCAATTGCATGCGCCACCACTGTGTCTTGCGCCGCAGGGCTAAGTTTGGCCGGCGAGCCTGAAGATTCGACCAAGGGACCTGCAGATGGTGTCGGGTATGACATGGTAAGCATGCCGCTTGAGGCGCTAGAGCTCTTCCTCAGGATATCACCAATAAGTTTCGGGGGTTCGGCGAAGGTACCAGCAGGGCTAGTCTCCGGGACCATGTCCCTCTCCGTGTTTTCTATAGGAGCACCTGCTGGCCTAGCATGGCCTTCGTCGGTTGATTCTTTACCCTCTCTCGCTGGCGAAGCTGACGAACCAGTCTCATTGGTGGATTTTTGCTCAACAATGAGATCCTGAGAGTCGGCTACTGTCTCTTGAGAACCATCGTGATCGGTGGCATGTTTCCCACGGCTATGAATAATACCATCTTCGGAAGCAATGCGTCGAAGGTTTCTGGAGTGTTTTGCACGGTTCGTTGATGGTACTTCAATCTTAGCTCTGCCTGAGCTGGGAGGCGGCACACTAATTTCTGGAAATGACCTTGAAGCTCGTTCTTTCTTTGACCTAGCGCGCTGCCGGCGGAGTTCGGCTTCGTCTCGCTCAAAGTCTGAGTCCAAGCTATGTTGACTCGACGATCTCGTCGCATCGCTATGCAAGGCCCGCTTTCGGTAAGGGCGATATTCATCGATGGGCTCTAGCCCAATTCTGCCTCTGCGAGAATCCAATTTGGGAAGCGGCGTCTTATCAACCCTATCCTCGTCCAGATCCTCGCAAGCAGCTAATGCGCGTACAGGACTCGATGATTGGGACACCCTAGTATCTAGTGGCCGAGATGACTGTTCAGGAAAGGTAGGAGAGGTCGGCTCGTAAGTGGGAAGTGGAGTGGTGCCAAAGCCTCGGTTTTTCAGCGGTGATGATGCAGGATTTGTAGGAGATGTTACGTTCTTTGCGAAGATATTCGGAGATGGGCGGGATGATGTCGGGCTGGCTTTTTTGAGTCCAGATGTCGGCTGGGTTTGGCCAAATAACTGGGATGCAGGCATAACATGACCATTGCCACCGGAAAGGAAGAGCCTAGGGAAGGCTGCAGGAGTTTCAGGGGCGAAGCCGTTGGGCCGAGCCGTGGCGGTTTGCGAGGTGAACTGCGATCGATCATGTAGCTCGTCGTGTTCGTCGTCTCGAGCGGAAGGTGTTTCGGGTTCGTTTGGGGCAGTATCAGGTAAATCAAATGGGTACTTGAAGTCCACATAGCCGGTATCGCCCTCTTGCAGGGTGCGATGGTCCTGGACGAAGCTTGCTGGAGGGGACGAGGGCTGCGAACCATCGTGAGCATACTGCTCATAGCTGCGCCCTTCGTTTCTCTGAGTCGGTGATTGAGAAAACATAGCCCCAGTGTGCTTCTTCAACAATGCCTTAGATGGTAGGGATTGGCGTATGGCATCGTCTTGTATGTGTAGCTCGGGTGATTGGTCCACAGGACGAGCATCGCATGGGGGAGATCCGGCAGGTTTCCGTACGGCACAGGTAGGAGACCTAATCGATGAAGGGCGTTCGGTTTCGAGACGTCGTCGGATTGAACCTTTTACAGACAATGCATGTGAGGCAACAGAAGAAACAGCGTCTGTACCAACATTGGCATCAGGATCGGCATCGGCATCGGCGTCGGCATCGATATTGGTATTGGTGATGGCGTTGAGGTCGTCTATCGGCGGGCTAGACGCGTGTTCGAGATGCTGAGATTTCGTCATCAGTGCCATCCCTGTAGAGATGAATAACAGGCACGGGCCCGTGGCAACGCAGCGTCCGTGCTTGTTGATCGGTACATCTTACCTGGGCTCGTTTTGACGGTTTTGCACCCACTATACCTTGATGGGGCGCTGGCGCACTACTTGATTCTGTCGATTGATAAACACGTCAGATATTTTCTCCTTTCTTCTTCTTCTTTTTTTCTTCATTTTATTCAGACATAGATAGGTAGGCATGTATCCGTACCTTTCGTCGATCGCCGAGGCTCGCCGCTGGGCATTGGTGGGATGGTGATCTAGCGTCGAGAAGATAGGCAGATATGGTCAGCTGTGTACACTATCATTGGCCAGGACAGGGAGGGTTGATGATGTGCATATTGTCGCGCCACTTACCACGCCGATGCCATGCTCTTGAATTAGATATAATAATTTTTCCTGGCTATCTTGACTCTGGTTCTCACTAGCGAGGCTTCCTTTTTCCATCGCAAGAGACCTCGCCGAGTTACGGGCCATGGTCAACGCAGAGACGACGATGCATACCTATCTTGCACTGAGATTGGGTGAGCAGGGAGCATCATATGAAATGATTGGGGGAGGGGAAACAATCAACGCGTCCTCGAGGCTCGCTCGGGTTCTTTTCAGCAGACCCTGAACAAAGAACCCGCGCGACTTGAACGCGGAGTCAGATGATGCGATTTAAAGTTTGACCTATCATCTTTCAATGGTACATGTAGGTAGGTACGTGTACATGTACCTACCTTAGGTACCTAGGTACATGTAGTAGAGTACAACATTGAAAGTACTCATGTATCTGGCTTAGGTACATGAGGCCATCCCGCTACGTGGGTAAATCTAAGTGGGTACAAAGTACTTAGCGCCTACTAAGGTACACGTACCGGCGTACGGGCCCCCCACCAATCTCCGGTCCCTCTTACACAACCAACCTTCGAACGCGTTACTCGATCACCAACATGTATCGATACCGTGAATCCCAAGACAAAGGCCTACAACAACCCATTGGACATGGGTGATCGCAGTTCTATTATCGCCTCTTGGATCTGCAGTCTGCCTGAAAATGTAGCCGAAGATGCCAGCTCCTCTTCGATAATAACCAAGAAAAGAAAGCGACAGCAACTACTCTCAAGTCCTCCCGCTTCCGGTGTTGCTGTCGAAAAAGCCCTCGGCCACCGCGGCGACCATCAAGAAATGATGGCATCAACACCTAAGAAGAGTTGCCGCGCCAGTCTCGCAGACCCCGACAGCACGCCTCATCCCGGACTTTCGCGCGGCCCGATTCCTCTGCTTCATACAAGCAACAGCAGCTCAACTCCGTCATTATCCTCGCCGCCCAAAAAACAAATGTTGAATCTTCGACTCCAAGAACCCGGTCTCGAATTCAGCGCCCTCGACCTGAACGCGCTGCCGCCCGCCGCCCGCGAGCTCGTCAGCACCATGACAGAGATTGGGAGCAACCAGGACATCCTGCCCCATGCCGTCAAGTCGACCATCATGGAGCTCGTCAACGCCCGTGATCCCATGCCACGACTGTGGAGATATGCTTTCAAGTCTGCCGCGAACGACGAGGCCGATGCGCTGTTGCCCGGTCGCATCCCTCCTTTCCGGGAGGTCGAAAGGATAGCCAGGAAGGCAAACGAATGCCAACAGCACCACCACGATGAAGTCAGTTGGAACTGTACCGTTCACGCACCTTTGCTGGAGCTTATATTGGAGGACGGGCATGGAAGTCTATGCGATGAGTTCGATGCTCTGTTCTGGTGAGTATTATCACACTATATTGTCGTGAAGAGCCTAATCTGATTGAATACGCCTCGTTGCGAATCTAAACAGCACTACCGCCCGCGTACATCCCGCCTGGAAGCCCATCTGGTTCCCGGGCAAGATGATCGACATATGCGTATATCACGCCGAGACGTCCCAAGACGAAGACCTGCGCGCCAAAATTATCCGGTTCAGCCGACTCACTCCCACCGGCACCGTCAACCATACTGACTTTAACCCCATTAGCGAGCGGCCTCTAATGCTGAGCATCGAGACTAAGAAGCCGGGTGTTCACTGGGAGGCCGCAAAGCTTCAGATTGGTATATGGCACGCCGCACAATGGGAATTCCTGCGGTGGGCTATCACCAACAAGCTGCGAATGCAATACACCAACGACGAAGAACAAGGCGGAATTGGCAGCGTGGACATGTCTCAGGCGCGGAAAGAAGAGCATAACGCCACTGAGGCCAAGGTGCGTTCGGCCATGTCGGAGCTTGGCTTCATCCCAGGCGTTATCGTACAGGGCCATCGATGGCATCTTGTTCTTTCTACCTATGGTGACCGCAAAACCAAGCTGTGGGCTGACCGCCAGTTCGGCTCAACACAGACTTGCTTGGAGTCATACTCAGTTATTGCTGGTATGAGGCGGCTAACAGCATGGGCGAGGGATATATATATGCCATGGTTTAGGTCACATATTCTAGATAATTATTAATGCTAATACCTTCTATACCTATTCCCTTAGAGGCGAACACGAGGTGGATGGCACACTAGAGGTCGGCGTCGGACAAGTTCATCAGGACAATAGACCACGCGTCCCCGCGACACTCCCATCATCGCCTTCCACACTTTGCTCGAGGGTCTTCCCAAGGAGCAGGCAGGCTGACAAGGACGCCTATGTCATGCCGAGGGTATCCGTAGAAAGGTCAGTCAAGACCGAGTCTACAAAATTCAGGTAACTCCCAGGAGGTTGGTGATAGATCTGGGTGGTCTTAGAGAGAGAGAGAGAGAGATGTCGAGCATCGTCGGACATGCATTCATCACAAGGAGTAGTTCAGTGCCTTCTTTACTCTCTTGTACACATACACGCAGAGCAGTTGCCTCAACATGTACCTAGGAGCTTAGGTAGACTTAAGATAACTCAGAAAGTACTTAAGTACCTACTTACTGCTGGGAAGTAACAAACATCACTTACACAACATACATGTAGCCATCACTCAAAACTACCAAAGGCAACTACCTACTTTAGATACATATATCGACTGTTGTTAACTTCCCAGTCCTACCTTCCTCGGTATCACAACCTCAAACCCCGCCTATTCCATGTTCTTGGCCCTTCTTAGAAACATATGTTTGCTGGCTTCTCTTTCTTCTAACGAACCACACCACTCACAACCTCCTCTTCGTCAAAATTGGTTTACCACCACTTTCCACAACCACTTTCCACGAATTAAGTCGTCACTTCTAAGAGGAATTGAAAGCTATCCTCGAGTGTCTCAAGCGCAATACAGCCGCCAAGATGAACTGGACCGAAAACATGCATCCAATGGTGGCCCCGGACGTCGAGACGTCACGCAGCAAGCACGGGAACAGGTCGAGGATCGAGCTGGCCGTCTGGATTATCATCGGGGTGGCCTCGGTTTTGGTGACGCTGCGCATCGCCTACCATATCTTTCGAGGACGCCGTCGCCTGTGGACCGACGATTACTTTTTGATCGCTGCCCTGGTAAGCATTCTTGCTTCAGCCCTGCAAGCAACAACCTTGTGTCCAAATAAACAGCTGGCTGACTGTCCCGTCTGTGTAGATCTGTTTAATTGGCAATGCCGTTGCAATTCGGGAATGGATACCGTACAAGTTTGAGCCGAATGTGACTACAACTGCATCCGCTGGTTTTGTCTGTAAGTGTCCGCTGTCAGCTCGCCACTACGCTCTTATTATTTCACGTTTTAATTGTGCAAATGTTCTATTATCAAACATGGTGACATGGAATTGCTAGGCCTTATTTACGTAGCTAAGTAAGAGCTGCTAACTTGAATAACAGTGACCGGCAGTCTCATGGGGCTCTTCAACTCCCTCGCCTTGGCTTTTAGCAAGACATCGTTGGGGATCACCTTCATCCGACTGACAACGGGATGGTGGAAGAGTAGCCTTGGTCTATCCGTCTTCGTCATCGATATCTTGTTCATCATTCAAGCATGGAGCTATTGGGTTCAAGACTGCGGTGGCCCTGACGAGCCCTTGCGAGTGCAGACTGCGAAACAGGGTTGCATCTCTTTTGAGTCGATAAGATCTCTTCGACTCACCGTTCAGGGTACATATCTCATGCCCCAATGGCTCAGACAAAAATTGCGCACGCGCTCACAATTTATAGTTCTCTCTTGTGTCCTGGATGCATATTTCACCATCTTGCCTTGGAAGATCGTGCGGTCGCTCGAGTTGAAGCGATTCGAGAAAATTGGCTTGGGCATCGCAATGAGCTTCGGTTGCGCGTGAGCCTCTGATCAAGTCCTTTTTGGGAAATAATGGTATGCTAACCCTGATCTAGGTCCCTCTCCTCAGGCCTAGTGCGAATGGTAATCCTGCTGCGTCTTGCCAACCAACCTTACGATCACCAACCATGTCAGTCGTTCTCGAGCTTGTATTCATGAGACCCCTTCATAAACCTGTGTGGGCGGAATTGCTAACATGTCTAGTAGTCTACGCTGTAGGAGGCTATCTGTACAACTTTTTCGAGCCCGGCTTCACAATTGTGGCTGCTTGTATGCCTATTCTTCGTAAGGTCGTCAAGGACATAATCCAATGGAAGAAGGATACTCCGACTTCTAACTGGATCTCGACCCGACGTAATAAACGAGCTACCCAAACTGTGCTGCCATTGAATAAATGCCCGGGAGACTCTGCGTTCGCGGACAAGAACGTTTCAGAGAAGACTGACACAACCTTGGCGACGACGACGGGGCCGACCGTCATAAACACCAAATTATTGCCTACTAGTTGCTGTGCCTGTGTGGGTGATACGAAGCCGTCAGAGCCGAAAGAACGATGTATTGATTTACAGCATGTCGCATAGATGTCGAGTGGCTGTTTGAGAGGGCAACGAGCCCCGTATGTAAAAATCGGGAAGGATAAGTGTTGTACATTGTTGTGAGCTATATGCGAGAGAAATACAAATCACTAAAATACGACTATTCTTTCCCCTACGACCAAGCAACTGTATAAACTCGAGTATTATTGGTGGTTTCGTCTTGAATACTTGATTAGCAATGTCAATTAGTGGCGCCGTCGCCGGGTTTACTCTTTACTTACTCCCTTGCCGACGTGAAGATATGAGTTGCCTAAGCTTAGATAAATGGGGAGTGGACGACCCTATCTTTTGAACGTAGCGAAATGTAAACCACTCCATCAATTTTCTTTGACAGACATTACGGGGTTAATACGCAGCGGTTAGAATTCCGTTCTAGAACATGGTTTGGGACATGCGACGCGCAATTCTGCCATTAATTCTCCAGGCGTACTAATCGTTCAGATTGCGATTGTTAGAATGGGTATTCGTTTGGTATATATCGAAGGGACATCTATGACGCTGGGGTAGCTTCTTTCTCCGCGGCTTTTGCGGCCTTCTTGGCTGCTAGTTGCTTCTCTTTCTCTAGTTTCTTGAGTTGGTTCTTTGAGAGTTTCCCATCGCCAGTACCCTCTGCTTGGCCGGATGAGACTGGTACGATTCTCTCTACTCTGGGATTTCCCTTCCATTTTAGAGGCCGAGTTGACATGAAGTGCTTGACTACGTCGTCTGTTGCTTTGGTCCTCCGTTGTTGGAAAGCTGCTACGTATTCTTGTAGATGTTTGATACAAATCGCCTTGAGCTGATAAGGCTGTTAGTGTTGCCATATAGTTAAAACGGGACGAGTAGACAAACCTCTCCGGTCAAAAGTTTGCCTTCTCTATAGTCTTGGCCGAGCTTTGCCAATTCCTATTGATCATTAGTATTAAGAGCATGATTGATGTCAGAAGAGCCATACCTCGTCGTCCTCCATAAAGAACTGTAAGTATTGGTAAGCAACATCGACGTCCGGGTTGCCTCCTAATTCCCGCTGTTCCTCTGCTGTTTCCTGTCCACCTGAGAAGGCATACTTGTTGATTTTGTTTTTAATCTGGTTAGGGGCATCTTTCATGAAGATAGCAGAACTATCGATACTTGCGGACATCTTAGAGCCTGGGCCCTGTAGCGCATCCAGAAAGCGTGAATGAATCAAAGACGGCTTGGCGTACTTTAATCGTGTTGCACAGTCACGGGTTAAACGGAAATAAGGGTCTTGATCGATAGCGCATGGGATCAAACAGGGGATCTTCGCCGACTCTTTCTCATCGTCGCCAAAAATATGAGGGAATGTTGTGGCAAATGCTGTACTGCCCTGGATACTAGCAAAATGGATCTTGCCGATGTTCGTGCTGTAGCCGAATCAGTCATCGCGTAGCACTGTGGGGAGATTGAGTGCGGACCTTTCATTGAAACCAAATACGGCCTTGGCTACATTATAAGTAACTAGTTTTGAGAACCGAGTGACGTTTCTATAGAAAGCACCACCCATGAACTCGTAGTCGGAGAAGATGAAGGTCTTCTCTGGGTCAAAACCTATCGCGATGATGTCTTTGCAGTTGTCCCGGGCATATCCAATGACCTCTTCAACTGTGCGTTTTTCAGAGAACAAGAATTTCTCGTCTATTGGGGATCGTGGTCAGCTTATAAGAGTGTGAGATATGGTGACGGCAACGGGCTACGCACCATCTGTCAACATAATCACGAGGGGAACATCAAAGACATCCTGTAACCATCTATCGAGATATGGTCAGTTGCGTACTGGAGAGTATATAGGCGCGTGAGCAATGACTGACTTGCAGAAGTCGAAGATCTGTGTATGGCCTATGTGCATCGAGTCGCTACTGGGACCACGGCCGGTGTACAAGAAGAATGGCTCTCCCTGTATCCAGAATTTAGACAATCGCAGAAGCTACCCGATAGGCACAATTCTATACCTTCTCATGGCGATCCAGAATTACTTCCAAATCTCTTTGACTGAAGACGATCTGGCGTCTCAGGAACCTATGGGGCTTGTGACCAGTGACTCGCTCGAACCTGTCCAGGATCTCTTGGTCTATGAGCTTGGTGCCGAATTCCTCTACCAGCTTCTTATAGTCGATCGCCTTGACTTTCCCATCCTCGCCTACTTCGCCGGATACGTTCCAAGGATCAACGGTCTGCTTATGCGACGGGTCGCTTGGGGCGTCTGGGTTAGGGACAGATGGGACATCGGCGGTCGGCGCCTCTGGTTGAGAGGCCATGATTAAAAGACGGAATTGATTTTCGGCAAGTTGACTATTTTCATAGCAGGATCGAGAGGACCTGAAAGAGTCACAAGCTCTCAATGTCCTGAGGAGTCGCTAGGACAAGTCGGGTGAGTCACAGTAAGGAATGTGTTATAGAGTGCGACGATTCAGTCGATGGAGGGGCTCTTTCCGAGATGGGTTCAAATTCAAGGGTTGGAGGGGTCTTGTCAAAAGACGGGTAAGTACCTAAGTACCTACTTCTGATACAGTGATACTTATAGGCTATCTAAGTACATATGTACTTACATGCATAGGCAGGTACCTGCCCAGCTCAGGCTAAGATATCGAGATTGTTTATCGCAAGCAAGGTTCCTAGCTCAGCTTCAACTACTCTGTCCCTGCGAAGTAGACCTATATTCAACACCGATAACTAGCACCGAACCAGAACCCCCAGGTCCTCGACGACACATACACGCCTCTGCCGCCCCAGTCATAAACCAAATATCATAGCCGCGTACGATTCACATAGCGACCATGACCTCCACGATCGGTATCCCAATCAAGCTCCTGAACGAGGCGCAGGGCCACATCGTCACGCTCGAGATCACCTCTGGCCAGACTTACCGCGGCAAGCTGCTCGAAGGTAGGAACGAGATCCCCCCCTTCCCGCCCGCCAATCGGCGCGTTGTGGCATAGCATCGCTCCGACGCGTTTCCCACTGCCTGGTATCCCGCTCTTACGCTGACCGAATCTCTTCTTCAACAGCCGAGGACAACATGAACGTACAACTCAAGGACATCACCGTGACGGCGCGTGACGGCCGAGTCAGCCACCTGGACCAAGTCTACATCCGCGGAAGCCACGTTCGGTTCTTCATTGTGCCGGACATGTTGAAGTTCGTCCATCCCCGTTCAATTTTATTTCACTTCATCCCGTAGGGTCTGGCGTGGAACGTGAGCTCTGACTAATATATCTTCTCCCATCCAGAAACGCCCCCATGTTCCGAAGTCGCAACGCCCGAGGTCGCGGTGTCGGTCTGGCTAGAGGACGTGCGACCGTCAGCCGAGCAAGGGCCAGCGGCCGTGGTGGCGGTGGCGGTGGCGGTGGCCGCGGTGGTGATGGTGGAAGGTAGGACTCCCGGACATACATGTTGAGGGATTCAACACAGACTTTGAGCCGAGCCGGTTAGTCGGTTCCTGGGGAAGGCGAACAACAGAGAGAGTGGGTGAGTTGGGCCCATGTTACGGCAATCAGCCTCTTGCGAGCTCAACCATTCACGGCGTTCGGAGTAAAATGGCGACGAATTCTGGGGGACATCTGGCATTCCAAATCTACAAATGTGCATAACACAAAGGAGGTCGCTTCGATGGCTTCACGACAGGTTTTCCCACGGCACATATGGCGCTAAAAAAAAAGCTTGCGTGGTGCGTCTGCATCGTATAGAGGATAGGCCAGGCTCTTTTCCCTGGTGCCGTTGGACAGTCGAATGGATCTTGAGATGAAAATGAAAAGAAAAGAAAAGATCACTCATGTGTTCTAGAGAATTGGTGGTTCGCTAAAGGATGACGAGGCTAGAGATCGCAGCTACCTTGCTCGTAGGAACAGAGGTCATCGTGTCATGCCGGAGACATAATTGTATCTCTATTTACACGGGCACGGGAAGCAAGAACAAGGGCACTTCGATATTTCAGACTCATCACTCAAAATATATTTTAAGCCTTCAGGACGCACGAATTCAGACAGTACAGTGTACGCGGTGTTTAGAATTGTCAACTTAAACCGAGGCACTTTTGAGACGGACCGAACTCCTTTTAGTAATATCATTGAGTGCTATCTAGACAGTCCGTGCCTACTCAACCCCCCTTTGCCCAATCTACTCTCCAGCAATCGCTCTTCTAGTATCTCGTAGACGGGTGCGACTCGTATTGGTTTCTGACACGCATAACCCACAAAGTCAGTTTACCATCTCTCTCACCTGATCCTGCATCAGGGGCAGGTCTCAACTTACGGGTCATACTGATCGTACTGGCCGTATTGCTGGTCGTAGAGGTGCTCGGCCTGCTTCTTGGCGTGGTGCTTGGCCTTTTCGCGGTCGAACGCGTCGAGGCCCTTGGTCTCGAATAACTTGTCGACCTCGGCGCCGGCGATGCCTGCTATGAGCTCCTTGGCGAATGAGTGGTTGACTGCCTTGCCTGTGATTCTCCCGAGTTGTATGTCAGTAACAATTCCGGAAGCCTCCCTAATTTGGGGGACTGGTATCTCTATCTGATCGAAGGTTTGGGCATAGGGTAAGGGGGGTTGGGATTTAATATTAATAGGCTTTCGCCTTTCTACCTATATCACGCACCCTCTTTTCTCTGGCGATCCTCAAATAGTTTCATGGCCTCGAACGCTGCACCGCCGCCGATGAGCTCGTGGCTGAGGTGCGATTGGTGCGGCTCGCCATCGTAGATCTCGTCACGCTTCTCGCGGGCTTCGTCTATATCAAGTGGGAACGGAACGTTAGCACTGTTATAGCTAGTAGCATGGGGGAGATATGATATTCCATGCTCAGAGCCTTATGATGACAACGAGGATTAGGATTAGCGTACCAAATCCAAACATTGTAGATGCTTGTAAGATTGACAGAGATAATGGGAGTCTTGGTAGATGAGGTAGGTATAAGAAACACAATAGAGACGAGTAATACAGCGAAGCGAGAAGCTGACGAGGGGGAGTCGGAAGACTGCCTACCTTAACTTATATTTATATACCATGCCATCCACACCATGCCTCGATCTGCCTAGCCAGCTAAGGAGAGATAACTCCAAGGATACTGCATAATCGAACGATGACGAAACAGAACACCGCCGCGTACCTACCATACAGGTCAAAACAAGCAGTGCCCCTTGACCATTCTCGACCCCGGCCAATCACGGGCCGGATCTCATCCGGACCTCGGCGGCTCCGCCCACGCCCTCCTCATTCCCGGGTGTCGGCAAGGACTGTCTACACTAAACAGCATAAGCGACGCTAGAGCATGAAACGCCCAAAGTATGAAATCCGGGTAGAGAATCTGGGTATCTCCCCTCCCCTCCCCTCCCTCTCCCAACCCATTTGCCACGCTTTAACCAAGTCGCTTGCACTAAGCATGACGAAATAGAAACGCGTCCCCAGCTCCGCAGGTTTTGACTCGTCTATCTAGGGATTTTCTATGACCTACGCTAGCCATGAACGAAATATTCGCTCGATGTGCTGCACCACGTTGGCAACTTGTTAGACGAGCTGAACTGGGCTCGCCTGAGCTGCAGATCTAGATGGACAGTAGTACACTAGGGAGTAATGCTTGCGTCAAGCGCAAGGGCTAGGTATCGGCTTAGTGCTGATTCCTAGATCGATCGTATTCACACGGGCATCTACACTACCTAAGATACTATTACCAAGGTACACCGCACTACATGCTGCAGGTTCCAGACTATTGATAGATCCTGGTGATTAGCTGTCTAGATGTAGTAAGTGTTGCCGAGATAATAGTGTACACTGAGAGTTCAAAACGAAAACAAAGAAAGGAATAGGTCTAAAAAAAAACTATGCATATCTTCTAGCGAACATGGCTAGCTATACTCGCTTTTCTGGCATATATACCCCTACCTCATTTTAGGATGCAGGGGCATAATTACAAGATTCAAACAAATAACAAACTCATAGATTTTTACTTGCGCGGCATGAGTCGCGAGTTGGTCGAATATTGCCACCCATGACGTAGACCGTCGCCATAAATCCTATAACAGCATAGAGTGAGTGCCTGAATGCCGAGAATACGGACGAACGTAGGAGCGGTCGTTGAAGTGGCATGTCGTCTCTAACAGCCTGTGCTAAATAAAGATCGTTGCCAAGTCTCATTGCCGTCTTGGCAATGCTTGTTGCGACCCCGAGCATCCGCCGAGTATCCGGACGGGGAGAGCGAGCCACCATGTAACCCTGCCTAGGGTCATGATCGCCCTCTAACGACCATTCGGTTGGGCTCCCTCGAGGAGGATACTAGCTTTTACTATATTTACTTGTAGACAGTTGTCAAGCTTTCGTTAGATCAACGCTTGTTTTTCTAATGCTAGGTGGCTTTGAATGTCGTCAGGGAATTTCATGTCCTAATATCATTACGCCAGTAGTATAATGGCAGAATGAAGTCAGCAGGTTTTATATCCCAGTACTACCTCGTGCTCTATGAAGTCCCAAACTTCGTGAGATACTCGTTATGCACCTTCTTCTGTCTATCCCAGTCTTTCTTCAGCTTTTTTAATTGTGTCTTCGGCACTTCGCTACCATCCTTCAACTTGGTAGGCATTCCCTCGGCGTCCCATTCGCTGTAGCGTTCATCATTCTTGAACATGTCCAGCGGCGCGACCTTGGCCTTTTCCCATTTCTCAGCCTCTGCTTTCTCCCGGGCTAGTCTCGCTTCCTCTTTAGCCTTTGCCTTTTCTGCCTCCTTAGCTGCTTTCTCTTCTCTTGCCGCAATGAGCTCCGCTGCGGGGATGAACTTGATTAATGATGGCTGACCATCGGGCCGGTCATCGAGGTAGACGCCAATGTTTGCTAGATCAAAGTCTCTTATGCGATCGCTGAGACTCAGGATAGATTTCTTGAGCTCGGGCGCGGCTGACGGTACTATCCGCCGCAGTTCGTCGCGTAGTCTGGAAGTGGCACGGATGTACGGTAATCCTAATTGTTCAGGGTCTCGGACCCCTGCTTCCACCAAAGAATCAAAATCAGATCCTGGTGACTGAGATAATAGACTTGTCCATATTTCTGAAGAGGGCAGATCAAGTAATTTAGCGTCTGACAAGACAGAGCTGTGTACTGTTTCATAAGGCCGCACAGCTGTAGCTGGGTCGACGTTGGTTGATGCAGCTGCAGAAGCCCATCCAAGTCCTTCATAGGGTGGGCTTGCGTTAGCATCCAGTCCCAGAATGCCGACAATCTTCGTAATCCATCTTGCGATAGCTTCGACCGCTGACAACTCTAGGTCGCCATTGGGAGCGCCAATATGGATGTTCGCTTTTCGGACAATATCCGCAATTACTCGTAACACTTGTGGTGTATCAAACGAACTGCCTAGCGCAACGTGGACGTCCTTCTTCGCTTGTTCTAAGTCAGCCAGCAGTCCCTCAGCAGGTTTGCTTTCGGTGATAGCAAGTTCGTCTACTCCATTTTTGATCGCGGCTGTTGTCTCGTTCGCCTCCACCAAGAGTGATTTTACGTTGGTGAAGAAGTTCTGTACATATCAGCAAACTAAGTCCAGAGCTAGCAGTGTTCCCACTCGACTTACGTTGACGGTAGTCTCCCAGAAATCCGCTTGTATTCGCATGCTCGGGGTGATCTCTACGCCATCGTTCCATCTTCCATGTAAAAAGACGATACGCATGGATCGAGCAGTGTATGTCGAGGCCAGTGCATCCTTTATTGTTTGGAAATTTTTCAAAGACTTGGACATTTTAGATCCAGAGATGGATAAGTGACTGTCGGGCGGGTAGTCAGCATCGTCTTGCAGGATTCACCATTCTCACGCTCTGTAGCGCAAATAAAGCTCCGAATGAAGAGGATGCTTGCATATCCGCTGTCACAAGCCGAGGGCGATAGAGAGAGAACCTACCCCATATGCAAGAAGTAATTGACCCAGGTATGCTCATGTCCGTGCTCACAATAGTAGGCTTCGCTCTGCGCCAGCTCGTTATCATGATGTGGAAAAGCGAGGTCTATGCCACCCGAATGAATATCCATGCGTGAGCCTAGAACATCGGACGCCATCACCGAGCACTCACTAGGCGTTGGAGGGTCAGTATCAAGTGTAAACAACGAGTAAAACTCAGAAAAGACATACATATGCCAGCCAGGTCGCCCATTGCCCCATATACTCGGCCAATATGGTTCACCGGGTTTTGATTTCTTCCATAGCGCAAAATCACTCGGTCCTCTTTTGCCTCCGAGGCTTTTACCCAAAGAACCCTCTCCCTCTTCCTGGAGAGCCTTGTCGTTCCGACTTTCTGGACGCAGACGCGCGTATGTGTTGCCAGCCCTCTCAAAAGCAGCAATGTCAAAGTATACGGAGCCTTCAGCTTCGTACGCAAACCCCTTTTCCACAACTTTCTCCACAAAACGAGCGATTTGCGGAACATATTCGGTGACTCTCGTCACCACGTCAGGACGAAGGACGTTGAGCGCATCCATGTCCTTGGTAAACTCATTCTCCATCAATTGCGTAAGTGTCGTGAAGATGGTCTGATCGCTGGTGTCGAGCGTTTCTTTATAGAGAGAGTCGAAATATGGTAACAGTATCTCCTCGGCGCCCAAAAACAGCTGGTCACCTCCAATAGCGGTAGCGGCAGAGGTCATATTGCTAAGGTGCATCTTTAACTTCGCCTCGTCATCGCCAGGTCTGCCTTCGCCCGTCAATGTACCTCCGGCGAGTACCTGCCCGTATGCAGCATCTCTCCTGTGTACGTAGTTGTTCAGGTCTAACTGGTCGCCGTCGTCTTCGAGGAGCCTGGGGAGATTGCTCTTCGCATATGCCCTGAAGGCGGCCATGCCTAGCTCAGTAAGCTCAGCCTCGGTGTATTGCTTTTTTTTCTCGGTCTCGAGCAGCCGCTGCCTTCGTGCTCTAAGAATGATCTGCAAATGCGATATGAGTCTCGTGTGTTTAGGGGGAGGTATCGTCTATTCTGTTGGGACACACCTTGTCGTCGACGTCTGGACAGAGAAAAAGAAGAATCAGTCTACGTCGCATTCCGATGGGCGCGTGATCTTGGACAGGCGGGCTTAGGGACATCGGGGGCCTTACCTGTAAAGTTCATGACAAACTTGACATCGAAGCCGTAGTAATGAATCAGTATGCGCCGGATAATATCAGTGGAGACATAGTTGCGCGCATGGCCCAAATGGCTGTGATCGTAGACAGTCGGACCGCAGGCATACCACGATATCTTGCCCTTCTCGATGGGCGCGAATGGCACAGGCGGCCCCGGCCTTAGCGAGTTGTGGACCTTGATCGAGTCCATGGCGATTCGTGTCGCCGTCGCGAAGCTTCGACGACGGGAAACTTGAGTGTGTCGCGCTGAAATTAGTGTAAAGTGTCGGAATAACCGAGAGAAAAAGATGACCATCAAGACGAAGGGAAGGGAAGGGAGGGGCAAGAATGTGAGAAGCGAAAGGGGGGTGAGAATGAGGGTGAGGTGTCAGGTGTCTCGGAGGGGGAAACCGAACCGGCCTCGCAGAGAGAGAGAGACGGAGTGAATCAGAGTCGCACAATTGAGTCACAGCTACCAACGGGCAAGGACGGGGTTACAGCGGCCGAGAGCAACTCTGGATGATTGCGCGATTGGCTTCTGTCACGAACAGCCTTACATTTCAGTACATTTCAGGTGGGCTACAAGGATCCCTAGCGGCCACCCACAGGCATTTTATTTACCCCTCTATTTACGCTCCGCTGTCCCGTTCCAGCATGCGGACGTGCTATAGGTACCTACTTAAAACACCACCCGAGCAAAGAAGCTACCCCACCATTAGCGTGACTCGCCTGGGGAAGAAAAGAAGAAGAAAAAATAGTTCCCAAGTACATGTGCGTACCTACCAAGTTGAATCGCATCGCATGTCTCTACCTACATGTAGTACTTTAATTTATCTAGTTAGTCGATCTAAGCTAGAGACTTAGATATTGAGTTTAAAGGCCCACCTTGGAAAATAATCATATCTCGCTCACCAATCGACCCCCAACAATCAGTTGTCGAACGACGCCCGCGACAAAACCACCAGGTAACGGACACAGAATACAATCTACCACTACCTACCTATACCCTATAAATGTGTAAAGGTCGGGGTTGACAGAGACTGTAACGCCGCCCCCGCGAAATGTCGACCATCTCTCCATTCCTCGATCCCGGTCCGTTGACCACGCCCGGCGCCCTTGCGCTCGTCCACCTCTCACGCGACAACGTCGTGCCCGTCTATCTGAGCGACGATTCGGGCACCGTCGACGGCTATTCCGAAGGCGCCGTCATCAACACGCGTTTCGGCTCGTTTCCACACTCGACACTCATCGGCCAGCCATGGGGCTCGCAGATACGCGCGTCCGTCGTGGACACCGGCTCGAGGGGGAGGAAGCGCAAGCTCGGCAGCGTCGCCGATGCTGATGCGACTGGAAATGACACGGAGGCCGCGGCTTCGAGCACCACCAATCCGAAAGACGTCAAGACCGCCGCTACCGGGTTTATACATGTCCTCCCGCCGACGCCCGAGATATGGACGTCGAGTCTGCCTCACCGGACCCAGGTCGTCTACACGCCCGATTATAGCTACATCCTGCACCGCATTCGCGCTCGTCCAGGCGCCCAGATAATAGAGGCTGGCTCGGGGAGTGGGAGTTTCACCCACGCCGCAGCAAGAGCTGTGTACAGCGGGTATCCGAAGGGCTCCGAAGAGAAGAAGGGCAAAGTCTGGAGCTTCGAGTTCAACCACGACCGTTTTCTGAAGATGCGGGAAGAGGTTGGGGATCATCTTCTGAACGGCCTTGTCCAGGTTACCAATCGAGATGTGTACAGCGACGGGTTTTTGGTCGACAACGAGAGCCCGGGCGCGGAATGCGTTTTCCTAGATGTGCCGGCACCCTGGCGAGCGCTTCCTCACCTATCCCGTCGGAAACCTAGCCCGGCCCTGCTCGCTAGTGGTGGTCTGGAGCCCTTAAAGGAGACATCGTCTAATTGGAAGTCGCCGTTACGTGCAGATAAGACCGTACATATCTGTACCTTCTCTCCCTGTATCGAGCAGGTCACCAAAACTGTCGAAATTATGCGTCGCCTCGGTTGGATGGACATTGAAATGGTAGAGGTCGCCCAGAGGAGAATAAATGTTCTACGCGAAAAGGTTGGGCTAAATATGCCTCCGGAACGAGGCATGAACCAGTCGCCTCGCAATGTAGCAGAAGCTATAACAAGGCTACAGAAGATTGAGTCCCGGTTCAAGGAGTTCAACAAGGATAAGGAGGACGCCGACGTTAACATGGAAGACGTCGATGGGGAGAAGAGCAATGGGGGCCAAAACGGATCCCTCGGCGGAGATGCCGATCCAAGCGATGCGCCTGCGGTGAAGCCTTGGGCGGCCGGCAGGCTGATACACCGCACGGAGCCCGAGATCAAGACACACACTTCCTACCTCGTCTTTGCTATTCTTCCCCAAGAATGGTCAGAAGAGCAAGAAGCTGCCGCCCTCGAAAAGTGGCCCTGCGGTAAAGAGACTAAAGTCATCGGCAGCCTGGACAAGCAGGCGCGCAAGCAAGAGAAGCGGGATATGCTGCAAGGCAGTAAGCAAAAGAAGAGAGCTGCTGCAAAGGCGCCAAATTCAGAGCCTGTCGATCCCGTGACGAAGAAGAGCAAAACCGAATGAATCGGTCCCGATATATAGATGAATAGAATCGCATGATACCCGGTTGCGCATTAGGTCGTCGACGAGGCTGAATAGATGGGCGCAAAACGAGCCTCTGAATATCCATTTTCCGACTCAATTTTTGAATGTCGCTATGATACTAGGCCAAAGTTAGCACTGCGTACTGCTAGATTCCGATAATCTGGTGTAGCGCCGTTTTATCAGGGGATATTGTATATTCAAAGATTTTCGATATGGTTGCGAAAACGTTCAGAAACTTCTAGTACGAGGGCTCTATCGAAGTGCACTGCGGTGCTTCAGTAGGACCCAACAGCATCTGTCATGATCCTAACAACTCTCTGAGAACTATGTATCATCTCTCGAACCCTGTTCCGGAGCTCATCCTGATGCCGACGAGGAGGCTTTTGAATTATTCAAAGGCATCAATAAACGAGCTAAACGCTCCAATCCAATTAAAGAAAACCCAGTTGATAGAGATTATTGAAACCTGTCATCTGAACTCATTACTTGACATAGATAGCCTAGAATAGATGTTATCACTAGGTAATATGGCGAAAGACCGCCGATAAAGTGTAACAGCAAGAGCCCATCTGCCACGCTTTCATGTCGCAACCGTTGGCGTCAAGATCTAGACTATAAACACAGATGAATGCATCGCCTGCAATGTTGGTTGGGGTTAATCAGCTCACCCGGAGACCACAGAGCATCTAGTTGGTTGCTGGAGTATCAAGTTCAGACATGTAGGTGCTCGAAGAAGTAATACATGGTATTCCACAGAGTTATCCCATGTTGTGTAACAAGCTCATCTCGTGCGCGTAAATATTCGTCAGGCAATGCGTAAGCGGTTCTCGACGAGATTTCGCAACGAGTTGAATGAGGACAGGCCGAGGCACATCTGGCATTGCCAAGCGGTTCGATCGTGTCGACAAGACATCTCGAGGTGCCTCAACGTCGCTTCGGGTTTTGTATTTATCACTACTTACCTACCACCAAGTTTATCGTCTCGTCTCAGCTGTTGCCCCGCCTCCACAACAACAATGAGATTCTACAGATAACATGCGCGCAGCGACGACCTCGGGCACCATCTCGAAATCCTAACCTGAGTTAACCTCACCTACCTAACCCAATAGTACAACAATCAAGCATCTCCGTCTCCGGGATCCTGCTTGATAGCTATGTTAAGTAGTTGATAGTCCGCCCGGGCTTTCGCCGCCCTTGTTCATAAAGCCTAACAACTAACTAGGCCACATCACAACAAACATAATAACGCACTATCTGCCAGCCTATTGCCCATCCCCTGAGGACTCGGTTTCACTTCGGCTCGACGTTCCCATCCATCTGGCGCCGTATGTAAAAAACTTGTTAATTAATCAAATACGTAACAACTGGTATACACGCAAATACGCAAGTGTGCTTTCGAGTCTCGCGACTCTTGTCTATCCTCTAATTTCTTTTCCTCTAATTGTCTTTTTCGCCCCCCAACCGTCTATGTGTCCCCCTCGCGACGCCAAACAGGGATTTTCAGCTCATAAAAACCGGGGAAATAATTCTCTTGTAATTTTATATCATTAAGTAGTCGTGGCCCGCTCCATGGTAACAAACGTGCTGGCCGATTCCGACTTGATCGTCCGATCGTCGGACGCGGAGGCGCTTGGTTCGATGATGCCCGCCATCCACGGCTCGGTCTCCTCGGACCTTTCGATGGCTTCGTCTCCTTGCTCGGCCTTCTTCTTCTTCTTCTTCTTTTCCCCGCTGTCAGGACTCTCGCCCATGCCGACGATGTCGATCCATCTCCACGCTTGCACGAGCTCCTCGGCCCCGGCATCGTCGTCGCGGACGGCGTTGCCCTCGCGCTCGAGGATGGCCGTGTCGTCCGTGCAAGCCTCCCCCTTTGATAGCGAGGCGCTCTCCGCCTTGCACGTCTTCGTCTTCGTGCCCTTGACTTGACTATCGGCTAGATCCGCGCACCGTGTCCCCGCAACCGGGAGGCCATTGACGCGCAAGACCTGCAGAAGCGCCCGTAGATTGAGCCGCAGCGCGCGCCCGGGTGCGTCCGATCCGAGGACCTTTCGTGTAATCCACGGGAAGAGGAGAGCGAAGTCCGACTGGCTAAGGTGCGCAGAGCGCTTCACATAAAAGAAGTGCGGCGTAGTGATATCAGCAGGCGCAACAACGCGTGCCGAGGGATCCGGCGATAGGATGCGTGCTGTTGTGTGCAGATGTTCGCCC
This sequence comes from Nemania serpens, assembly GCA_022578855.1. NCBI lineage: Eukaryota > Fungi > Ascomycota > Sordariomycetes > Xylariales > Xylariaceae > Nemania > Nemania serpens. Next base: position 394,227 of record MU396697.1, read on the forward strand.
CACTTGAAGAAGTCTTCGGACTCGATGGCGAGTACGGCGTTGCCGCCGGGGGTCTGTGACGGGGAGGCGGAGGAGCCGGAATGTGCGTAGACGGGTAGGGGGAGGTTGAAAAGCGGTCTCGTGCCCCTCGCTAGAAGTGGGAAACACCACATATCCAGCAATATCGTGACGTTTTGTGGCGTGACGTGTCGGCAGATAGGGGATTCCCAATTGGGAGAGTACAGTGGCGTCTCCATCGTCTCGAGCTCAGGGCGTCCCGCGTAGAAGACCGATTTGAGGAACTGGACAATTGTTGCGGCACCAAAGCTGTGTCCTGCGAATATTATACTGCCTGGGTCATGCACGTGTAGTTTGTTCGAAAAATGGTCAAGTGACGGCGTAACTTTGTTCAGATTCAGAAGTTTGCCTCCGTCATCGATTTTAAGAATTGCCTCGTGTATTAGTCCTAGTTCCCAGAGCCGAATCCGCAATTGATCATTCCTCAACTCGTGTACCGCATCAGTTGCATCATGGGCAATCCGGATGTAGGGAATCGTGCGCTTCGTATTGCGGGTAAAAAAACGATTATTCTGCTGGTACGGTACCCGGATCGACGTAGCTATCGCACTTCCGTCGCGATGCTCTGGGCAGAAGACTACGACTCCATGAGAAGCGAGCGATCCCGCAATCTGGGAGTACGCGTTTCGGCTACCGCCTAGGCCATGCGAGAATATCATGGTCGGCCACCGGCTGTTCGGGGTCTCCGGCTGAAGAATTGGTGCATTATCAACCACGGGGATGGTGGTGTAGTGAAGATGCCGTGGGAGGAACCTACGATTTCGCAACGGGGTAGTAAGCGGACGCCTATCCACAACGGTTAGAGCATCTAACAATGAAGAGTACTTACGAAGCAGCCTCGGCGAGAACGGTCCCCACGCCCAGGAACTTGATATAGGCGGAGAGATAGTCACGCTGTGGTGCGGGTAGCCAAGTTATCCGTTTGCCGGTGGCACTGGGATCGCACGGGTAGAATATGCGAAACTGAACCGTCTCGATATCAGCCGCGTTATCAGGCGTCGGCGCGGGGGACTCCAGTTCGCAGACGGGAACCTCGACATCGACAGTGCCGACTTTATACGGACCCGTAAACTCAGGGAAGCGCGGAACAGGACTCAATTTAGAGAGAAGGGAGCTCCATCTGTCAGATGACTCTCCTTCGCCTGTTTGCGCCATAATTCTTCCAGTCGAGGCTCGTATGGAGAACGAACACACCCGCCTGCCTCCTCTTCTTTACGCCTCCGTCCTATCGGAACAAGCGAAGTCGATAATTAGAATAGAGATGGAGGAGAGACAGGTGCTCAAGGGAGAATTGGACGTGTAGATCCACACTCCACCTCAGGTCGGAATGATATACGCATGCAAATGCGAAGCTTGAGTCATCAGTGAACAGGTTAATTTCTTTCGTTGCGGAGAAGATTGTCTCAATGTTTGGCACCAGATAGCATCAATCACCAATTCGAACTGTGCTGAAAAATAGAGTCGTATTATTACAGTCTCCCCGTGTTGCCCTCTTCGTATGATATGTAAAGGGGAGCGAGATACGTAGGCTGGTGGAGGAAGAAAAGAGAAGTGATCTGCCAGATAGTGTCTAATTAAACAATAATAGCGTAGGTTGCCACAAGGCTCTAAGACAAAAAGAAACGACAGGGAGCAAAAATGTTTTATGAAGTTCAAGACATCAATTTACCTACTCCTGTCACCCCGGACAAAAGTTGAGAAGGGCTTGGGACGCGCCCAATCGGAGCGCAACCCTAGTCCAGCTTCAGGTAGTTTAGCGGGGCCCAACGTCATTCCTCGCCGCAGTTTTCGGGAAAGCATTAGACTAAAATCTATCGAAAGAGCGGCGTAAGCCTATTCTGGTTAGATCAAGTTAGCTATTAATCTTCATATAAATTTGGCTCGGATGTACATGTGCGCTAGAAGCAAAAGAGAACAATGTGGGGCAGCTACCAAAATATACTAATTCTCTCCCGCGTTTTGGTCATCTTAGTGCAGTCTACGAAAGACCTCTCGTCATTTGGTGGTAAGCGTAGGATTCAGATAATTTACAAGACTTGGGAAGGAAGGATTTTTGAGTTAATTTTCCATGTGGTTGACTAAGAAGAGAGGATACCGTAAGTCAAGTGGGTACGTAACTCCCATTCCGATCTAATAAGTACCGTGCTTGAGTGTCCCAAGTTGAATCGCAGCTTACCTATCACACGTGAATGCAAGCAACACAACAGGTTATCCCTAGCTTTAGAATGGAACAATCCAATACCCTGTCGTGAACTAGGTAGTAGTAACAGTAGTAGTAGATAAAGCAATGCATAAACACAAAACTGCATCAATTTCGACAGTGTTGCCAGTTACTTCCCCTACTCAAAGTAGGATGTATCTCTCATCTATATCGCGATCCGAATTGCCAAGGTTTAACAGATTACTCAGGCCGGACGCAAACAATATGCTTCTCGGCACCAAAGTCTCCCGCCCACGATGATTTTACAGTCTCTACCATATGTTGTACTACACTCTATTGCCATTCAGCGTCAACCTGCTCCCATTTGTCTAGGAACGCCTTGAAGAACTTCGCACCCAGACCGGGATCCAGCGAGCCGCAAGTGGCACGAATCGAATGCATGGAAAGCTGTGGCATGCCTGCGTCAGCAGAGCGAACACCTAGCGCAGAGCTTATAGTCGGGCCAACGGTGCCGCCGCTCCTTGAATCGTTTCGTATCTGGAACACCTGGGGCGTGCAGCCGCTCAGCTCGCAAACCCGCGTGAGGATGGCGGTAGATACCGAATCCGTCGTCATGTGCCCATTGCTGTCGGCGCATATGCAGATTCCGACATTCAGGCGTGGCGCGTGGTCTGGCAAGTAGCGCGAGAGAAAGTTAGGATTCACGGCGTGGGTGACATCGGCAGAAACGAGGAACGAGTTGGCGTAAGTCTGTCCGATAACACCAGGGCCGAACGCCTTCTCCTTGCCGCACAAGGATTCCACGGTGCGCTCAATCACCGAGGACAGGAAGTTGCCTTTGGCACCTTGGCGGAGCAAGGAGCCGATCTCCTCATCATCGAAGAGGGCCACGAGCTTGATCGTTCCGTCGTCCTCTTTCTGGTCTGATGCCATAAGCCCCTGGAACGCGGCCCAGCTGCAGAGCTTATCATCTATTCGGCCGGCGAAGATGAATTCCTTGTCGATACCACCAACAGTGGCAGGCTGTAGGTCAAACAGCTCCAATTCCCAGTTCACGATTTGTGAGTAGTCCTGAATCCCAAGCTCGTTCGAGATGAGGCGTACAAGCTTTGGTGGTTGGGTAGAGACGAAGGATGCCGTAGCTCCAAGCGGCTCAGCGGGCTTTGAGTCGGCAGAGCCTGAACTAGGACCGTCAAGCCCTATAATGGGTACTGCCTGGGTTTCCTTGTTGTTTTGACCCATCATCCCGACGCCGAAATGGGGAGCTAACGTCGGTATCCGAGCAACTTTGAAAGATTAGCAAGGGGGGGTTGAATAATCGACAAGAGGAAGGCACTTACTTGGCCAGTCTAACTTGACCAGCTTGCTCGTCGTCTTGCCCGAGTCGTCTCGGACGATGACTCTGCCTCCAATGCTAAGATCTCGGTCCCACCACGTCTCATTCAGAGCGCCAGCATACTGGGCCACACCTAACTGGATATAGCCGGCCGTAGTTGGCTTTTTGCTCACGGGCTTCACCTTGGCAGTCAGCGCATCGATGTGGCCAGCGATTATCGCGGCTCCGTTGCCGGGCTTGTACGCTTTGCCGACGGTGAAGGCAATCGTGGAGCTGCCGTTTCGGGTGACGAAGTATTTACCGCCGGCCGCAATCTTCCCGGCCCAGTCTTCACGAGCAGGGAGCTTCACCCAAGTTCGGTCAGCGCACGATCTACACACCACTGCGGTCCACGGCAGCACCAACCTCCTTGTAACCAAGCGACTTCATCTTCGTCTTAAAGTAGTCCACGGCGTGGAAGATGGTCGGACTGTCTCGCAGGAAGGCACAAAAAGGCTCGGTGAAGGCCTCAGGCTTGGAGTCCATGATCGCACAGGCGGAGCACGCGTTTCGGTCGTCTGTCAACTGCAGAGCGAGTGAATTGGTATCGGTCTCGGGTATGTCTCGGTAGCAAGAGTCGCACAAGGTGACAGAACGCTGGTTTCTCAGTTCGCCAACAATGAAGGCTTTCTCCGCCGCGGACATGGTGGGTTCTGTTTCGAACTCGGCCGGGTTTGCGAAGCTCGACAACCGTGAGGAGGCCGAGGTCGAGGCAACGGCAGCAGCAGTGGCCATTCGCAGCGACATGTTGGAGCTACGCTGACGTAGAAATTCGGGAGAGTGTCGGGCCATGATGGACTTGTTATTTAAATTAGCCAATTCTCAATATCGAAAGGACGCAAAGAACGACTCTGATGTTCTCTCTCTATGGCATTGGTACCTTATGTCTAGTAGGGAGGTCGGGGAGCTCATTCATAGGCGTCAACGGAGCAACGGGCGATAAGGTATCTCTTATCAGTTAGGTACCTGGTGGAACCAAGATGTTCGGTTGATGCTGGATTGAATAGACCAGTCCAGATCGGGCTGTTAGCTAATTTAAGTAGGCAACTAGTACTCTGTACTTAGACAAGTGAAGAATAGCGCTAGGTTAGCTGGTTAAAACAACATCTCTTGAGTCTGAGTGGCTGGCTGTTATGCCTTACCTTACCCGCCTTACCCGCCTTACCCCGACCTCAAGTCCCTAAGCAGAGTAATTACCTAAATAGGTCTCACACTCTACCCACCCAGTTCAGTATGCGATGAATTGGAGACGCGCGATACATACACATGATACACATAGAGACGGTTATGGCTGACGTGACCCCGACACCACCTCTTTCCGATACCTACCTCACTAATCTGTCAGCAGCGAATACCTATGCTTGTGGCTTTTGTCATCATGGAGGGAGCGAATAAGCAGGCAAACATGCCGAGGGGGGTTCGTGAAGGGGCAGTTGTCCCCTCGAGTAATCATTGCATCCCAAATACATCTCGGAAATCCAGGTTAATTTTCTGTTGCTTCTGTTGCCGAAGTCTCTCGAGCTATATACATATCGCAGGATGGACTTAGCGATCAGTGTAGTGCTCACGCTGGTTGAGCTCAGTCTGTCCAGGGTGAATCTGGGAGTGGGAAAGGGAGTGGGAAGTCTTCATCTCAGTAGATTCGTTGGCTTATCTCTTCTACATTATCTGCTTCTCAAATTCTACCGCGTATACCTATACCCTCGCTTCTTCTCGCCGCTTAGGACCCTTCCCGGGCCTCAGGTACATTAGCCTCCCATGCTAACAATAATCGAACCCCCTTAAGACTAAAGGATGTAGGATAACAATGTGCTTCTCGGCCAAGAGCTCAACAAGTTCAGGGCCGACAGCCCTATCACGCTACAGTTAGACTGGTCTCGAAGATGGCCGGACGCTCCTTTCATTCGGTACCTTTCAATAGCAGGTAGAGAGGCTCTGGTCGTAAACAGCCTTGCTGCTCACAAAGCCGTATTGCAAACACACGTCCACGACTTTGTGAAGCCGCCGTTCTTCTCGCGCTTGGTGGGTGAAATTACGGGGACTGGTCTTCTTTTCGCCGAAGGAGAAGACCACAGGCACCAACGGAAACTGCTCGCGGGTCCCTTCTCGGTCCCCAATATGAGGAAGATACTACCTGTGTTTCAGAGAAAAGGCGAATCCCTTTCGGAAGACTTTGCGAAACTACTTGGGGACAAACCGTATGTCTCCATTGAAGGTGAGTCAACGGTACTCTACCAGATAGATAACCATTCCCGCACGCGCACTAAGCCCTGCCATCGCCAATAAGTCATCGACGCATTGGCTAAGTCGACAATGGACACCATCGGCGTAACCATTCTAGGTATCGAGCTTGGCACTCTATCCTCTACGCACTCATTAAGCTTTCAAGAACTCTACGGCAGAGTTCTCCACCAGGGGCCGCTGGGGCAGCTCATCTCGGTCGTCAATGCCTTTGTGCCAATCCGAAGATTTGTCCCGCTAGAGGCAAACAGAAAGTTCGTAAACGCGAATAAGAGTCTGAGAAAGATGCTTCGCGAGATCGTCGAGAAGCGCAAGGCCGATTTGGAGGATGGGGCTTTCGAGAAAGAGACGGGGGAATCGCGCGATCTACTTACGTACATGCTTGAGGAGGCAGAGCTGCAGCGGAAGCAGACGGGCAAAGAACCGTGGACTGTGGAAGAGATCATTGGGCACGTAAGTCATATTCATCCGAGATCCCAAGAGGGCGCAATGGTGTGGGTGCTAACCATCCATAGCTTCTTAATTTCACCTCAGCTGGTAAGGCAGATAGATCCCTGACGTCTTCCAGTTAACTAGTCCGAGCTGCTTAAATTCCTCTTCCCAGGCCATGAAAGCACAGCCAATACTATATCATGGGCGCTGTACGTTTTATCGACGAGGCATGAAATCCAGGACCTATTACGAGTCGAGGTCATGGCGTTACTTAAGTGCAATCCGACACCCACGTACGAGGAGATTACAGGGCTACCATATCTGAATAACTTCGTCCGGGAAGTTCTGCGTCTCTACTCACCATGTACGGTATAATATTCTTGTCCTACAACTGCATCTTCCTGTTCGTGCGCTAATGTATAAAAGCAATCATGAGCCCTCGCCAAGCATCGAAAGACCTAACAATAGAGGGAGTGTACATACCAAAGGGCACACAGGTCGACCTACACATGCCCCTGATACATCACCATCAAGGCGTCTGGGGTCCCGACGCTTCTGTCTTCAACCCAGAGCGTTGGGATAAGCTGACCGGCGACAACGCGAGCCCTTATGCGTTCGAGGCGTTTATCCAGGGTCCGCGCATGTGCCCCGGAAAGAACTTCGCGGTTATCGAAATCAAAGTCATGCTTATCGAGCTGGTGAGCAAATGGACTTTCATTGGCGTTGAACGCTGGGACAGTACGGTGGGGAAAGAGCAGAGCGGCGAGGAACGGGCGCGGGATCTGTTGGTTCATGGCGAAGAGATGGTAGGGAGAGGCGTCAAGCTAGCGAACCCAGCCCTTACGTATAGGCCGGCCGGGGGGCTGTTAGTGAGATTTGCGAAGCTTTGAGTACCGCCTCAGGCCGTTAAGCTTACTATCTGGGAGTTCCTTGTCTGAATTAATAAGGAAAGGCTCTTGTTTCAGGGTCGCGTTATGACTTGATGAGCTTTATAGCACTAGGATGGGGTTCGGTCCCAGTAGGGGGCCCTATATAATAACCAGAATATGATAACTATTTAGAAAGAAGATTCGGACATGCCGTGTTATTGCATCATCAAGTGGGAATCAATTAAAACATAAGAAAGGTTAACAATAGCAGCATGGTATTGGATTTCTCTTTGAGCTACCTACTTTCAACCAGTGCAGTCATTTATACCTGAAACAGAGGCATATGACAATGCACACAAAGCAATTAAAAGGCACTCAACTGGACGAGGACGAAGCTTTGTCTGTCTCGCACAGCCCGTAGGCGAACATTCACTCTGCTGGCCTTCTATCAGACCTTAAATAGACAAGTCGGCCCATCCATCGTTAATCAGTCGGTCGGTCAGTCAGTCCAAGAATCAATTCCGTATAGGACTGGATATTTGCGAAAGCCCCAGCAAAATGTCCTTGGAACATACCGAATAAGCAAGAATTCGCTTCGGAACGTCAAAACACTGGCAATACGAGCGGCGTCCAGGAGGCGACTCCCACGGCATAGTCATCCTGGTGTGGGAGACGGATCACCTCGCGCGCTACGGAAACCGGATGGCCCTGAAGCTCGTACTGGCGAGGAGCTAGAGAAGGAACTGAAGTGGCTCAGGCTTAGTCTGAGGGATCAGGTTTGATAATGGCTCTCCTCTTTACAGAACGACCCTGTCCCCGTAGTTCGTCCTCTCACTAACAAGATGATTCTGTTCGATAGCAAGCACGAGGTGGCAAGTCTATCGTCAAGACGATCGCTCACAGAGACGGCATAGTTGATCCCGTCAGAGGGAACTAAGACAAGAAGAATGAACTAAACTTGCTCAAGCTCGTCGGGGAGAATTTCGGTAAGATACAGCACGTGCCCTCTAATTGCTTACTTTAATTATCGCAGCCTTAAACACGATCACAGACGTACTAGAGCCAGCGATAGCGTTGGGGTTACCTCAAGAATGGGAACTTCAGCGCCTTAACGCAGCCATTCATATGAAGAGCCGGAAGCCGGTCCGTCAAATTCTCTGGTATTTGTCCCCGCCCTATCAAGGCCCCCCTATTCCTTCTATATCCCCAATCGTAAAGCACTGGAACTAAAGCTCTGCGAGGGCAATTTGAGCATATATTAGAATCCCAAGAGGGAGACCAGAGATCGCACCGTATATTCTAGAGACCATTCCTACCGACGACAGCAAACCATCTAACATATTACATAACGACGTGGCAGTCAGGAACGTCATGATGGGAGAAGGGGACGGCGTCGATGAGCACGACATCATATATATGTTGAAGCTACTCGTTCCGCTGCGCGACATAATTTACCAGTGGTGGTGGTTATGCAGCTAACCTATACGACGCCGCCCAGGAGGTACGTCCAATCCAAGACAGGAGCGAACCCCCTCCCAGACGAGTTCCGTATGATATATATAATCATTTGTCGAGTAAGACAATCTTTAGCATGATCTACCCGAAACCGATGCGCGTCTAACCCACGGCACAGGCGGGCACGACTCAAAGCCTTGAGGTCGTTGCTCGGCCCATATTCATGTGCGAACGACCGCCACCGAGTCTCCATGAACCTCTGTACACCGCTACAAACGTGGCGAAGAAGACACCAGATACGTCCCCCGACCCGGGGAAGAAACCGATAATGCCACTCGTGCGTTTTGGCATGGGCCCCTTTATAACGTGTCCCAGTGGGAGATTTAGTATTATTAAGTTCTCTAAGGAGAGGATCTCGTGTATCGAAAGACTGACATGTCTTTAGGAATGAAGTAACATGGCGGTGATGCCTCTTTAGCCAATGCACGAAGACGGGTACACCCCTGCATCCATTATCTCGAAAGGTATGTGTTCCCTGCCTTGTAGATCGGCTAATTTGTCTTTTTAGATACATCTCGTTATGCTACATCACAGAATCTAGCTCTGCCCTTCTTTGCGGCGTAAATTGGGACTAGTAAACTAGTAATTATCCAAGATAAGTTCAAATATTGTACCACAAGCTTTGTGCGGGAGCCCTCCTATTCATCAGTATCTAAAATTGTGATTTAGTTACAAAGGCTGTTATTCTGTCTATAGGGATCAAACTGTGATCGAGGGATTAATTTACGGCGTCTCATCGAGTCTCAGATAACCGACCTGTTATCATCCTGACTGCTTTCTCCTTGTACTGAGGTCTCTGCATGGCGCAGCTCGAGTCTTTCTTCAGCCATACTCCTCGTATCATCATCCTCGTCATCTTCGCTGCGAAGCTCATCTGCTAACTCATCCCTTTTATCGTCACCAACTTCCACCGGTGGCCGTCTTTTCTTCTCGAAATCTTGTTTGTGTGCGTTGGCGATGATACTGCGAATAGATTTTGTCCTTTGAACGGCCGATCTTCGTCGCCTACGTAACCCTGCCTCCTCAACCGTCGCGGGCGAATACGCTGAAGGCTGAGCCTCCGGACGTTGTTGGTCTTGGCTTGACACGTGGCTAACCTCTATATTAGGCTGTCCTTGATCGGGCGCCTCTAGTATCACATCCGTGCCTGTGCGTTCTATCAACGGCTCGGTAGGCAGGTCGTAAGGCAGCGGGACGTCACGGCTCGCTTTATATTGTGCCACATTACTGCAGTGCTCGTTCTCGACACGAAACAGAGCCCACAGTCCACGACGAACGACTTCCGAGAGCGAAACTAAAAACGAAGTGATTGTGCTATGCTGGATGTCGTGAGTGAAGATGGCGTAAAAGATCCAACCAAAGCGAAGAATTGGATCGATGATCATGATGGCATAGTACATCCAGCGTCGCTTCAATCCGAGAATATCTCGTAAGAAGGGATGGCGCGCATCTGGCTGGAGCAAGGAGAAATCCATGAATAAGTCCCATATCGCTGTTCCATGTCAGACTCTAACCGAGAGAGGGAGGGGGGGGGGTAAAATAGCTCAGACTTACAAGTGTATATTCCATTTAGGGTTGAAAAAGTAATGAAGAGTGCCAGATTCGTGTGTGTGTTCTCGATGCGGTAAAGGGACAAGGTGACGTAAGATAGAATAGTCATTATGTATTTACCACAGTTGACAAGGTGTGGGAACACATTGTCGGTGTCATAGTATCGACGAACGCACTGCAACGCGCGCCAGATTGCTGGTAGGGTAGAGAAGAAACCTAACAGGCGAGAGTTGTTCGAGTTACACGCCGGCGGGTTCTCCCAGTGGCGGGCGTAGAGACAGAAAAATAGCTCCACATTCTATAGTGCATCAGCATTCATTCTTCTCAGAAGCGGCCTATTCAGTTGATGAAATTACATACAGCCGTAGCGTAGGTCAACGAGCAATATATGTCGCCTAAAAAGAAATCTCTAAATTCGACAGGATATAGGCCAGCGAAGAAAAGACGAAACTGCACATGGTTAGTCAGAGTGGTCGATAGTCGGCGATTATATACCTCGACTTACGTGAGAGTATGCGAGCCATTGCCGGCTCCTATGCCAAAGAATGGGGGCGGGGAAGAAAATAAGGAGGAGTGAAACAAAAATCAGGATAACGGGGTAGTAGAGCCAGAGTTCATTACGCCCATATCGGGTGAAGTTGAGCCATAAGAAGAGCCCGAATAGGAGAAGAAAGAAACTCGGGAAGGTAGCAAGCTGTCGCCAGTCCAGATTATTCCGAGTATCAAACTCAAATATAAATGGATAATTGATTTTATGGGCAGTCCAGAAGTAACAGGCCATGCAAAATAACGAGAATAGCAGCAACATAAGAAAGTAGCCGCCATATATCTGCATAAGATAGCCGGTTTGCAACCGAATCGTAGGGTCTGGATCAAACAGGAGCTGAGCACCAAAGACAAGACCCTGGACCGCAAGCACGGCGCCAACACCAATTGCCAGCCCATTCCAGAAGACGATCCGGGACTCGTCGCTGGGTCGACGATTAACTCGACGCAGCTTCCCGGCAGCGATCTTACGATTGCCGCCCTCGAAGTAACGCGCATAGAGATCCTCAACCTCTCTAATATGGCCGTCGATTACTTCACTGTTGACGAACCATGACTTGTTGACTTTCTCATTCATATATCGATAAGGAGGGCGTGCATTGACGGTTTTGTCATATTTCTTGTTCAGCTTTCGGAAGGCGGTCCGGTTTAAAATGGCATAGGCCTTCAAAAGCTCCAAGCCACGATAGAACTCTTGTAGAGCCAGTTTTAGTTTGCGCTTTGCCGTTTTGTAAGGTACGTCGTCTTCCTGCGGCCTTCTGCTATAGTCTCTCCTCGCGTCTTTGGCTATAGCGCCGACAACTGGAGTTTGAGGCATCCTCGCTAGTGCTTTCGAATTAGCTCCGGGCTTAAAAATCTTCGACTTAATGGGATTAATCCATTTCAGATGCCCGTCAAACCCGGAGGGCCCCCGTGCTAGATCCTCAACTCCGTCAATTCTCTGTTCTTTGCGTCGTCGAATTTCAGCTACCTCATGCGTTCGACGATCGCGCATTTCACGCAATTGCTGTCGCAGAGCAGCTAACCGAAGTTCGGCCTGTAGCTCTTTTTGGCGGTAAAAAGTTTCCACCTTATCAAGCTCACTGTCTAAGAAGTCGAAGAACTCCCTTTCTCGTTGTCTAACTGTATCCAGAGCTTGGAGGGGGTACATAGCTTTCGCGCTCTCGACCCTTGACGGCTGCTGGCTGAGGGAAAATAGACGACGCAGTCCTCCAGGAGCGGAGGACGGCTGAAGCAGGGAGCCTTGATGCTGGGGAGTAGCTTCCTGCGACCTCCCAATAGTGCCTAAATCAGCGGAAAAGCTGCGCCTCATAGCTGGATGAGTGCCTAGACCTCTGTCTGGCGAAGCGTCCCCGGCGATGCTTCCTTTATCATCCATGGCTGCAGAAGGCAGTCGAATTGCGGGAGCAGGCAGCTCAAATGTTCGGTGACTATCGGCCCTGGAAATTCGTGAAGGGGCTTGCGGTGTCCGGACGAAGCTCCCATAGTTTGCTTCACTTCCATTCGGACTGTTCAGTGCCTGAGTTTCACCTGGGGTAGATCTGCTGGCAGCAGCCAATGGCGGCGCCTGTCCCGATGGCGCGGGGCCAGATGGCAGAGAAACCGCATCCCTAGAGACTTGCGAGCCTACGCCTGCTGGTCCCCGATTGCGTGAAAAAGGACTGCGAAAGAAGGATGGGGGATCATGTGGCGATCTCGGAGTAGCATTGGCTCGATTGATAGCCCTTGCTACGCCTTTCGCGTATTTTTTGCCAGCCTTGTAGTTCAGGTACTTGACTCTCCATTCTAAATAAGAGACCTCTCAAGTCAGTGATGGATCGTGCAGACATCTTCGTCGGGTTGAAGCACTCACCGGGAACAAGATCTTGCTCGAGTTCCTTGGCAAATTTCATGACGTCAAAGCTTCCACCATAGCCCGGGCAGCGGTGAGGTTAGTGAACGAGGATATAGGAAATATGATATCTGTTGTTTCTAGACGGAAGACACGGGCGGGAAAACACACACTTCTGGGTCTAAAAATTGTCCTAGAGTCTATAAAATATGGTGTGAGAATGTCGTAATCGCCTAGCCATGAAACCAGCGATGTTGAAGCAATTCAGAGGCATGGAATCCGAATAAATTAATTCTCATTGGGCGAAAGGCAAAGGCAGATCTATTGGCCAGTTTCTGGTGGGGACTACGAAGTACTTTGTAGTACCTAGACTAACATTTAAGTACCTGGTTAGTCAACTATGGGCTAGGGCGTATCTAGAAGGGCAACATGAAATGAGCTACTTAAATACCTACTAGGTAGCGAGCAGGTCTGGAAAGGAAAATAGGAGGAAAACACAGGAATAGAAAATAGTATACAGCAGATGATGATTTTTGTTACATTGCTTTATAATGTAGCCTCAGGGCGTGATAAACAACTGTGTACTCAACCTGGTTTACATGCCTAGTTTGAATACTTTCCACAGCTTGTTGTCGGTACTTTGTACGAAGTAGTTGCGCGGACATGTATGTACCAAGATTCCCTCCCCCACAGAAAACAGTCGGCACTTATATACCCTACAATCACCTACTTCAGCCGCAATGTAGGTACCTACCTGTCTGATATACCTACTTCTAGAGTCTGATGAGATGAGATTAATGAATACTATCACCTTGAATGCTGACTCGGCTGCAATACATTAAAAGAGGCTAGGCTTCAAGCCTCGGGAGCTGTATAATCAGTTTATAGCCGAGAGTTCGTAGAAGTAGTAAGTTAATTATTTACACCGTACCTAGAGTTGAAAAGGATTTACGTCTAAGCTATATGTAAGTGTCTCCATACTCTTCTACCTACATCCATGTACTTACCTAGTGCTGGCTTGTTATTACTTGTAGAAGGCACGATAGACAGTGTGTTCTCATCATACCCGTAGGTAGGTATTGCATCTACACCCCAAGCTCCTTCCAGGGCTCGGCCACTAAGAGTCGCTAAAACCCAGGAGGCTGGGTCTGCTAAAGCGCGGTACACATGCTTATCTCGACGGCCCATGCCGCCATCTACCCCGCCACTATTTTGATATTCGCATGTCACGCAACCATCCCAGTGCAGTTGTATTATAGAGCACGGTTGACTTACCGGGTAGTCAGTTGATCAAAAGCTTCTAACCTAACCTTTCCCCCCCAGTCCCTGACGCATCATGCACCCAGAGTCATCGAGACGCCTTCCGCGACTCATATTGTACCTCCAGACAACCCATCGTCCCGATGGGACGCCTTACCCCATCATCCCTCTCATCACGGAGCCCGGCATCTCCATCACACATCTCATCATCGCGGCGATACATATCAACGAAGACCCGGATGCCCTGACGCTGAATGACCATCCACCTTCAGACCGTCGGTTTCTCACGACATGGGCTGAGTTGCGTATCGCCCAGGCCAGCGGCATCGCCGTGATGGGCATGTTAGGTGGCGCCGCGAAAGGTTCGTATGCGCGGCTGGACCGGGACCAATCAACCTTTGAGCGCTACTACGCCTCTCTTTATGAACTAATCCGCGAAAGGGGCTTGGATGGCCTGGACCTTGACGTTGAGGAACACATGTCGCTTGCCGGCATCGTTCGGTTGATCGACCGTCTACGAGCCGATTTTGGGCCTGGGTTCATCATCACCTTAGCCCCCGTGGCGACTGCGCTCCTAGATGCGCGGCGAAACCTCAGCGGATTCGACTACGAAGCGCTCGAGGTCATGAGAGGCAATCAGATTGCGTGGTACAACGCGCAGTTCTACTGCGGCTGGGGAGACGCCAGCAGCCCGGTTATGTATAACATGTGCGTCCTGCGGGGTTGGGAACCGGAGAAGGTCGTAGTTGGTCTCCTCACGACGCCCGAGAACGGCGCTGGATACGTGCCTTTTGAGATTCTGGGTCCGACTCTCCAGCAGCTGCAACGGCAGTTCCCCAACTTTGGCGGTGTTATGGGCTGGGAGTACTTCAACGGGCGACCTGGCGGAAGGGATCGCCCCTGGGGGTGGGCTCAAGAGATTACAAAGATACTTAAAGTTAAGATACCTAACTCAGAAGTCCAGCAGGCATTCACACAGGAGTCAATGCGAAAGCTCTTGGAAAATGAGGTCGACCATGACGACGACGACGACGACAGTGGTGACAACGGAGCGCAGCCACCGCTTCCGGAAAGCTTCGAGTATGATTCAGATGGGTTTGGAACAGAATCATAGCGGTACATCCTAAGTCGTAGCTACGCCACTATTAGACAATGGAATAAGTATGTAGAAATTTTCTTATAAGACCTGTCTAATTCTAGGGTCAGAAAAATTTCGTAAGACATACTCAAGGGAGGCGCAAGGTCCATTCACTTTAGTGCGCCCACCCATTCATTTGTTTGTGACTAGAACAACTTGATTCAAGTATATTGCCATTATCTAGCGAACAACGCACAAATGATTTGACCGCGTGGTCGCTCACCAATTATTAACACCGATTCCAAACGCGGCGTGTGACCTTTGATTGACTCAACGAGCCGCGACCTACAAGCCACAACATTAGTCTGGGTTACTTGCTTCTCTGTACTTGTACCTTGAACCGCCCAATTACCCTGACAACTCAGGCGCGCTCCCAGTCCTCTAGAGCCCAAACATATCAGAGCCACAAGCGCCCGAAACCAGCTTCCTTCTCACTACCCATCATGAACACATACCGGCAAGATCCCCTTTTCCAAACCTGGGCCGGATCCGAGACGACGATGGAATCGCAGTGTTCCGATGATTCCCTACTCGATGCCTCGCTGGCAAAGATGCCGGACCACTGCGCCGAAGCGAAGGGAAGGGATACGAAAGACACCAAGGGGGCAGAGGAGAAGGGTAGCGAGACAGAGATGTCTAAAGAGGTACGTACGATGCGTCTGACTAATTACATACTGCATGAATGTACATATACTTGGCTTCGATTCACGGCTGACATCCAGAGCAGCCACCAACAAGCCCCCCGGCCCCAAGCCCTCTCAAGAAACGACCGACCTCGTCCCGTCCTTCAGGGGAGACCTTCCGAAGCCTAATCATCGACGACGACGACGTCAAGAGCAAGAAGAGCAGCCTCTCCGTGGGCGACAGCAGCAGCAGCATCTACACGATCGACAGCAACGACGAGCGCCGGCTATCCGACAAGGTGAAGAAGGCTTGGAGGGGCGTGACGGGGCAGAAACAGGCGGTGGATCCCCTGGAGCGGTGGATGGTGAGGCACTCCGGCGGTACTCTGAAGGACGTGCCCATAAGCCGGTCATGCGGAGAGCCATCTGACAGACGGTGAGCTCACGCCAACGCTCTCGTGTCGCGCGAGAGCGGAGGGGCGACAAGGCAATTAGAATAGAGTAATACCTACCCTGCTACGGCCGCGCTCGGATAGATGCAGCGGCCCGTGGCAGATATAGAAACATCCCCCATTTTTCACATTTTCTAATTCTGGCTATTTAATTTCCGAATTGCTGACGGATGGTACAAAGTAGAACGAAGTGAAAAAAGCGACTAACGAAAAGTGCCGGTGACGTTGCGTTACATCGTCCTCTGTATGCACGCCATGTTCGAGTAGGCTAGGCTACCTAGTGAACTTGACATAAGCCGGGCTGACCAGGCCCGACTATCATGAGCTCGTCACGCCAATTATTCACAATGCCCAAGCCCGTGGAACTCTGAATCAGTTGGACAGTGTAACTCGGAGTAACAATGCGAAACGGATAGGCATCCAATAGAGCGAGAAGGCGCTTCGTCTATATGACGGGTGTACTACAAATCTACCACGCTGAAGTCGTAGTCCAAACTGAACTTATGCGCTTTGTGTAGCCCGATATATATTATTGTTTAACACCGTAGACTATAGCTGGGAACCCCCTTGCCTCTCTATCGTAATTTACCCGCCTCGTCGTCAAACGCCTTACTCAAACTGTTCAAAACGGGCATCCTTGAGTGCTTGTAAGACCTGTGCCGCAGACGAGTATTAGATGGCGTCGTCATCGGGAGAGGATCAAAATCTCCGGTGAGATGCGAGCCGCTCCTTTCGGCTAAACTGCGACAGGAATCGATGCGAGGCTATAATACTGGCGCGTATGTAGTCATCACGAGACACGCCCATTCATCATCGCCTTTCTTCGTGGATGTCTTGGCCTAGAGTGCACTTCGACTTCACCGCTTGTTGGCCCTAATTGTCTAATATAATACGGAAACCGGATCAGTGGTATGCCGAATATATTAAACAGGTACCAGACTAGTAATTTCTTTGCCGCATCGCATTGGAGAAATCCTCACGTGTTCCCACAATCTTCGACCATGTCGCGCCACGGCATGCCCAATCTAGCTCGCAAGAGCAAGTAAGTCGTAAGTCGCTCACACGGCGTCATTCTACATAGTACCGACGTTCCAAGATACCAGACGCATGGGGATCGCCTCTATAAATATGCTCGTTGCAGGGATCCGTGCTCGCGAAGCCTTGCAACAGAAGGGATTTCGCAATACTGGCTCGGAGAGGGGAAGTTCGAAAGCGGCCAGATATTCATATTCCGAGCTACTCACTCTACTGTGTGGAAGAAGCGATACATAGATGGATTATGCAGGACGTTCTAGGCCCCTTATACAGAAGTAAGGCCAGTGTGCGGGAAACGATCTAGGTCAGCCGCTTTGCTTGTTACTAGACTTAGGTGACCTGGCTCGTGGCAAAATTCAAAGAGGAAAAGTCAATTGATTTTTGTAAATGGAAGGAGCTCGGACACGAGTTGTTTTTGCGATAGAAGCCGCACGGGACTAGAGGAAGCCAATACAGCACAATGGCAATGGCTGAATCAGGAGGCAGAAGAGAACTAGACGAGTCGCGTTGGGACATACGATAGAGAAGCCATGTACCAGAATTGTGTCGTATCATACATTTATTTATATTCATGTTCATACAGCTTAACAGCAGTGTTGAGTAACTAGCTACACGTCCGACACGTCATATACAAGAATCATCACTCATCACGCGTGAGCCGCGCCTCTTTTCCCAACTAACACCCGTCTAGGCCCGGTACCTGAACGGCACAGCGGCCTTCAGCAGCTTAGGGAAGTTGGGCGTGCCGAGTCCCGAGACGGGATCCCACCCGGCGGTGGCGTTCCAGCTCGCGTACGGGATGACGGGGCTGCCGTTAGGGGCGCCGTGGAACCGGCCGTTGCCGTCGCAGCCGGTGCTCCCGCCGAGGGTGATGTCGTTGAGGGCGTGGGGGTTGCTGTACAGCAGGGGGTTCAGGAAGCCGAGGGTGGGCTTGTGGGCCCGCAGGCGGGCGTCGTTCAGGAGACCGACGATGCCGGCGAAGGCGGGGGCCGAGCACGAGGTGCCCTGGTAGCCCTTCAGCACGCCCTTGTCGTAGACGCGGTAGCCGTAGCCCTGGGCGGACACGTCGGGGAACCCGCGGCCCTTGGTGTTGTAGAAGGGCTTGTTCTTGTTGCCGATCTTGTGGAGGTACTCCCTCACGGCGAGCTCCTGCCACAGGGGGCGGGGCCAGTAGTCGGAGAAGCCGCCCGAGGAGAAGAACGTGGCCGTCTCGTTGAGGTAGCGGGTCGAGCCCACCGAGGTGACCCAGGGGCAGCTGGCGGGGTACTGGGGCTGGAACTTGGTCGTCTTCTTGCCGTCGTTGGACTGGCAGGCCGAGCCGGTGCCAGAGTCGCCGGAGGAGAAGATGACGGTCACGCCGCGGGAGCCGAGCTGGGCGATCAGGTTGCAGACGGAGTAGGCGTAGGACTTGGGGACGCTCTGCTCGTTCTCGCCGTACGACGTGGAGATGACCTGGGGGAGCTTGTGCTGCGGCAGCTTGACCACGCTCTTCAAGAAGTCTAGGTACGGCTCGTTGAAGTTGTCATCCTGAGTGGGCTGGTCAAGATCGGGGACCAGGGGACCGCGGCCACCGGTGGAGAACTCGGTAATAGGTAACGGGTGACCAGTGCCGAGGATGTACTGAAGATCCAGGTTGGCCTCACCGCTGTCTTCCTCAGATGTCTGGTTGTTGAGGCCACCGCTGTACTGGATGACGGTGAAGTTCTGCCCGGCGGTCTCCGGCAGGTAGGCCTGCTCGAAGAGCTCGAGATCACTGTAGCGAGCGTACTGCTCGAGGTAACTGGAAAAGGCGACCTTGCTACCGCTCTTGGGATCGGCCTTGTAGTCGATGCCGTAGAATGACTTCAAGCACGCCGGGGTGATGAGCGCGTCGCAGTTGTCGACAGCAGCCGCTTCGGCTGCGAGGTCGATCTCGAAGATCTGGCTTCCGGTCTCGTGGTTGGGGCGGATACCACCGAAGCGGGTTGTCGGCTGAACCAAGTTGATGTGCCCGGCGACGTCGTCGGGGACCGAGTACTCGAGCGTGCGCAGGATTCTCCGCGGCTTGGGCTCCTCGCTGACGTACCAGGCAAACTTGGTGTCGAGCATCTTGTTGGCAATGCCAACCGTGGTCTTGAAGGTCACCCAATCGGCATCCTCCTCGACACTCTCGACGCCCGTAGTTTGGAGCCAAGTATGGACGGATGAGAGAGACTCCTCGCTAGGGAGAAGCATCCTCTTCATCTCATCGTGACCCTGGACTGTAGATTTCGGGTCAGTAGGGTTTCTTTCTGGCGAGACACTCTCGTTACTTACAGTGCTGCCCATAGTTGGCGTGGGAGGGAGTCGACATGTCCAGGACAGCCTGCTCGAAACCCTCTACATCGTTCTGTAGAAGGGCAATCTGCAGCTTGATCACCTGGCTATCTTCCGCTACGCCCTGAAGTGTCCATCCTGCCCAGATTGTCAGCTCTCTTGCCCATCTTCGTCTTCATCTTATTCATCAATCGACCGCTACTGACCTTCCGGGACTTCGTACAGCTGCTCAAAGGGCTTGGCAAGGCCCTGAGCAGCCAGCAGCGAGCTGACGAGGAGTGCAAGGAAACGAGCCATGTTTACCGCTCTCGAGGAATTGACTGCGAGCGAGGGAGACGGAAACCCAAAACCTCGAAGGGTCGATATGGCAGGCTTTATATCTGCACCGCACCGTAAGCAGACATGGCTGGCTCGGTGAAACGCGATTCCTAACTGCCCGGTTCAGTTAGGTTGAGCTCGACGAGCGCTTTCACAATAGTCACCTAAGGGTATTTGTGATCTATACCTGCACCAGACCTGCACCAACCGCACGGGTTGACGATGTTCTAGTCCTTGCTTGGCTTCTTGGAACTGGCTATCTCCTGCCTAACTTGGTTTTAGCCGACGATAACGTTGGTTCGCTCCCCGCATCCAAGTCCACACTTTCCATGCGAACGAGAGCTGGCGCAAGGTACGCCCCAGACTTTTTTCGCCTGAGCATGCATTGATTTCATTTCGTCTCCAGGGGTAACGCCCAATTCGTGGCTGCCATTGGCCAATTGGCCGTATGCAGAATCGTATACCTCCGTTCAAGCAGGCTCCAGGCTTTCGCGAGAGCGTCGGCAGCATGCGGCTGAGTTGCCATTTGGTAATGCCTCGGTGTATAGAGCTCTACCGGAATCTACCGAATCAGATGTTAAACTGGTACCTATGCATGTCTTTCAATGCCTCTTCCGAAGTTGATTCATGAGCCTTGAGATGCTGGCTATGCGCTTCTACTGTTTACGATTGTAGAACAGTTGTTGTGGCTGGTCCAATAGGCTCCAGATAGCACTTGAGACATCCCTGATGAGATGTTCGATTGCGACGCTGACGGGTGCCCAGCCAATTAATCCTTTTTCCTACCCTTTTGTCGCTTTTCTTGGTATACCTACTCAAGTCTCATAGCCAATACCTGAGTATTACCAGTGTGCGATCTGGACCTGGCACAATAATACTTTTGGTGCAGAGAGAGTACACTACCTAAATTATCCCCGATTTATCAGCATCCTCGCCTAGCTTAGATTGATAACTAGGTAACCAGGACATAGGACTTAGTCTAGGTATTCATCTCTCAAAGTTGATATCTACAGTTAGGTAGCTAAGGATTGTACAGTTATCTTTGCCACGCTAGACGCGCTCGCCGAAAGGGGCGAGCTATTGCTAGCGAACCTTGGCGATCACGCAACTGTCCCGACTGGCCCGGAAAGCCGGCCTCTCTCCCTTCGCTTCGTGCCTTACAATAACTACAAATAAATGAGCGGTAAGGTGTACCTGCGTGCTTTGATTGCGCTATGATTGTTCGAGAATCTGGGCAGTGTAGTTATAGAGTCACGCGCGTCGACTTTCAAGTGTCCTGAGGAGCGAAACAGGCTGTTATTCCTTGCATAAGTAGTGTATACTATATAGCACTTAGTACACTACCTGTTGTATAATATATCCATGCCTCACGGTTGCTTACAGCCTACAACTCAGAACGGAGCATCGCCACGGCCAGGCCATGTTCTGCAGCCTAGGTACGTGTAGGTAGTGAAGTATCGTGAAGGCCGAATGGGTGGCGATCAAAAGGAAGAAGAAACGATATGATTTGTTATCTAGTAGTCTGTTAATTTGCCTGTTCAGGGTAACATTTGGGTCGATCTATCGCTCCACATAGGTATCTTAGATTGATATACATGCATGTACGAAGCACACTATGTAGTTAACCTCCGATAGGTAGGTCTCATCGATCCATGTTCTTGACGTGTCTCTGGCTCTCTGCAGCACGTCGCCAACCGTAATCATGTCTACCTACACAGGTTTTCTGTATTTCCTCTCCCCTCCCCGCCTTCCCCACGGTCTCTCGCATTTCGTAACGTTGAAACAAAATAAAATAAAACAACTAGACAAGCCTTGACAAGCTTTTCGCAAGTAGAGCGATACCATCTTGGCAGGCACAAGCTTTCATGGCTGGCGACAAGTGCCTTGTGTTGTTGCTCAGCAGTATTTAGTGTCGTATACTAAGACCAGGACCAAGACAAATGTCGTGCTTGGGGGAGCTATTCCGCTCTTACACTAGACTGGAATGAAAATTCTTGCCTTGAACAGGCGCCTGAAAAGAAAAAAAAGGTACCTACATAGTACATAGTGCATGGCTCCAGAGCAGCTGAATGCTCACAGGTGGCGTTTGTTTTATAGGCTTGGCCGCAACTTACACTACCTATGCTGTCGATGTTAGGATTTCATTATTCTTTTGTTAAGATGATGTCGATGAGTATTTACTGCGTAGGTAAAGTAGATAAGTACGTGTTACAATACAGGTGACACATTATTGTAACCATTGAGCCTGCTCTGTTAAATATGAAGCGGTATTCCCAGCCTGCTATACCCGGAGTCCCCAGTCTTTACTGGGGGGTATAATGCTCCTGCACAGTAATCGGTGACCAAGAATACTATCCCCTCTACAATGCTAAGCGACGAGGAGAACGGCGCGAGGATGCCACTCATCGCGCGGAAGAACGACGGGCTATTAGGCCCCGAAGACGACGGCATTCTGTCCCGCCTCCGCTGGTTCGAAGTCAGTCTGGACGCTAAGTTCGGCGTCGAGTCCGAGGCCATCAACCGGAAGCTGCCCGAGGAGAGGCGGCCCGTAAAATGGCACGAGGAGCTGAGCATGGCCTTGCTATGGGCCTCGGCGACGATGAACACGTCCTGCTTCGCCACGGGCTTCCTCGGCTGGGAGTTCGGCCTGTCGCTGAGACACACCATCACCATCAGTATCCTCGCATCCGTCGTCGGCGCGACATTGACGGGGTTTGCTGCCACGTTCGGCGCCGCTACCGGCCTGCGCCAGATTTCCGTTTCCCGCTACAGCTTCGGGTGGTGGCCTAACAAGATCATCGCCGCCCTCAACGTTGTCGTGCAGATCGGCTGGGCCGCCGTGGCCTGCATCACTGGCGGCCTGGCGCTCACTGCTGCCGCGGACGGCCACCTCTCTCTCGTCGTCGGCATCGTCATCCTCGCCATCGTCGCCGTGCTGATATCCTTCATCGGGCTGAAGGCAATCTTGGTCTACGAGAGATATGCCTGGATCGTGTTCTTCGCCATCTTCTTGATCTTCTTTGGGGAGGTAGGCCGTTACGCGGATAACACGACCCCGAGTTCGCTTAAGGGAGCCGATCTTACGGGCGGCATCCTCAGTCTTATTGCCGTCGTCTACGGCAGCTCCGCGTCTTGGGTTTCTATCGCTTCGGATTACTATGTGCACTACCCCGCCAATGTGTCTCGCGTCAAGGTCTTCTTCATGACTACCTTTGGCATCGGCATTCCTACCTCCGTTGGGATGGTGGCAGGTTGTGTCGTCGCGTCGGCACTCAATAACAGGCCCGACTGGGCGGCCACGTATGAGAATGACGGCATCGGGTTTCTGATTCAGACGATGCTTTACCCGAGGGGTTTTGCTAAGCTCATCCTCGTGCTGCTTGTGCTATCCGGCATTAATGTGAACGTCGTCAGCATCTACAGCGCCGCCATCGCATGCCAGCAGTTCGCGCATCCCTGCGCTCGTGTGCCTCGCTTCGTCTGGACGTTTATATGCTTCCTCCTCATCCTCGGGCTGGCGTTGGGGGGACGCGAACAGCTCAACCTTTACTTGCAGAACTTCCTGTCACTGCTAGGCTACTGGTCCACGTCGTACTTTGCGATCCTACTTATCGAGCACTACGTCTTCCGCAAGGGGAATTTCGATAATTACGATCTCGACGCGTGGAATGACCCCGCTCGGCTGCCCCTCGGACTGGGCGCGTTGGCGGCTTTTCTCATCGGGGTTGTAGGCTGGATTCTCGGCATGGTAGAGACTTGGTACGTTGGTCCGGTCGGGAAGTTGATTGGCAGCAATGGCGGAGACCTGGCAAATGAAATCACGTTCATCGTCACGGTTATAAGCTATCTCCCTGCTCGGTATGTCGAGCTCAAGGTATTTGGAAGATAGCTTGGAGGCACGTTTGTATGAGCACGAGGCGTAGCGAGTGTGCTGGCAATCGCACATTTCTATATTGGCCAAGTCCGGGGCTAGAGGTAGAGGTAGATGTTTGATACATTTGGTTTTACAATCCGCTTGTAGGCACATAGAGTATTCACCTCTCGAAAACCCTGACACCACGTGCGAAGCGATATGCTGCCCGTCTACGGAGCCCAGCCAATTTCCTCGAGTGGCCACCGGATCCAAAGGCGATATCTCTCATCTAGTGTTGAGTATATTCGCTCAATCAAGTGGAATGACCATCCTTCAATCCACCAAAGGTGCTCTAAACGATTCAGGAGCACGCAGAAGAACGCCAACACACACAGCGCGCCGCTGTCGTGACTCTTGAGTAGCTCTACAAATGGGTCGGGGATTTTCACCAACCACATTAACACAGTTCTCGTCCGTTCTTCCTCGCAAAACCCGCTTGTGTAGAAAAGGTTGAAACTCCGCTTCAAAGTCAATATCCCTTCACAGAGCTCCTCGACTTTATTCCGCGGCGCGTGGGTTCGGATGTTATTCTCTAGGTCTTTTAGACTCTCGTGGTCTGCGTTTGCACGTTCCCACTGAAATGAAAGTTTCAAGCCCGCGTAGAAGAGTGCGTCCAAGCTGGATATGGAAAGGACGGCCTCTCCTTCGGAATTAAGCAACGCCCGAACGCCGCGAGTGATGAGAAGCCAGTCTGGGACAATCCCATCAGAGATGAGAAGAAAATTATCGGGCGCTCGGGGTCTAGCGAAAGTGATGATAGTCGTTAACATGCTAAAATGGAAGATTGGCGGGAAATTCTCGCCCTTGGCTTTCGTTATCAAGGGTAGGGCCATGGAACATGCCGCAGTTTGATGTATCATGGCTTGCTCAACGAGCATATCTTTCTGCTGCGGGCGCAGTCGGGCGAGATGCAAGGCAGCTATCGACAATACTCCCTTGAGGAGATATGGATGAGAAAACCCTAACTGAGGGACGTTGACCCGCCACTACGCAGTGTTGTCAGTAACGTTTCACGTCTTTGAAATCTTTAGAAGCTAGACAAGACTTGATGACATAGCTAGATTATACAACTAAGGTGAGCGCCGAGGAATGTCTTTCTGCTGTCCATAATGAATAGAAGACGAAGAGAATAGTATCCCGATTCTACCTACAAAGGTACGTGCCATTGGATCGGTAGCCAGGGTTAGGCTCGTTGAAGTGATGAAGTGATGAAATAGCTCGAGCTCAAAGACACTAAACCATGTCGCAGGATATCCGGCGGCATCTGGCGTCGAGACCATCGGCGGAGAAGTGAACTGGTGTACAGAAAGAGCATCTCGACTCCCGGGAGCCAGGTGTCCTCTAGACGTGGCGGCGCCCGTCTCGGATATAAAGTCACATTGCACTCCGTGACTATGGTTGCGAATGTCAAGGCCGGTTAGTTCATGAGCCAACAAGAAGAGGTCAGGCTTTTAGATTGAATAGCGAATACAACGTCGCAGGTACGAACTAGGCTGAACGGACCATCATCATGATGAGGCTGAACACATACATCTGACATCTTTGACATGATGGCCTTGTCTCATCACACTGATAAGCAGCGAACGGTTAGCATCTGGGTATCGAAGGCGGAGAATGCGACGATGGCACCAGATCGAACATATTGAATACTGATCTGGACTCCTGGCTCACTTTGACTCTCCTTGTCTTACAGACACGACAACCAGTCCGAGATTTCGAATGTGGTCTCCGGACCGGGGTCGGGCGTTGTGGCGGCATTATCACACGTGTGCTCGCATGGAGACGAGGTCGGGCGCCCTAAAGTACGAGCTTTCTCGTATACTGCCGTCTGCCGTGCGCTGGTGCTGTTCCGGGATGAAGATGATTCGTCGCAATGGAGACCATTAAGGACAAGTGGAGGCTCAGCGTTCCCCTGAATCTGTACACTACCTTATCATGAGACTACCCACCTACCTAACGCACCAAGGCCAAGCCCCTTTGTTCGCATACGCTACTGTCTAGTTCCCGTCGCATATCGTATAGCGTCGTGTACTAGCACCTACTTGGGTAAGCGTTGATGTTCCCGTCCACATCAAAGCTGAGGTACCTAGGTAGGTTAGCTACTTTCTCATTTCCGTCACCTTCTGAGCACTAGGCAATTGATGTGGACTGGACGTTTACTTCAATCAATTCAAAATGTCATACCGGTATTAATGTAGAAACGAGTTGGAAAGACTAGAGCAAATATTACCATCTCATCTCGTTGAGAAAAGGAGGGAGAAGAAGAACCCACTCCCTGCGTGGGTGCAACTCTCAAATACTGGAGCGAATGCTCGAATAAAATGATGAACGAGGCTATGGTCCAAAAGGCGTGACGAGCCTGATTAATCAAGAGCTGGATCCGGAAACTACAGAGGACATTGAAAACTCTACATGCACATCTCGATGACATCCGTCTTAGATTTGACTCATTCTCTCAAATAGCGGGAACTTGAAATTCAGCTACGTGAGCGAAGAAGCTGCTAATAGCTATGATTCATCAGACCATTGTGGATGAACTCAATATATGTTGAGAGGAGTGAGTGTAGGATAATTAGTAAGTTCGCTAGACGGCCAGGTTCCCAACTATCCCAACCTGCTCGAGGCAGCTGGTAGGTTGAAGTTCTTATTGAGATTAATTCCACACTTCAGTATGAACTAATAATAGCGGAGAAGACACATCAGTTGGTAGCTCCAGGCGTTCGAAAAAGGTTGCCCACGCTGGATACCCTAATGAGCCATCTACATCTAGTATTGATGTTTTCATACCAACGGCTTTATCCATAGTCTAACGACCTCTCAAATTTTCTCCGTGTATATGACTCGCAGGGTCTAAGAACAAATTTCTCTCTTTCATGATGATGGGTATACCGAGTATATACCTTGAATGAGAGGGCATCCGAGCCCCTAGAAGCCGTACTCACTGAGGTGGGCACTATGCTACTTTAGACTCGAATACGTTTTTAGGACGAGCAAGACGTTGTTACAGATTTGAATCACAGTATCACGCTTAACGCCGTTGACTGAACTCGAACGGATCTTTTCAAAGCGGCGAGACTCGTGCTACTCATAACAGACTAGGGGCGATGGGTTTCATTTCATTGCTGATATCTGAATTGGCAAGTCGAACGTCGGGGCAAGGCGCGAGTGATACCAGAAGCTTTCAGTAGCGATATAAACTATCAACAAACGGTCGTACAATCATCAAATTCTGCGGCTTTAATGGCAGAGAAGCATGGAGTGGGGATCTCTGCGGCCGCGATATTCCAGGCCGTCTCGTAGATAGCAAAGGCGGGACTTGTTGTAGCAAAAGTAGCTCTTCTAGGAACGACAAAGGCAGCGACAGAAGTAGCAACAGAGGCGGCAACAGTAGTAGCCGCATTGATAGTAGTAGGAGAGACAGTGACACTTCAGAGCTGTGCTCCTGTCCAAGATGACAATAGTGGTACCCATGTTTCGGGCGGTGCCCCTCTTCGTTAAGGTAGGCAATTTTGAGCATTCTATCTCTCCTTAACGGGTCTTGAGATTGAAATCTGTGAACTCGGGAGTTTGTTTAACCTGATCACCTCCTGTATCCCAACATAGTCCAGAAATATGAGGGCGGCGAGAAGTTATTGACAAGAGGGAGTTTCTGGAACGATGGCATCAACCTTCGGTGCGAACTTACGGCGGCAATGGGTGCGAGGAGAAGTGGTTACTGAGTACACGGATGGCTCAAGGGATCACGTTTTTGGTATTTACAAGCAGCACTCCAGCATACATCAAGTGAGGGCCGAAGAGGTCATCACTCGATCCTAAATTAATCTTGTTAACAACGTAAATCAAACGCAAGGATGCATATGGATTTTTTCGTGAGCCCGGATTAAGAGCAGGGAAAGACGATGCTATTTATATACACCAAGCAGTGTCTGAGCGATGCGAGACAACAAAATATGTTCACTCGGGAGAGTTCGTTTGATTACATACCATCTCATCCCGTGGCGTTGAATGTTCTGCTTACTGCTATCTAGAAGGTTTGAAAGACATGCATGAAAACAAATATCACATTTCGTAGAACTCACCGGACACCGCCGATGCAAATGGCCCCTTGAAACACCGTAAAATCACACCCACGGATATACACAATAAAAAGCCAAGAGAGACCACCTCGACATTCCTCACGTCCGACCGCCAAATGCACGATCTAGCTCCTCGCCCTGATCGACAGCCATCTCGCTGAGGCCGTCCCGTTCCGCAATGCTCATGGTCGCAAACCGGCCAGCGACCAAGGAGTCCGCAGCACTTGCGCCAGCGTCAGCGGCAGCGGCAGCTGTCCCGGGCTTCCGTTCGGGCTCCAGCAGACGTGACGCGCTATCTAGCCAGCCGGGCGCGACGCGGCGTTTCTCGGCGAGCTCGCGGTCGTAGATGCGCTGTTCCAGCGCGAGCAGGTCTAACCTGGCCTTCTCCTGCAGCTTCTCGATGTGGGCGCGCAGTTCCTTGCACGAGGCGATGATGTCGTCCGGATGCGCGGCGTGGCCGGACGACGACACCACGTACTTGGGCTTCTCGCCGGTCGCGCCGCCTATTCCCGTGGTCGACGGCGGTAGCGTCGACGGCATGCTCTTGTACGTGTACGGCAGCGTCGCTGCTGTTGGTAGAGTGACGAAAGGTGATACAGTTAATGGCACCTGCGCCAACAGAGGATGTGTGCCTATGAGGAGAGTCAGCGAACGATAAAAGTGTATGATTACGTGTTTCTGTGAGCTGGTTATCCTTACGGTCGTCGCGCATTGTGACCATTTTCTTCTTCGACTTTTCTGTTTATTGATGTAGGTGTCTTTCTTCCTTCCCTTTCCCGCGCTTATGTCCCACTATGACATAAGATGAGCTGGTGATGTGGTTGTGAGGAACGAGGTCACTGAAGTAGTTGAGTTGGAATCTATAAAAACTAAGAGCCGATACTTATACCTATCGATACCTTCTACTTTACTAAAGCATACTCAGATTTGGGCAAGGTCTTACAATAAACTCAGTCCCCATCAAAAAGGTTATTTTATATCTTAAACTTCGCCTTAAATATCATTGCCCAGCACCTGTCAAGGCAACCTATGTCGGTGCTATGCTACTTCCGAGGGAGTGAGCTACCTAGCACGTATGTCCCTATCGATAAGCCCCACTACTGCTTCTGCTTTGTCTTGATAATTCGACGCGACAAGACAGTTCACAACCTTATCCACCAGCTACATCCCACTTTCAGTTGTAATCTATCTGGAAGGTCGCAAGAGCCCCCATCCCCACCATTGACCTGGAAAGCTGAACATCACAATGCTGCCCGTGGTTATCAAGAGCCGTCCTTCGGCAGAGAACGACTACTTACCCTTGAGCGAGTATCAAGCTCAGACCCCCGAGACCTTCTTCGAAGGACAGCCTGTTCTATACTTCCACGACGAGAACATCAAGGCCTGGGTCTCGGCGGATCAATACGAAAAACTGTTTTTCTTCTCGAGAATAACTGCCGACAACCTCACATCACTAAACCCTACCCCGCCCGAGTCGCTCGCGCTCGACAGCCAGGACAGACATACGCGGGAGGAGAAGAAGGTCGAGGTTTTCGTATCTTCAAGGTAGGTAAATCAGACCTCCCCCGAGGAGCTTAATGAACCGAATATGTGCCAAGTGCTGTGCTGATGAGATGACTAGGAAACTGACGCTGTTCTCCCACAACAGCGGGAATGGTGTCGAGATCCCGTATCCCGCCATCACACTTCACGCGATCAAGAACTTCAAGTCGTTCGACAAGCCCAACGATGATGGATTCAAATTTTCGGGCGTATACATGCAGCTCGAATTCCCCGATTCTAGCCCAGACGATGACGAGAGCTTCGAGCCCATCGAGCTCACCCTCATTCCCTACAAAGCAGCCTCCGATGAGTCGGTCATAGATCCCCTGAACGCCGAACGAACGAACGCGCTTTTCAACCAGATATCAGCTTGCTCGAATCTGAACCCTGATCCCCAAAATGACCAGGATGGCAGCGAAGACGAAGACGAGTTCGACGCAGATCATATCATATTTGAGGGAAGTGTCGACCGAGGGGACGCCATCGAGGGCCTGCCGGGTGTATTCCAAGGCAACACCAGTGGGGGTTTACCACCCCCGCTGCCAGGAAGTTCGGGCTGGATAACAGCTGACAATGTCAACGAATTTTTCGATGAAGACGGAAATTGGATTGGCAATAGTGGCGCCAGTGGCGAGCTTGGCGAAGGTGCGGGTCGCATTCGTGGCCACGACGAGGTTGAACCAGATGGGATGAATGGTTATGAAGAGGTGGAAGACGCCGACACAAAGCGACCCCGGACCGAATAGTTACCATGATCCCCCGATAGAGTAGACGATTTACCTGGTATTATAATCTGTCTATTCGTCTACAGACTTGCAGGACGAAATGATGACGTACCGAGACGATGCTCAGATTTGATGCGCCAAGTTTCGAAGAATTGAGTCTTGGTATGACCCCTTTCGTTAGCTTATACGAAAACTGTGTCTAGCGTCTTCATTCTAACTTGACTCAGTCGGCTGGACCTTCTTGACTGAGTTCTCACCAGGTTCATATGAGCACAGTCTCACGTGGATCATGAGCAGGAAGACTCTGTTTGAGTCAACGAGACACTTAGGCCAGAAAAATAGACACTGTCTTAAAACTATATACACGAACCAAGAATAATATCTGCTGTTCACACATGCTTCGCCCAATCTCTGCTCGATAATGAGCTCCTCGAAAACCTCTCGCCACCGTTATATAAAAAAAAAAAACCCCTCTCGGAGCCTGGGTGCCCTGGTCCCTATCACATTAACTCGGGCTTGGGCATATCATCACGCCACCATCTTGTTCGAAACTTCCGAGATGGCTTGTAGGTTATAACCCCGACTTTCCCGGAGAATCTGCCGGGCGCGGTCGAGATCTTGTTCGAAGCTCTCCGCCACCGTGCTGCCTCGCGATCTTCTAATACTGCGCCTAGGAAGTGTGATCTCATTTTTCGTGCTCGTAGTCCCACTTCTGACGGAGTAGTCCCCCGCGATTTCGACCGCCACTGTTTTCTTCTCATCCTCATTGTCAATTTCCCCGCTCCCAGCATCGTATTTCCTACTCTCAGCAGAATCGCGCTGGCCCTCGTCGTTTCGATGATTTAGACGGGCTCCTAGCGAGAGATAGTTTCTCGTACCGCCGCCGGCCCCTTTCTTGCCGGGACTGAATCCTCCGCCTCGCAGTGCCGGAAGGGTGGGGCTCGTGATCTCCATGTCACCGCCAACATTCGTCGTAGCTGTGCTGTATCCGCTGACGCAGCTTACCTGGCTATTCATGCGGCGGAGCTCTGCCACGGCGCTCGTGACCCGCATCGCATGCCTGCCTGACGCTGTCAAGGCAGAGTGAAAAGGGACCAGCGGCGCCAGCCTATCCTGCCCGTCCTCATCCTGCGAGTACGCCGATTCGCAAGAGAAGTTGCTGACGTCGCCGAGACTGATATCGCGGATTGGTTGACTGCGGCGGAGCGCGTCTTCCATCGCATATCCCATACCCGCAGGGCCATTCTCCATGCCGGAGGGCACTAAAGGACTGACGATGTCGGTCTCTATCGGAGACTCGGATACCGCATTGTTCAAGCGTTTGTGCGCGGACCGGAATCCGCCTGGGTTGCTTCCCATCACCCATTCATCCGCGCGGCTCTCGGTTGAGGTCGCGGGACTGATCTCCTCGTTGCTCTTCGTGGGCGACGCCTCGGTGGGCGCCACCGTGAGCATCGTGGTACTGCTCAGCCGCGCCAGCGCCTGCGATCCCTCGACGCTATTGCTGTACCGATAACCGTCGTGCATGTACGATAGCCCGCTCTCCGATGCTGCCGGGCTCGCCTCCAGACTCGGGGGCTGGACCTGGAACCGTGCACTATAGTCGTGCGCGAGCGTCGGCGAGTTCGGGCCGGGCTGCAGGCGGTGCGGCGGGGGGAGAACGCGTCTGCGCGGCCGCGTTGGTGTCGGGCTGCCGGAGGCGCGCTCCGCCGTATCTGTGGAAGAGTGCGCGGCGTCGCCGGGCAGCTCGGCTGGTAGCGGGGAGAAGACCTGAGACAGACGCTGTGGCGACGCTCGCGTGGGCGTCTTACATGTGGTGAAGGGGTCTTCGGATGTGCCTTGGTGAGCTTGCAGCATGAATGTCGACGCAGTCGTTGGCGAGCTTCTAGCCGCTCGCTGATTCATGCCGTCTTCGCGTGCCGAAGCAAATTCGACGTGGCTTCGGGTACTATTCGGTGACATCTGTCCTACTGTGCCTCTTCGTGCGCGTGAAGGCCTAGGACCCTGGTTGATCTGAATATGTCCTCCGGTCTCTTGTCTCCGTTCAACATGTCCGATATCTGAATCTCCGTACGTCTGCGCGCCGTAAAAGGCTTCACCTGCCTGCCAGGCCCCGGACATGGCTGTTCCATTTACTCGGTCTTCTCTCTTAGGGTAATCGTCAAGCCTCAAAATCGACGGCGTGCCTTCCTCTTCACTGTAGACGGTTGAGAGTGCCGACGACTGATCGCTCACGGAGGAATACGACCGCTGGAGCAACGGCTGCTGTGGGTAAGAAGGAGTTTTCTGGGCCATGCGACTCGGGCTGGAGAGGGCCGTGTGCAGTCCGTCGCCCTGGGAGACGCGCCCAGAAGGAGTGACAGCCAGAGTCTCAGGTTCGGAAACCATCGATACCCGCGACAACAGCGATACTTGCGAGACGGATATCTGCCGTGAGTGAGTCCGCCTATGCGTCTGCCACGGGGCGGGGCCGCCCTGCGGCGGATCGTGGTGGATTATGGGACTGCAGCCTTCGAGTTCGGCGGGGGCGCTCTTCTGGCTCTTAGCTGGACTCGGCGGCATATCGTCCGGATGCGTGCAGCCTCTGCCGCCCTCCTGCTCCTGATTTGGGCGCTGTCTGCTCTGCTCCGGCAGTCTAGAAGAGGAAGAAGAAGTCGGCATCATCATCATCGTCTGCCTTCTCACGCTTGGATCTCCGTCTTGCAACCTCTCCGCCGTCCGTCGCAAAATGGCCTGCAGCTCTGCATCCGTATTCCGATGCTGCATCCCTGGACGCCTCTGTCCGTTAGCCCCGACGTCCACATACGGCACCCGTGCTCGGCCTGCCAACTGCTGTGCTGCGTTCATGGCTGCGTCGTTGTGGAACTGGGGATTTGGGAGAGCTGCAATGGGCTGCGGCCGCGGGCCAAGGATCTGAGGGTTCGAGGATCCGCCTTGGTGTAGGGATTGGCGGACGGGGAAGCGTGGTGCGGCTTCCATCTCGGCCCTGGACTCGCGCATCCCCTGCGCATTCTCAATGCTCCTCGTCTTCTGACCCTCGGGCGACTTTGCAAGCGGTCCGCTGGCAAGCTCGGCCCGCTGGCTGGTTTCAGTATAAGGCAGCGTGGGACTGCGCGCGAGCTCAGGCGCGCGATGTCCACGAAACGAGAGATGTCGACTGAGGGTCCGCGTAAGCCCGTTGCCCGTGAACCACCTCGATTTCTTCCCCGTATTCTTCTTCGGCGAGACCCGCGGGCCGTGAAGCGCGTCCTCGTCGATCCAGGACGTCTTCCGCCGGTTCTGGTAGATGGCGCGTCCGCGGTGCTTCTCCGGGGACCTGGAAGTCCGCTCCCCGTCCGCGCTCGTACTTCCGTGAGATCGACCCTCGTTCATACCGCCATCACTCCCCCCGTCCCCATGTGCGCCCCCGGGGAAAGAACTCCTGATGCTGAAATTCCTGGGATGCGAGAGCGCCGGCGGGAGATTCGGCAAGCTTAGGTGTCTCGCTGCTCTCATGCTGCCGTATCCCGCGTCGCTCCCTTCGGATCCAGTATCGTCCATCCCGAGGTATGCCGCACCGTCGCTGACCGTGCTCTTCTTCCGCAGCCGCCTAGGCAGGTTGATGTCCACCTCCTGCGGGAGCTGTCCGTGCTCCGCGAACGAGAGGTTGGAGAGCGGGCATTCGGCTGCGTGGCGACGCTCCTGCCGCTTCGCGAGGAAGACCATGAGGGGACCGACGAGGATGAGGAACAGTACCATCGAGGCCGCCGTTGCGATGCCGGCTATCGCGCCCGCTGAGAGCCCGCCCACCCCGGGCGCTGAACGGCTGGCCAGGCGGTAGATGGAGACGCCCGTGTCATGGGCTTGCGTTAGTGTGAGATCCGGCATCGTGTCTTGTCAACCCCGTCCAGCGATGGGGGAAAATATAGTCGTTTTTTCTCGATAATAAATGCCGCTGCGTGAGCTCTCGGAAGTGCCTTCACGGTCGAGGACGTGAATGTTGTGTGTGTCCTGCGTCGTCGATCTGCTGTCGTCCCTATGCTGTGCTCTACTAACCGTTTTCCCTCCCAAGGCGATTGTTGTCCATTCAGTGCCGTTTCGTCTAATATTCTCTCCTGTGGATATCCGCTATCACCCACTTCTTCTAAACTGGCTTACCGACAAGACTCTCGTGACAAGGACTGGAGAAAGAAGAGAGGAAGGGGAGTTCGGAGATGGCAAACCAAACATAGCACGTAGGAAGCTTCCAGGTCAAGACCAGCCGAGCGGCGGATGCGTACGAGCGGGAGATTGCGTAGATTCCAGCATCCAGCAGCTCACGAACCAAAACAAAAACAATCGGACGGGAAACGGTCTGCTTTCCGTCGCAGAGTCTGCGTAGGAGTACCAAGTACGGACAATGTAGCGAAGAAACGACGCCGGGGAAGCAAAACAAGAGCAATTCGTCTTGAATCACACGAAATTGGCAATATGGCAAAGGAATCCGTCCATCCAAATCTCGCTTTCATTTCCACTCTCTTCCCCTCGCCCGCAGGCACCTCCTCTTACTCGCCGCAGAGTAAATCTCCATGCTTCGAAACCGCCACAGCAACAGAAGGCCAGGAATGCGTTGTCGTGGGGGTGGGGTAGACGATAAGACCAGACTGGGCGGCCACATTCCTCCTTCAGCCCACCCTACTACTTCTCACGTCGATCCGGAGAGGCAGGCAGGGCCCTGAGACAAGACATGTAGTGGTGGGGAAGTGAGCGAGTGAGTCTTGCCCGTCATTCCCGGGGTTGGCACAGTTGCAGCGACGCCGAGATGCCCAAAGTATATGAGAAGTAATATCATGACATTTTTACTGGAATTACAGAACAATTGTATAGAGGCAGCATGTATCGTAGGAATACCTAGCTAAGTTATAAAGCTAGACGAGACGCTCGTGACGCACCAGGCACGGGGTCACACATATTAAAAACTCGGTATCTTATGGTTGATGTCTCCAGATTTTTTATTTATTGCGGTGCGATATGCTCTCGTAGAAGGCAGCCCGGAGAGAAGCATTTGCCAGAAGAGAACATAACCATCACTTCTTATATGGGACCCGGGATCAGGGCTACCTCGAGCACGAAAGCCCGGCACGTCATCCTATGCAATACCTTTAACCCCTGAAACTCAGATGCACTCTCCATCGGCAAATTTATCATAGAAAAGCATTTCATGCTCGAGGCTTGCTCAATTGAGGTCATATGCTTGTGCTCTTCCCAAAGAGTCCAGAATCAATCAACATGTACCGAAAAATTCCCAGGCAGAATCTAGTCGACCATGGGACACCATTTGTGTAATATCCCCCTACCTTTACTTATCGCCCAGAGTATCTTCACAGAAACAAATAGTAAACTTTGGATCGAATGCTCCATCAGTGGCCACGACGGCCATGGTTGTGGCGGTGTTGCAGGACGTGGTCTCGCTCTCTCTTGACTTTCTGCGGAGCGGGACCTGGTAGCGTAACGGTGGTGACACAATCCTCTGTCACATACACAACTGGTTGCATCCAAACGATTTCCTGCACCAGACCGTCGGTGTTGGTGATAGTCTGGGTGCTAACAACTTCATAGGATACGCCCGGCTCTGATGTAACCTGAGGTGCGGAAGTAGTGGTCGGCAAAGTAGATATAGAAGTAGAACTGAAGGAGGTTGTCGTTGACGGAATGTTGTCAATTGCGAAATCCGGGGTGGAAGGTGTGACTGAGGCGGTTGAGCTTAGACCCTCGATGAAGGCGCCGCCTGATCCGATTTGCGACGAAGGAGTAACCGCAGATGTGGATGTCGTGGGTGCAGTGGATGTAGTGGATGTAGTAGTGGGTGTAGTGGATGAAGTGCTGGAAGATAGAACCGTGGAGGATGAAGTACTGGAGGACGTGGTAGTGACAGGCCTGTTGCTTCCAATACCATCACCAATCAAGCTGGTAAGCTGGTCAAGAGGGCCACTTGGAGGGGTAGCCGACTCAGGTCCGTCTTGGATCTGAATGCCTCCTGGCAGCTGACTCATGATCTTAGCAATAGCATTTTCCGCAGTGAGGACCACAGGTGTCTTGAATTTGCACTGCCGCTGCTCGTCTTCCGAAAGCAGCGGTCCATTGCTAGTGAAGAGCCCACAGTCTGAGAGTTCCCCAGATTCATTGGTGCAAGTTTCAATAGCCTCTTGCAGGAAAGATTGATCCCACCCCGTCATGAAGTCACCGTGGTATCCAAAGCCTAAATAGAATAAAACGTCAGAAATCCTGGCGTCGATCATACTGGGCTTTCTAGATTAGAAATATGCAACTTACCAGTTCTGTCACCGTTTGACATGACAAATGAGCCACTTTTTCCTTGAAACTGTGCAGCGTTTGTGTCCCAAATGGTCTCAAAGAACATAGTGACAAGACGCTGAGTATGAGTGTTGGGGCAATTGCCATTTCCAACCAGATCAGGATAGGCAACATGCACCTTGTGATCTTCACTGTCCAGTTCACCATTCCAGCACGACGGGAACATGAGTTCCAGTCTGAGACCATCAGGGCAGTGTGCATCTGTGAAAGTTTTGTTTGGCATATAATGGCGGAACAGCGAGGGCTCGGCAGGTGCCTTGTAGTTCAAGCAGTTGAAACCAACAGCTCGCTGTTCCAGGTCAGACTGTCCAGTTTGCTTGAGCCCGGCCCAGTTAGACTGGGGTGGGTCAGGAGAGAAGGGATCTCCAACTGTGTAGTCACGGCGGTAGTTGCTTCCAGCGACCATTTGGAAGCCAGGCGGGAAGGCTGTGACATTGTCGCCACGGATTAAATAGTAGCTACAGACAGGTTAGTTGCTATCTGTACGGAAATATATATAATCTCAGATATACAAGAGGAAGATGAGGCGGCTAATACAATATTGGCTATGCCGTATCCCACATGTTTGGCACAACCTGAAAAGAAAGAAAGTAGTAGGGCAACCATCGCAAATAAGGAGATTGTAACATACGCAAGCATTCCACCGACTTGGGGTACAGGCGAGAACTCTCCCGTCTGAGAGTCGAGGAAGTACATGGCTGGGGTCCAGTAGGCAGATTTGTCCTGCTTAACAGCGCACGATGTGCAGTCGCCATTGACAAGATCATCGTAGGTTGCACTAAGACCAAAACCTGGTAGAAGGTGTGAGATATTCCATCCTCAGAAAGCGGGCTGTGAAGATTTGGAGAGAAGCTCACCTGAAGATCCATGGACAGCGTGGGCATGACCAGAGATCTTATTGAAGTCAACAATAGGATCCATGCGAGCAACCCCGGTGCTACCACGGCATTCCATACGCCAAAAAGCCTCAGTGACAGAGGACATGCCAATAATGGCAAACGCAACCAGAGTTTTTGGAGTCATCGTGAAACCCGGTGACGTAACTAATGCTTCGATGTGGTCGAAATACTGGATTCGTTTGTTCTCGGAGTCGGCAGTTTCTGGACAAGACCAGGTCCAAACTACAACGCGTGCTTTGAGTTTGGTTGCGAGATATCTAATGGAGGACTCGAATGTGTTGCTTCAACAAGACTAGAGTAGGTGAATCTATTCGCACTAGAGCCTTGTCTAGATTGGTATGGTCAGTCGTATGCGGGCGACGTGAAGCGTTCTCGATGGTTATAATGAGTGTA
Organism: Nemania serpens; assembly: GCA_022578855.1. Taxonomy (NCBI): domain Eukaryota; kingdom Fungi; phylum Ascomycota; class Sordariomycetes; order Xylariales; family Xylariaceae; genus Nemania; species Nemania serpens. The sequence goes on from MU396697.1 coordinate 431,807, forward strand.
TCTACCCTGCTTCACCAGTTTGGTGTGTTAGATGGTATACTTCTGTCTTTTCAATTGTTGCTGACTTCCATATAACCATCAATGGGAGTCCTGTTGTTTGCGAGAGCCAGCGCAGATACTCGGCCCGCGCAAGTTGAATGCACAAGACAGTAATGACCTCCTTGTACTGTCCAACTGTTTGCGCACCAAGTCTATCGAGAGGTAGTTGGCGGGTATTGGGCGTCAACGAGTAGGGAAGGTCCACGTCAAGGGAACGAGTACGCGATTGTCTGATATCCAAGCCTACTGGGCGCCAGCCCCTTCTGGCGTGAATAGGTACTGGGTGAAGGCTTGAAGTTAAGGCAGGGCCTGGTTAAACAATCGAGAATTGAAGTGAATGTGATCAACACAGACCAAGGTGAGGTAGGGAACGAACTGGCCAGCAATCTTGAACTACCTGATATCGACGCCTGGACTGATGGTCAAGATCTGGTAAGGAGCGTGGCGACAGGAAACTGTCAAGAGTGTTGAGGGAATGACCGGTTGGAATGTGGAATGTGGAACGTGGAACAACGAGGTGGTGAGCGATGGGTAGAAGGGAGAGAATAAAGAGGAGAGCACTTCGCAATGGAGGTACTGAAGAGGATTAGACGCTATGGCGTTGTACCTATACAGGAGGCAGGAGGAAGTTTTAGTGGGCTCCAAGTCACTTGGGACTGTGTGCAGGTAGCGTTCCTGGCTCGAGTACCTGATGGCGGGATCTTAAGCCAGGGCCCCCACATATATGTATACATTAAGTACCTAAGGTACTCTATTGCCGAGGCAGGGCAATTTAGAGCATTCAGTACCTGCCAAGGTACCTACCTGTTCCTAAAGTAACGACTACGGGTGTGCTAATCTGATTGAGGTACCCCACCTCTGGCAGATACATATCCAGCTGCCCAAGGTACTTGCCAATTGGGACTCCTGAAGAGGTTTGCTCTTTCCATCTACATCGCAAAGAACAAGCGGCCGGTGGCCTGCTTTGTTGGTTACCTCACAAGAACAAGCCAATCTCTGACAGACTACAGCTCACACCAAAAACTATATACATACTAATGAATTATACAAGAACATGCAATTTACGTTGTGAGATGTGCATTCATCGAGAGTTCAGTGGCATTATGGTCCTGGGAGAGGTAATACTTGCTTTTTGTTATACTTGAAATAAATTAAGGCCTACACTGAAGCATCCATATCGAGGAGCGACATCACTTCTGATTGGCTCTCTTGGTTTCAGGCACAGACGTTGGTTGTTGGTACCCCAAACATAGCTGCTTGATGTAGCGCCCACGCTGTACCAGGTACAGTGGCCTGCAACACCGGGAGTCGGCATAGAGGAAGCCACTGACGAAAGATGCCCCTGAATTGGCTCTTCACCACATGCTACCATGCATGCAAGACCTCCGTAGGTGCATCATACATTAGGTATGTAGGTACAACTTACCTATGTGCAGCGGATGCAACAGTACATGCATGTGCACCGTGGATGTATGATGGTGATTTGCGCCGTTCCAGTTGCAGACCTTCGCACATGTACGCGCTATGGCTCCCTCCTATCTCTGAATCGCCAGCAAATCACTCAAGCACCTGCGAGTTAGTTGCTCACTAGGCCTTCCTAAAAGATAGGTAGGTACTTACCAGACAGCTACTTAGGCTGCCCCTACTACAGTACACTACATGCACTAGAATCCTATGCTATGGATCTATGACGATCCAGTAAGCTCAGCGATTCTTTCCTAACTAGGATATCTGATAGTCAAGACAGTAACTAGAATAAGGAAGGCCAACCAAGCCCGAAGTTGGCTTTGGGAACCGTTCTGCGCCTGTTCTGTCCTAAAAGGCACCAGTGAGGGCACTTAATGCGTCACAGGAGAGATTACCTAGCGCAGCGCGAACATCTTCTCCTTTACCAGTGCTTGTCAAATTATGAGTTGCATATCGCAATGTTTGCAAATTTGTTAGTTGCCACTTTGATGTGCCCCTTTTGAATCAACTACCTGCTGAACCGTGCTGCTAAACAAACATTGTAATGCTCCCGCCTCCAGCTTTCCTGGTTGTCGGGATACCTAAGTACCCAATACCTACATGTTACCTAATGTAGATAGGTCGCTTGAGTAGGAGGTAGGAATACCGGTACCTACCTACAACTGGTAGGTAGTGGGGATAGACTAAGAGCGACCCCTGGGCCTGAAATCTGTTTCGGAATTTTTAGCTCGTCAAACCAAACTCTATTCAGCCAATCAGATACGTTTGCGGAGCTATATGATTGCTATGTTCGGAAACTTGCCCCGTGACAGCTAGGGCCAGATCTGAATAAAAGCTCAAATTTGACCTGTATTAAGGACTTTCAATGACAAGGATGTACATCGGTACCTGGTATTATACTGTAGAGGCAATTGCTGTCTCAACTGGCGATGGATTACCTATTACATACCGATCATAAGGACAATATCTCATCCAGTCAACAGTCAACATGGTATACGGTAAGATGGGCACTACCTATCTCAATTTGGGCCCTCATTGCAATAAGAGCTTATGAGATGACAAAGACGTTGGCACGCAACTCTAGTCTTTACCGCTGCCTGATTGCCTCTTGCCTTCAACCACACCGTAGGATATCACAGGTTTCCACCGTGCTACAACAATCACCGCTCTATCTCGGTCAATTGTGCCACTATGATCTTGTGGCCGAACCTATAAACTATCAGCCATATGCTCCGATGGTTGGACAGACCAGGGCACAATATCCGTGCTTGCTGTGATACTCTCGCTCCAGCCATTCAGATCGAATATAGGGGGTCGCATGATTTCGCGATAATAACTCATGCAGCATTAGATAATTCTTGCCCCTGGACTGTAATGCCGTGTAATCTAGTATTACCAATGGAGATAATCCCGACGTGATTCATAAAATGAGAGAGAGACATTTTAGCTGTTCATCGGCGAATTAATCCCGAGATTGGTTGTCCACTCTCCCGTCGCTCTTCCGTGGTCAGTAAAACCTCTGCTCTCCAACTCACGAAGCGGGTATTACCTAATCAAAGGTCCACGGTAGGTACGTACCTAGCCAGGGACTGGATCAGCCACAACAATGAGTCTAACCAGCCACATACTAGCCTCCAACTGCATTAGCATCACTAGCCACACTTTTCGATACCTAGTTGAGATGCCAAGATCGGGCAGGATAAGGTAAGGCGGCCCAGGGTCTAATTGTCAACCACCAAAGTGCACCAACAAACGAATCCCACGTGGGCACGGGCAACATGCCTGTATCTCTCAAAAATCGCGATACCCCTTGATACGCCGACGCGAATAACGATACGGGAAACTGCATGTCAGCATGGACGATCTTTCTGGTTTGGACTGGTCTGCGGCCAACTCTGCAAACGGGAATGGCAACAAGCCGCCGCCTATGAATCCGATGAGCCCACCGGTGCTCTATCCAGCACTACGCCCGACCCCTTCACCGCAGCCCTCCGGTAGGTCGACGCCCTTGTCTACGCAGATATCGTCGGGCCCGGCTTCGAAGCCTGCCGCCTCGAAGACGGCAGCCGACAGCTTTAGCAACCTAGTCAACTTCGGCAGCACAAAGAACAACGCCAATCTAAGTCTCCGAGAACGACAGGAACAGCTCGTTGCAGAGAAACGCCAAAAGGAAGCGGAGCAGAGGCAGAGGCTACAGTCGCAGTATGGAGGTGGTCAGTTTTGGGATGCGATAGGCCAAGGGTCGGGTCCCGTCTCACGAACAGTGTCTCCAGCTGTCCCGCCTCCCGGTGGCGCAATCGGAGGCACAAACGGACAGCAGAAAGACGACGACGATGCCGATCTATTTGCGGCCTTCCAAAAAGATACTAAGGTGGACAACTCGAGCCACTATCCGCCACCAATTCAACCACTCTCCGGGACGAGCACGCCTTCGAGTGCCGCCAAACTCGATCTATCCAGCGCCAGCGCATGGACTAACACCCCCGCATCTGGTGGAGGCGAGCTATACGATGACGATGACGATCCGTTCGGCCTCAATCAGTTGAAGCCCAAGCCTCAGCCTCCCGCTCAGTCTCGGCCTCAGCTCCAGCCCCAGCTTCAACCGGCATCAGACGCAGGAGATGATGATGATTTCCTTGGGGACCTAGGCAAACCTGTAGAAGAAGTTCGGCGGAAGGTGCAGGCAGTCGAGTCGACACGACAACCCGGGAAGCCAATTGATGATTCCGATTCGGAGACCGAGCCTGAAACATCATCCGGTCATCCTGGTTCGGATCCATTTGACAAGGCTATAGCCGAATTGGTAGATATGGGATTTACGGTCGCGAATGCAAGACGCGGTCTAACGGAGAGCGGCGCTGGGCTCAACGTGCAAGCTGCCGTCGGCTGGCTATTGGATGATGCCCATAGACACGCTCGTCAGAAGCAAAACTCGCAGGATACTCCTTCCGAGCACACAAGTAGAGAGGGTAGTCGCCCTAGGGACAATCGTGGAGCTGCATGGGCGAGACCTAATGACGCTGAGGCAACGCCTCCTCGTGGAGCCACACAATCGCCGGCCCAGCTTGACGATATCTCCAGGAAAGCTGCGGCTGTGGGCTCAAGTTTATTCAAGACAGCGAATTCGCTTTGGAAAACGGGGCAGAAGCAAGTGCAAAAGGCGGTGGCCGACCTTCAGCAGGATGGCGGTGACCCAAACCAGCCAAAATGGATGCGCAGCGTACAGCAAGATCGGCTACCGCCTAGGAGAGAAGCACCTCCGACTGCTACCGATGAGGCTCTAATGCTCGAGTCCGGACGACGGCCCGAAAGGCAAACATCTCAGCATGCCTCGAACGGGCACAACAGTCCCCGTGACCACATCCCTGCCCTACCATCTCGGCCACCTGTTCAGTCACCTGCCCCTAGATGGCAACAGTCTGTCTCGCCAGGTCCTACAGACCCTCGAGCGAGATTAAAGAAACAGGGGGTAGAAGAAGAAAGTGCGCATGCATACATCAGTCCAGCCAGAAGGAAGAAAGCTACACCACAGCCGGCACAAAATATTGAGCCCGATGGTGATCTTCTCTTCAGCTCCTCAACTCCTCCACCTCTTCAGGCGGGGCCTCAGCGCTCCGCACAACCTTCGCCAGCACCCAAGTCAGCACCCAAGTCAGCACCCAAGTCAGCGTCACAAAATTTATCGAGACCGATAAGTCCTCGGCCCCGTGCGCCAACGAGAGAAATACCAGCACTCTCTTCATCCGTCTTACAAGCGTCTACCCGCTGTCGTTTAGATGGAACAGCACATTTCAAACGCGGTGACTACGATGCTGCACACACAGCATATACTAATTCACTATCCGGCATACCACAAAATCACCCAATCTGCATTGTTATTCTCACCAATCGGGCGTTAACCTCGCTAAAGACTGGTAGTCCTAAGCAGGCGGTTAGCGATGCTGATAGCGCCATCAACATCATTGGCCCTTCGCAAGGCGAGGGTGAGAACGTTATGCTAGGTGATGGTGAATCGCGCGACATGAAAGATCTATATGGGAAAGCTCTTAGCCGAAAAGCGGAAGCCCTCGAGCAGATGGAGAAATGGGCAGATGCTGGAAATGTATGGCAACAGTGCGTTGAAGCGGGGGTCGGTGGTTCGAACGCAGTCGCCGGACGACAGCGATGTCAGAAGGCTATTGCGCCGAAGCCGAAGCCAACGCCACGACCTACCCAAGCGCCAAAACCTCGTCCGCGACCCTCTCCTATGTCTGATCTTGGACCTCAAAAGAGCTCGGAGGCCGTCCAACGACTGCGAGAGGCTAATAAGGCTGCCGAAGCTGCTGATGATGAGAAGTTTGCGCTTGGGGACAAGATCGATGCTCGCATCAGTGCATGGCGAGACGGGAAGAGGGACAATCTACGAGCACTCTTGGGTAGTCTCGACCAGGTCTTGTGGGAGAATAGTGGCTGGAAGAAAGTGGGCTTGCACGAGCTGGTGATCGCTAATAAGGTCAAGATCCATTATATGAAAGCTATCGCAAAATGCCATCCTGACAAGGTGAGTATTAACCACGCTTTCTTGACTCACAACCACGTGTTCTAGCTATGATGCTGACCGCAATGCTCAGCTTCCTCAAGATGCAAGCACCGAGACACGGCTGATTGCCGCCACTGTATTCGCAACTCTCAATGAGAGTTGGGACAAATTCAGGACCGATAACGGATTATGAGTAGCTTGGGAATATGGTTATCGAAATGAATGTAGATATGATGATAAACGACGCATTGACGACAAGAGATACCAGGCCTAACAGGCTTATGCGTGGTAGGTATATTTGTAGATGAGATATCCCTACGGGCCCCCCCGACAATCTAGACCTCATCAGACCTAAGACGACGTTGTGCGTTGCTGCCAGTGACATATTGTCAAGGGTCCTCAGATTATATAGAGAAGGATGGTTCGTGGTCCTTCATTCCTGTCCACCGTCATAACTTGTTCGTATATCCCTACCTGGCTAGCTATTACTCGGTGTAGACATGCCCAAGAGTCTGAAGAGATTGCCATGCAAGCATGCTTTTGTTATCAACTTTGAGGCATCCCGTTTGATGAAGAGTTTAGCAATAGGACGTTTCCATTGCCTAACATTCAGTCGACAGTGTAAATCAATTCCCTGGTAGGTTTCTCTGCTCATCCTAAGATAGCAAGAGAAAAGTCTTGACGAGTAGGTGGTAAGTAGCAAGTTTGGGATTTATAATATAACCTACCTGTGATGGTAAGCAAGTCTGTCAGTGTAAGGATGTGTAGGAATAGCTCTCGTGGGGCCTACTCTAGTATCTTGTTTCTGCCCACCTGTTGGGCGGTGCCGCAACCAGTACTGTGGCAATGCTGACTGCTACGTCCTTCATATCAGTGCTACGGCCCACGTACCGTGTTCACGGTCGTTCAGGCAGCCTCGCTTTTGAGAGCTGGGATTCATTACCGTCCTCGGGCCTCATTTCTCTCGTGCAAGTAGACTCTATATCGACGCGGAGTAGCACATAGTGCTGTCGCGTGACGGGGGAGACGGAAATAACACTTGGGCGCGAGCTGACTCATGCCGGGATAGAAGCTAATTACTGGCTGCAGAGGGTCACAGCAGATCTAAGTTAGGGCGCTAGTGAAGCGAATAAGGCGAAGTCTTCGTACCTTGCAGAAATGTCGAGGGCAACATGCAGAGCACCTTCTATAAAATACCCGGGTTAGGCACAACTATAGCTCTTCAGTATCCATTGTGGGGGAGGGGGGGGGGGGAGTATGTGGCGATTCCGCCGACGCAGGAGTGTAGACAAAATCCCAGTGACTAAGGTACCTACTGGAAAAGAAAGAAAGAAAAATCCCCTTCAATTCGTTTCTCGCACTGAAGAACCCTTATGCTACACCTTGGGAACTCCATAACAGATCCATACGTAATCTCCCAACGGTCGGAATCCACATCATTGCCTCTCCAGAGCCTCTCGTCAAGAGAGAGCAGTTATTCTTCGTTGGGCTACGGATTTCCCAATAAGGTAAACCGAGAGGCTACGATTTTCCACCTTCTCCCCGGTAACCCATTGTTCGGCACCCGCTAGACTAAGCTTGCGGGGGAAAGCCAGAATCTGGGGTTAGACTTGCCGACTTACACTAGTATAACAGCAAGATCTCAAGCCGAGTGTTTTGTAATGGGAGTAGCTCCATGCAGGTCAGAAGTTGAGCTGCATCATCCCGGACGCCTCGTTCATCTGTGGGATTTTTGTCTTGCTTGCCACTCGGCATTGGTTGCTATAATTCTACTAGGCAGTGTATTCTTGTACGGTGTGCCCCTTGTAGATAAAGTCGTTGGTTTTCCGATCGTCGGCGCGATCGTCGGAGCTATTTGTATTGATTAAGTATCTTTTACCTGTTAGATAGGCACCGATGAGCTCGGCACGTGTTTATAGCAGCTCTTTACCAAACCATATCGTATTTCGGACTGATTAGGCAGTCCCAAGCTCTTTAGCTTCCACAATACACGATAGCCTTCATAGTCGTGCTCCTCTCGCTTCTCGCAGTACTCTGAACATGGAAAACAAGGTTGTTATTCCGACCATCCATGGCATGTTTTCTTTAAGGTTTCCTAGCCTACTAGAGGCCATTCGGGTAGCGTACAGTGCTTCGTACGCTTGGAGTCATGTAACCTTCAGGGATCATGCGCGTGCCGGTGGAGATATTGGAACGGCGGTCAAATTACGGCCAACCGGATGGTCCAACCGTCCACCCTGCTCACGCCCTTATCTCCACCACGCCGCGTCCGGCCCTGAAGGCATCCCGTTACGAGGATAGATCGGCACTGCAACGCCAAAGGCTTGGGATTTGGGGGGGTCTTGGGTCAACGTACAAAGTATAAGAGCAGCAATTGATCTACCAATTCAGAATTATGCACTTCCATACTCGGTAGACCTATCGAATTACTCCCAATCAGAAGCCCTAGACATTTAGATTTTGGGGGATATTCAGATTGCACGGAGACGACACGGGCGCGAATTGCGGCGATCACAATGGGCAAGCCGTTCTTTGGCCTCCGGGGCCAGGCCCTCAACTACGCCGTGGGTTTCGTCGCCGGGTGCGATTTCTTGCTCTTCGGCTATGGTAAAAAAAGCCATTCGACCTAATTGTATAGCATGTCGAGACTAATCAAGACGTTACAGATCAGGGTGTTATGGGCGGCATCTTGACGATGCCTCAGTTTCTCAACGTCTTCCCCTCCATCAACCCCTCCGACCCAGCCATCGCGCATGACGAATCACTCAAGGCGAAGCGATCTGAGACGCAAGGCATCGCGGTCGCCAGCTACAACCTGGGATGCTTCCTCGGCGCCATCATCAGCATTTTCATTTCCGACCGCCTCGGCCGGAAGCGGATGATCATGCTGGGCACCAGCATCATGGTTGTCGGCGCCATCCTCCAGGTAAGCTCGCCAGAGTCATTTTATTCCCCTTTGAGGCAGGTTTTGGGCCCCCATCACTTCTGCATGCTCTCGAAACATGGGCTGAACCCCTTCCCTATCTGGCAGTTACTGACTCTAACATGTGTAATAGGCCTCGGCGACCACTCTCCCTCACCTCATCGTCGGCCGCATCATCACCGGTCTCGGGAACGGGGGTAACACCTCGACGGTGCCGACCTGGCAGTCTGAGACCTCGCGTGCGCACAAGAGGGGCAAGCTGGTCATGATCGAGGGTGCCCTGATCACGGGCGGGATCACGCTCTCGTACTGGATCGACCTTGGTTTCAGCTTTGCGCCCGGCACCGTCGCGTGGCGGTTCCCGCTCGCCTTCCAGATCGCCTTCTGCTTCTTCATCCTGGCCTTCGTCTGGGGCCTCCCCGAGTCGCCGCGCTGGCTCATCCTGAAGAAACGGGACGACGAGGCGCGCGAGGTCCTCGCCGCGCTGGCCGACAGCACCGTCGACGACAAATATGTCCAAGACGAATTCCTGGCTATCAAGGAAACCGTCTTGGAGATGCAAAAGGGCAAGTTCTCGGATCTATTCAAGATGACGAAGGACAGGTTAGTGACGTTGCCGTGCCGTGGCTACTGCGGCCAGAGCAGAGGCTGACATGAATGCATGACAGAGAATTTCACCGCACGCTACTCGCTTATGTCAACCAGGTCTTTCAGCAAATTACCGGTAAGGGCAAACGGCTAGGTGTTTGCGCAAGCGGCCAACAGACGCGATGCTAATCCCGCCGTTCACAGGTATCAACCTCATCACCTACTACGCGGCGGTTATATACTCCGGACTGAACCTAAGCGGGTTCCTCTCCCGACTCCTCGCCGCTCTGAACGGCACAGAATACTTCATCGCCTCCTGGCCAGCCGTCTACCTCGTCGATCGCGTCGGGCGCCGCAAGCTCATGATATTCGGCGCCGCCGGGCAAGCCGCCACGATGGCGGCCCTTGCCGGCGCTGCCTCGCTGACGGGAGGAGACGATCCGCCCAAGGGAGCCGCGATCGCCGTCATCGCGCTGCTGTTCGTCTTCAACACGTTTTTCGCCATTGGCTGGCTCGGCATGACCTGGCTCTACCCAACTGAAGTGGTTTCAACTAGGCTCCGTGGCCCCGTCAACTCGTTGTCGACGTCAGCGAACTGGATCTTCAACTTTCTCGTCGTCAGTAAGTAGATCATTCAGGCGGATCTCAGAGAAAGAAGGAAAAGGAGATGGAGATGGAGAAGAACCCTAGCCATATTTCCTTCATGGAACAAGTAACGCTAACCAAGCACGCTACTTACCTACTAGTCATCACCCCCATCGCCTTCAACAGCATCACCTACAAGACGTACATCGTCTTCGCCGTCATCAACGCCTTCATGGTCCCCTCGGTCTACTTCTTCTACCCCGAGACGGCATACCGCTCGCTCGAAGAGATGGACGCCATCTTCCACAAGGTGCACGGCGCCAAGGGCTTCCTCGACGTCGTGCGCGTGGCGAGAGAGGAGCCCCTGCGCTATGGCAGGGACGGCGAGCTACTCATCGCGTACGACGAGACGGCCGAGCACAAGTCTCACCTGCCTGGGGCTGCTCAGACCTCGGAACGGAGTTCCGACATCGCCGTCGAGAAGGGGAGCGTCGTTGTCTCTTGAGAGGAAAGTCCGCGGTGGTTTTTTTTTTCTTGGTCTGTCACGTTGTGAGCGCGCTGTCTAGTGTACGGACGGTTGAGGCAGGCTATATCGAGCCGGCGTGTTTATATATGTATATCTCTTCTGGATACCCAACATGGTTTTCACGTCAGCAATCCAATGCAACGAAAACGAATCAGCGTGTACGGCGGTAGTCGCTGGGATTTATATCTCGTATATCACCTCCCTGCAGAAAGTAGGTACCCCCCAAGTAGGCGCTCATCAACCTTCGGAGCCGGACCTTTGGAGTTGTAGTCGTCGTTCGTCCGAGACATATACTCTGTGTTGGCTCAGCATTTAATTAAATTACCAGTTCGTTACCTATGTCGACCGATTAGAACCGTAGCCAAAAACATCTTTCCAACACCAAGATTCTTGTCCCCCAAATTCTATATCGATCAAGTACCCTGCAAGAGCTGCGCAGCAAAATACAGTAGTCAACATAATCGAACAGTTCAATAATCCCACGATGATCTCCTTGCCAGGAAGGATGCCGTGATACTGGCACCCCAGCCAATTAGTGACCACTCTAGAGCAACCGGAAAATATGGCGGTTGAATTGGCTCTTTCGGTATCTATACCGCAAGCGCATAATTCTGCAGTCCATCCTCTGTTCCTTATAGCTATTTGTAGCCATTGTGGCCATTGTCTGACGGAGGTGTGGGGAAATCTGGTAGGAACAGGAGACCAGTGCTTCTGATACTTCTGATAATACGGAACTATAAGTAGATTTACTTAAACCTGAGAGCTAGAATGGATCTATATTATTAAAATATAAGCTTCCATTTGCTTAAGGCGAGTAAAAGTTATGGTTTATAGAATTTCAATTTATACACGTACTCCAGGGACTTACCAGTAAGCACTTCCCAGAGATTTAATCATAATAAATAAGATTAAGTACTGAAGAGTTAGCAAGTAAAGTAATCTATTCGGGAAGACTGGCTAAAAGCTAGCTCTATAGTATAATTCAAAGAAAGAATCAAGGCACTAAAACGGAGCATGCCATACGCATAACCGCACTCTGGAGACCTCATCAGACACTTCACAGAGATTTGAGAGAATTGTCAAATAGATCACTTTCGAGGGTATTCGCAAGGGGAAAGAGTCTATTCGCGAGCAAGAAGTTAATAATACAGAAGACGAAGAGGATAGCTAAATATATAGAAAATCAACGAAAAAAATCAAGGCATACCCCCTGGGGTGGCTGGAAACTGGTCACTAGTCAAGCCACTAGGTGGCTTGCTCATCGCCCTACTTCAGCACCCCCTCGCAATAGCCAGTATTTTTTAGGACTGCAAGCTGCAAGTAGCTTGTCCGTCCGCCTTGCTTCAATATTAAACCTCGGTTGCGTTTGGATTCAACTCCAAGTTAGGTTCTGTGCTAAGCTGTTACACGCCTGATTGGACTAGCTGTAGTAGCCATAGTAATAGGTCTGCACTCATCTGAGGCAGATTCCAGCTTCGCATTACTCATAGGTTGGACATCATCAGCCGGGTTCTGCGGGGCCACCACAGTATCCAGGCGGCTGAGAACGGGACGTGCTAGATCGGTAATGTCGAGGCCAGCGAGAGGTATGGTGGGTTTAGTGGTCGGAATTTCATTGGTGCAGTCCGACCATTCGTACTCGCCTCGCTCCTCATGCGCAAGTCGATGTAGCTGGAGACTCGTGTTGCTAACCCACTCCAGGTGGGAATATTGCTTGAAATTGCGATGCTTATGAAGGTACTCGAATAATGGTTCGAGAGAAAACGAGAGACATATAATCAAAGCGCCCAGTATATATGTAAACAACAGTCCAAAAAAACTAAAGGATGTGTAAGCTGAGCTTCGGATTTTCTAACAAGTTATTAAGTTAGCGACTCTGTTTTATTTTTGCTAGTTTTACTAAATAGTACCTGATTCTTGCACAAATTTCGTTCCTTATCATTCATCGGCGAGGATTGGAGTTTCTGAAACTCTGGGTTACTGGATCCTTGGGCAATATCAACAACTATCGTTAGTTAGCATGCGCTTACAGGATTGGAGACGAATCCCTCAGAGAACTTTGCTCAAGTCTCAAATAAGAAAGGAATGTCGAGACCAAGAAAAGACCAGAGAGGGTCCTTCCACGTACTGCAGGCCGGTTAAACTTTTGACGTTAATGAATCAAGCGCGGTGAAAAACAATACACCGCTTGCAAGGGATAAGAGTAGTATACTTACCATGATGCCTGCGTAGCAGCGAGTACCGTGTTCCACCATTGGATGACGTCCAATTGCCACTGGTTATCGGGCAGTTCCCATTGAACCCCATTCTGAAAGCGCGATTGAGATGATAGTGATTGGGCTCCCGAATGTCCGATATAGGATGAGAGAAAAGCAGGGTAGCCAGAGGTTATTAACAGAGGCCAGATCAAGCGAGTTCCAAGCTCTGTAGGTGAAGAAGGCCTTAACAACATTAAGTCGTCGCCTGTCAAGTTAAATAAAGGTGCAGCTTTATCGATTGCATCACGGTAGCCAGCCAATGGACCGCATGAACGGTTTTGTCGATATGCGGAACTGCACCACTGCCATTGCTGAACGCATCCTATAGCAGAGGCTGCAACGCTTGGGAGATAAGATCGTCGGGAGCCGGCCAATGCCGTCCAGGTTAATGGATTACCGGGGCTGGTCGCTCGATACCAGTCGTCATTCATTCGCTGACTAAATACAACTCCGTTGCCGGATAGAAACGCGAGTAGAATGTCGCCATCTGACCGCGAAAGTTCGGGAATAGGAATGAATGCTCCGGGAATAGGTTGGCCGTCGAACGTTTGGGATTCGGTGTTACTAGTATATAAGATTAGGTGAAAAAGTATCAGGTCTTAAGAGCACTTACTGTAATATAAAGTTCAAGCCCGCTAACGCTCGGGTTTTGTTGGGATATTGTAAGTCAAGAGACTCGACCTCGTAAAGAAAATCTCTTTTCGATGGATTACCGAGGGAACTAGTATAAGTTGTCCCATAATGGTATCTAGTCCAGTTCCCATATTGTGTAGCAACTTGACTTGTATAGCCGTCGGTCTTTAACGGTGCGCAATGCAAAACAAGTCTGTATGCAAATCTTTGATCTCGCGGAGTATTCAGACCTAAGTCGTTATTACTATCAATATATCCTGTATCTAAGCGTAAAGTCGCCTCTTGGTTCTGGCAGATACGATCCTGAAAAGGACAACTCGAACTGTTATTCATAACAGTTGGTAGGCGTTCAGTGACAAACTTGTTACATGCCGCTGTGCCGGGCGTGTTGTAGCATTGCTGAGCATAGTTTGCCGCATCGCTTAGCTTCTCAGCGTTGTAACGCAAGCTGGTGGCTATCGTTTCCGTCGTGATATTGACCACTATTGGCCCGCAGTTATCACCACTGATCAAGACTTCATTACCTACGGCGGTGGAAATGCTGGAAGAAAAACCACCGGCGATAGTAAAGCCAGCTAGACAAGCGACAGACAGAAGGATAAGGGGCAAAAGGTGGACAGGTAGAATGGCTCCCTTATGTCGATACGCCCAGAGCATTTTCAAACTGACGAATAGGCCTGACTCGGGACTTGATGAGTTTCGTAAAAGGACTTGACGTTGGTGGTAGATGGCATCCCGAGGCCCGGCAGAAGAGTAACATCGATGAAGTACAAGACAGATAACTCTCCAGAATCGAGACGCGACAAACCCGATATAGACAGCCGTAAATGCAATAAGAAGATTTCCGTACAATGCAGAAGTCGTGAGAGTTGGTCCAAAGACTGAGCCGCGAGACCAGTTGGTCCACAGCCCAAGGTAAACAGCGCCCGCCATCAGTACAGGATGTAAGTAATAGATAGGAGTACAGGAAACTAGAAAGCAATCAAAAAATCCCAGCTACGTAAAGATTACCGTCACTTTTAAACATGTTAAGCAGGACTTAAAGATGGGCGCTGCTTCATTTGTAATTCAGTAACACCCAAGCCTATTTTAGGACCCTAAGCTGAAGCTATACTTGGAAATGGCGGCCACCCCCTTGGGGGTAGTGGATCACTGAAGAAAAAGGCCACATTGTGTGTTTCACCATGATCTGCCTCGCCATAGTCAATGCTGGCAAAGATTGGTACGGGGATGGTTCTATAATGCCTAACTGTAGTGGCGGCAGGATCTCACTCGCAAAGTAGAGTAACTGTTTAGGTCGCAGCTTGTGTGGACACTTGTTGGCCTCAACCGTGTGGCCTTATACGGGACGGAATCGCCACACCTAAGGGCCACGGCAGAGCACGCCGGGAGTGGGCACGTTTAATATTATATCTAACCGATCGATGATACCTCGGATTGAAAACTCATCGTAATGCGTATCTTACATCACAATGTCTCTAAAATTAGCTATCAAAGTTGCATTTGCTAAAACCATAGCTGTTAGGGACCGGGGCGTCTAGACCTAGCCCCCAAATAGAACGGTTAATGTTGTTTTAGGGGCCGGGGGAGGTGGTTGGGTTAAGATCCAAGATTGTGGATCCCTTTGTCCTGCAAAGGGGTGCGCTGTCCATGTCCATCTCGCGTTGGCTTTTTCGCCAGATACTTGCTTTACTTGCAGAGCTTCCCCATCACACCATGGCCTGGGAGGTAGCAGATCCAACCAAAGAATAGAAGCCAGAAGAAATGGGTTTCTGTTACTATATCAGTCGGGAGAAGCTCAAACATGTCAGGCAGTGATCACGACAAGTCTGGTCCTAGACCGTTTAACCTTCACTGTTTTATACTCCTTTTAATATTCGGTTTTATTATTGTTTATTTAATGATGTTAGATATAAAATACTACTTGTCACAGCCTCAGTGCCTAGTGCCTGTGGCTAGGACACCTAATCGGCTGTGATATCAGCTAGTGTGACTGCACGGGCGTTGAACGCCGGCATTCTCAATTTCTGTGCGGCCAGCGATGCAGATAACCTCTCGGGTGCGGACTAACCCTACGAATTTGATTGTTCCCGAATCATCCGGATTGGCGCTGCAACCGAAGATGGTCACCGGTTGGAGCAAGTTAACGACATGCACAACGTGGACTTCCTTTTCCCTAGTTGCTCCGTCGCGTTCCGGGACACTCCCCTCGGTTCATTCCAGGAATATACAGGGTCATCTGTGGCAACCGCCCTGACGGCCGGTCTAGCAGCACTGGTTTTGCATTGCGTAAGACTGGGCGTCATCATGAAAGAAAGCAGCGCTCATCCGACAACGCTACTGGATGCCGCCGACCTAGACGTTATTAAAAAGACCAGCAACATGAAAACTGTACTGACCCCGAAGCTCATAAATTCATCGAGGTATGGAACCGTTTTGAAGGCCCTGCAAATAACCTTAAGATGTAATTGGGGTACGTAACTTCGAATGTTATAATCGAACTAGCAGTAGGGATCGTTGCCTCCCAAAAGAAATGACAGCTATTCCTCATCTTAATAAACACCCAATCCTCTTTCGACTCGAAGATGCTTCCTGAGCGAGTTGCCGCTTCATGTAAGGGATTCTTGGCACCGGTGAACATGAGCTTCTCACCACCCCTATATTTTCTTCAGCACTCGAATCATGCTCTCATGATCGCAGATCATCCAGTTACAGTAGATTATTGCAATACAGCCCCATCAAGCCTCATTTCAAGCCCTTGTTATATAAGCAGGGCCTTAAACATGCGTTAACTTGATTAAGCTATAGCGGAATATCAGAGATCTCCCCTAAGGACACAAGGAATGTGAAATGCGACACTGCCATCAAAGTCACGGCTCCTAGGTAAGCTACGTGTGGTGACTAAGACCCATCGTCAAGGCTCAGCTCCATGCTTCCTAGTAACGTCTTTCTATTTGTCGCGTTCTTGTTCTAGCTATGCAATCTTATCTTCCAACCCTCTTAATTTCCGTGCTGCTAAAGTGTTAGGCGCCCTCTGTATTTTAATTGTGTTATCATTAACGATAATTAGTAGCAAAAGTTTATTAAAACGGATGTAGCGACAGCGAGTGGAATTATGTTGTAGAAGGGATGGTCTAGGTACAGGGCATTCACCGTGAGGGGTAGTCTTATAGGCACTGTCCACCGCACCTGCCACACGGAGCATGCTATACGTATAACCGCATTCTAGGAAATAAATAATCACGTGACCCTTGCTTGTGGCGCAAGGTGTGGCAATAAAACGGAGAGTACTTCGTAGGTACTTGTACACGGTACACCTGAGCGCGTCGGGCTTGTGTTATGGGGCGTTCCCATAGGTAGTTATTTACATGGTGGATCCCTGTCTGGTGGCTAAGCACCCTGTTGTAGCAAGTGGATCGCTGATGTGCCAAGGTGATGATCCTTGTATTGTATCTTTATGGTAGAATGACTTGTGAAATGGATGGAGGAGATCCGCCCTTGTACCGCTACAGGATTATACTTATGGTGGAGACCCCTGTGGGGTCACATGACATATCATGTGACACCTGTCCTCAGCCCTAGGCAGCACTTTCTTGTGGCTAGTTTCCAACCCTGTATTCTGACAAGTCTGGCGTTACTAATAAATGTGGAAAATAGGCGAGTCAGAGTGGTCCGCAGAGGTTGCGTAATCGTTCCACGTTACATCGAATGTGTAATTGTAATTGTCACCGAGATAACCGTCCTGAAGAGGCTGGATGGGCCAAGTGAATGTTCCTTTCTTTAACGAAGCATCCCCTGGTTATGTGATTAGAGAGAAAGTTATAAATAAACACATGCAGTAGTTTATAGCTAACTCACATTGCTCAGAAATTACTTCCTGGTTGTACCAATATCCGGGACTACCAAAAACAGGGCTAGGAGGTTGCCAGGTCAAAGAGTTGTTCACAGCTATTACGCTGATAAGGAGCAAGTCATTTCTTTGTTTGACTGGCTCCCATTCCACGACCAGCTTTTGGCCAATTTTGAAGCCTGCGCTGAAATCATTTTTCCACGTAAAAGTGAATGCATCAGCGGTCGCGGCCAAGCCGGCAATAAGAGTCGGGATCGCAAATAGCTGCATAGTCGTTGCTGATGGATAGCCGTACTGTCAACCACCCAGGTGCGAAATAGTAGAGCTTGATTGATATATGGAAAGAAAAAAACCAATGTGAGAGAAAATCCGCCCTTATATCTCTGTTTTTCTCGTTCGATATTTTTAACTATCTAAAGCCTGTGAAAGTCGACACGCGGTTGCTTACTAGATATGCCGTAAAGGCTGCGGCGCAGCCACTACTTTCCCTGCTTCTAGGCCCTATATAGCTAGGGCTGATAGTTCTAGTTTAGTTAGGCTGTCTCGCGTGCCATCCTTTGTCATCCTTCAAGGAAACGACTCTATTCATTACTATACACGCTAATTATGGAACATACGGCGTCGAGAAAGCCCCATTAACAGCAGCCAGGAGACTGGATTCAATAAGTCAAAGGGCATAGGGGCGTGTCTGGCTGTAAGAGCAGTTCCCACATCGGATAAATCTAGCTAACAGGCGCTGTAGTGTTCTCGTAGAGGCATGCTCGGGGACATGAACGGGATTCCTTCGATCAAAGAGTGATGGTATTGTGACCGGATTAAGGGAATGAGCCGTGAGGCGTCTACGCCCGAAATCCCATTTTTTTAAATCTGGGACCGCTCCTTTGGACAACGATCTGGCAGCGTAAACCCGGCGTGTTCCTTTATATTTTCCGACCTAGTAGCGAATAGCTTTAATTACGATGCGATTGTTGTGTGGGCACCTAGCTTATAGCTATAGACTAATGAATAACCGTGGAGGACTGTGGGTCAACGACCCGGCGCCCCCGGCGGCACGGACCGCAGGATTAGCTGGTAGGCCTAGGGTGTTCTATAGAGGGGGTGAATGGGGGGTTGGCCTAAGTAGAAGCGGCATCGTTTGGAGCTGGAGGAATAGCATGACCCAGCGGCTCTACGGTTCCGTTTCCTTAATACGGCGCACCGGTAGAGTCAGCATGCCGATGGCAAAACGGAGGCTCGGCGGCCACGAGGTGGACCGAATCGCCACAACTCGAATCATAAGTCAGCACTGACTCTTGTGGCAAGTTCCTAATATTGCATACATAGGGGTAATTAGTTGACGTGTCCAGGATTAACGCGCAGGTAGTCACGAAAGTAACAAGGGTAACAAACTCCAAATATTGTTCACGACCTATGTTACACGGACCAGACGAGGCTATTCTCAAATAGGCCGATGTAATACCAAGAGATAAAACCATACCTACAACTTGCCTATTAGTTGTTATACCAAGTTATAAGACTTTATATATGTAGGATAAACTAACAAATATAAGAGAGGCTAACTAGCCAAAAATACCTAAAGATTTATACCTAAATTGTATAAGAGCCTTTAGGTATAAATAGGCTTAATTATTTTTTTTAGTATTTAAAAAAAAAAGAAAAATTATAGACTTTAAAACCTTTAAAGAATTATTAGCTAAATATATTTATTAAGCCTTATAATAGCTTTTATTATAAATAATTTTTTATTATTTTAAAAAAATACTAATATATTTTTTTTATAATATTATAACTTAATAATCCTTTTATTGCTAATAATGCTTAACTTTTTATTATAATTTATTTAACTTATGCTGCCGTTATTGCTAGCAATAAGTATTTTGTTATACTTAAAGCTTAAATATCTTAAAATATTCCTATTATTTAAACCTATTTTAAAAAATCTAAAGAATTAAAAAAAGAATTAAAAAATAAGTTTAACAAATTAAAAAAAAACTTTAATATAGAAAAAAGTTCTGCTAAATTATTAGAGCAAGATTTTTTTAAACCTTAAAACCTATTTTAAAAATTAAAAAGATATAATATAAACCTACTTTTTTTTTTCTAGTTATTATATTATTTTAATAAGGGTTACTATTTAACTTGTAGCTATATAGCTTTTAAAACCTATTTTTGCTATAAAAAATACTTAATTTACCTTTTATTAAAAATATTCTAGCTAGAATAAATAGTTTAAAACAACTTTGCTTTATAAAATCTAGCTTTTCTTTTTTTTATAAATATATTATATAAAAATTAATTAGATAATTTTTAATCTAACTTTTTAACTTTTCTTTTCTTACTTAATTTACTTTAAAAAAAATAGCTTTACTTATTATATATAAAAATAAAAGAGCACTTATTTTATATAATTCTGCTAATTTTAACGTCGTTATAATAAACTTAAACAATAATATTTTATTATTAATAGTAAAATATAAATACTTGCTAAATTAAATTATATAGCTATATAACTATATATAGAAGTTATATAAAATAATAATTACTATAGCATATAATATTTATAAAAAACTTTAATAAAATATTATAAAAATTTATAGTTAATATAAAATAATCTGCTAAATATATAATATAATAACCTAGATATACTAACTAGGTATTAAAGCTATTAAAAGATAAATTATTTTTTTTAAATAATAAATAAAGCAAGCTAGCTTTATTTTCTTATAAAAGGTATAAAAAATAATTACTAAATTTACAAAAAAAGCTATTACTTACTAATAAATAATTTTTAAGTTAAAAAAAATTGCCTAATATTACTAGTACGCTTTATAAGTTTTATAAAAAAACCTATAAAATATTAAAAATAGTATTATAAACTAAGTTATATAAAAGAATATTTAAATTAATAATCTTTTTGTACAACTATATATTAACTTTATATACTTTAATACTGCTGCTTAATAATAAATAAGCAAACTTTATATATATATTTAATATACTTTTAAAAAATTTAAAATATAATTAGCAGCTAAAAAAACCTTTAATATAAATAAAGTTTTTAAGCTTATAAAACAACATATTGCTTCTATATAATTTTTATTAAGCTTTTTTATTAGTTAGCTTTTTATATTATAACTTATATTATACCTATAAATTAAATATTTTATATTTAAAGTTTATATAACTAATGCTTTATTATATTTATAAACTTAATAGCTATTAAAAAATACTTTTTTTAACTAAGTTTTATAATAGGCCTAAGTTTAAGCTATAACTAAAAGTACCTATATTTAGTTTAATACTACTTATATAAAGCCTTTTATAATAGTAATAAGCAAAAAACCTATATAAGCTACGCTAAATACTTTAAAATATCTAAAAAGTAATAATAATAATAATAATAATAGCCTATTATAAGGTCTTTTAAAAGGTTTACTATATAAACTACCTTAAAAACTACTATATCTTTTAAATAGTAGGCTAAAACTAAACTTAAGCAATAAACTATAGCAATTAATAACTATTATACCTACTTATATTTTAACTTTAGCAATAATAACGCTAGTTTATTTAAACAAGCTAAAAACTTATAATAAAAAAAACTTATCTAAGTTTAAGCCTTAGTAAATAAAAGTAAAATCTTATTTAAAATTTTATACTAAAAGCTTTTTAAAAAACTACTACAAAATTAACTAGGTAGGCTTTCTATTAACTAATTATATTTAACTTTAGCATTAACAATAAAATAGCTAAATTAAAAATATAAAACTAAAAGATTATTAAAATAGCTATATAGAATTAATAAAACAATAATTTTGCAACTTTTTAAAACCTTATTATAACCTTAAAAAAATAAAGAAAATAAAGTACCAAAAAATATTATATAGTTTTTAATAAAGCTTTTTAACCTTAATAAAGCTATTAAATAGTTAAGCATTATTTACTAAATCTTTATTTCTTAAAAACTATTTAAAAAAGTAGTTAAGCTAGTATACTTATAAAAAAAAGGTATACTTAATATTAATAAAAAATTTCTTAAAGCTATTTAAAAAACTAATAGTATATATAAAGATATATTAGCTAATTTTACTTTATTATTAAAAAATAAGCCTACTTTAACAATAGAGCACTTAAAGTTAGGCTAACTATTGCATAATAAAAAAGGTTGCTCTAATTTTAACTAAAGTTAATTTTTAAAAAAAAAGTAAAAGTTAGCTAAAATATTTATAAAATTAACTTTTAATAAAGCTTAAACTTCCGTTAAAAAAGCATTAAAAAATAAAGCAAGCCGCTATTAACTAATATAAAGAAAATAAAAAAATATATTAGCAATATAAGCATAATAATTATTATACCTTAAAGTGCTATACTAAAAAAGATATTAATAAAAAAAACTTGCTTTTTATACTAAAAAAGACTTTTTTTATAAAACATAAAAGCAAAAATAATATATAAAATAAAAATACTAAATGTTTTTATATTAACAAAATCTAAATTAAGCTAATAAATTACTTTATAAATAAAAATAAATTTAATTTAGATTTTTAAAAAGCTTTTACGCTATATTTTATAAAATTTCTTAGCTTAATTAAAGTAATATCTTTTAAATATATACTACTAAATATGCTAGAAATAAAAAATTAAAACAACTAATTAAAATACCTTATTTAAAACTAAAAATAAAAATTTAACTTATTGTTACTATAACTTTTTTATATAATAAATAAAAGCATTTTATTTACGCTTTTTTAAATACTAGAAATATAGTACTAGTAATATCTTTTACAAAAGCCTGCTAATAAAAATTACTTATTTTTAAATAAAACAATATCTAAAAAATAATAGCTTTTAATACTATATATATTTAAAACGCTAGCTAATATTATACCAATTTTTTAGTTCTTTAATACTAGAAAAACTATTTTATTTAACTAAACTTTAAGTTAAGCTTTTTAAATAACTAATGCAATATTATTTTTTTTTAATAGTAGCTATAGTAGCATAAGCCTGCAGGCTTTTTTAGTTATATATATAGCATATAGTTCTTTTTAATATATTGCTAAAAAAGTTATACAAACTATATAATAATAAGCTTAATCGCAAAAGAAGCTATAGCTACGTCCTTTTAAGCTGCTACTTAAGCAGCCTTTAATAAGGTACTTAAAAAGTTTTAAAAATTTCTACTTATTATAAATAAAAAAGTAGCTACTTAACTTTCTAATTATTGCAAATAAAACTATAGTATTAACCTTTAAAAAAGTAAAATACTTTTATAGAGATTTTTTTATATAATAATAGCACAAGAATTAAAGGCTTTAAAATTATAGCTAAACAAAATATTAAACTTTAGCTATATATGCAAATTTATATTTTTTTATAGCGTACTTTTTATATTTGTTAAAAAAAAGAATTTAAAAGACCTTTTATAGCCTATTATAAACTACTATAGCTTGAATAATATTATAATATTAGTTTAATATTTTATTTTTTTAATTAAAGAACTTTAAGCTTAATTAAGTATAACTAAATAATACTTCAAAATTAATTTAAAGTTAGATTTTTACTTTATATATATTAAAAAGGATTATAAATAAAAAACTATATTTTAATGCAAATATAAGTTATATAAATATATTATTATACTTATAAAACTAATAAATACTTTAGCTACTTTTTAATTAATAATAAACTATATTTTCTAAAACTTAATTAATATAGGTTTACTAATATATTTTAACAACTTTTTTATATACGCTAATACTATTAAATAATATAATAAAATTATATAAAAAATCTTTAAGCGGTTAATTAAGCATAACTTTGCTATTACTTTTTAGAAATATAAATAGTAAGTTTAAAAAGTTAAGTTTTTAAGATATATTATTGGCTTAAATAATATTTTAATAGCTTAAAATAAAATTAAAGCAATTTTTTAATAAAAAAAGCCTAATACTTTTTAAAAATGCTAACAGTTTATTAGTTTTACTAACTTTTATTAGCAATTTATATATTAGTTCTCTGCTATAGTAAAACCTTTAATAAATGCTAATACAAAAAACAAAAAAGACTAAATATAAAACGATAATATAAATATAGCTTTTTTATAGCTAAAAATATATTTACGTTAGCTTTAATTTTAATGTATGTTAACTTTAAAAAAGTAGCTTATATTAAAACTAATGCTTTTAATTTTACTTTAAAATTAGTTATATTTTAAAAAAAAAATAGCAAAATAAAACTAATAGCTTTTTACTTATGCAAACTTATGCTAGCTAAAATAAATTACAAAATATATAATAAAGAACTTCTAGTTATTGTTAATTTTTTTAATAAATAGCGCTAATACTTAAAAAGAGCTAAATATTATATCGAAATCTACTTAGACTACTAAAATCTTTTCTATTTTATAATAGCTAAAATTTTAAATAAATAATAAGCTTAATAGGCTTAATAGCTAGCTAAATACTGGTTTATTATTAATTATAAACTAAGTAAACTTAATAATAAAGCTAATATTTTGTTATAACTAGTATAATACTAGCTTAAAAAAAAAGAAGTAAAAACTAACTAATTAAATTAGTTTTATAAAAAAATTACTTTTTAAACTTTAAAAAAACAATATTTGTATTATTTATAATAATTATTTTTATTTTAAAATGTTTATATAACATTTTAGTAGTACGCTAAACTTTAAAGTTTGTTAAAAAAATTAAAAAATTAAGAATATAAAACCTAAAGTATAATTAATAGCTTGCTAATTTTAGTAAAAAAAACATAGTAGTTAAAAATAGTTTTTTATATTAAAAAAAAAAGCTTTAAATACTAATTAAATTATAAAAAAAAGTTATAAAGTTAAAGTATAATATATATATTATAAAATATATAAAAATAAATAAAACTTTTAAACTTATTATATATAATTTTTAGTAGCTATAACTAAAAGCTATTATATAAAAGTTTATATAAAATTGCTTAAAATATTAAAAAAATAAAAACTTTTATTACTTTATATTTAGTTTACTTTAGCTTATAAAACTATACTACTAATTATAACTAATAATTATAATAGATTTTATTATAGACTTTTTCTTATTAAATAACTATAACTTAATTTAAGTAATTATTAATTTTTTTATAAAGATAGCATACTTTATTACTTTTAAAAAAGGCAAAAAAAAAATAGAAAACCTTGTTAAAATTTTTGCAAAAGTTTACTAAAAATTATATAAAGTATTATTAGATATTATTTTTAACCGAAATTTTAAATTTATTGCCTATTTTTAGAAAAATTTTCTAAAGCTAGTAAATATTAAACCTTAAATAAATATTACGTTCTATTTTTAAATTAACAGATAAACTAAAAAGTTTAATTAAATTTTTAAAATATATTTATAAGCTTTTATTAATTATAAAATATTTAACTAAAAAAATCTTTTAGCTATAGCTAAATTTATATATAATAACATAGTTTTAGTATTATTATTAAGTAGCTAAAGGTATAATATTATATATAAACAAATAGGTAAGATAAATACTTTATATATTAATTTATTTTTTATTTAAATACGAGAGCAAAGCTTTTATATAAAGAATTTTCCTTTTATAGGAGAATTCTATATATAAATACCGCCTAGCTAAATAAGCTACTAATACTACGCAAGAGGTATTATATGCAGCTAATACTGCTATTATAACATTAGCTTTTTTTTCTTTTAGCTATAATATCTCTTTATATAACTGCTTTTAAACAAAAACTATAAACTAAAATTTATAACAAATAAAATCGTTTAATAGCATATTAAATTGTTGTCTTGCTTATCGTACCTGCAATATATAATACTAGGTCTATATTATGTAAGGAAAAAAAGAGGAAAAAAAACTAGTTTATATACCCTTTGTATGCACTTTTTTTTATTAACGGTTTAAAAGCTTGTGCAACTATTGTCTGTTTATTTAGTTGCTTTAATGCTTTTTTTTCTTTCTTTTCTCTTTTTTCTTTTTTTTTTTGCATATATATATATATATATACGTTATATATATACCTTTATTATTATTTTAAAGTTATACTAACTTTAAAATAATAAGTATTATATAGTAGTAATAATAACAATAGTAGCAGCAGTAGCAGCAATAGTACTATTACTACTATTACTATTACTATTATATATAAGATTTTTTTTTTTTATTGCTTAATAGTTCAAACTAATAATAATTTTTAAAAAATTAGTAATAGTAGTAATACTATAGTTACTGCCGGTTTTACTGCTACTGCTTACTTATGCTTACTACTACTACCTCTAAGTAGCATTTTATAGTTTTACAATTTTATATAAATAAAAAATAGTTTAAAAGTATATAGCTTTTTTACTAAAAGCTAGGCCTATAAAGCCTTTATATAATTTTTTTTTATAAATATATATAGACTTTTTTTATTTTTATTTTTGTATAAATAAGTTCTAGTATATTTTTTAGCTAATATATTTTATTATATAATATGATATAAAAAAAATAGTTGCTATTGCTTTATTATTTAATATTCTTTTTTAAGTGTTACTAAATAATGTTTTTTTGAACGTATAAGTAAAAATTGTTTATTAAAAAAAATATTTTTAAGTAATCTTTGTTTAAAGTTAAAAGGTTATATTTTTGCTTTATATTAACGGTTTTTAAAGCAGTTGCTACTACTATGTTAAAGTACTATTTGCTAGGTACTATTAAATGCTTAGCTTTTAAAAAGAAGTATATAATATATGTATCTAGCGCTTATATAAAGCGTAGTACTTTTAGCAAAAGCTATAAAAGAAAAAAAAAAGAAAAAAAAGGAAAACTTTTATATATAAGAAAAAAAAAAGAGAGAATAATTATACAATATAGCCTTTTAAGGTATAAATAAGAAATTTGTTATTTTTTATGTTTTTATATTTTTTTTTTCTTTTAATTGCTTATATATAATATTTTTTTTTTTTAACTTAGCTATTTTTTTAATATATAAGTATACCTTTTATAGTTTTTTAATTAATATTTTAACTTATATAAATAACTTATTAATTAAAATTAAAGTTTTTAGTGCTTAGTTTAAAGTATGCTTAATAAATATATTTATAAGATTATTTTTGCTATTAATTTATTATATTTTAAAAATTTCTTTTTTTTTATATAACTTTTAAAAAGATATAATATTAATTATTAATCTTTTTTTTTATATTATTTTTAGTTTAATTAAGCAATTATATAATAATTTTAAATTTAAGTAAAAAATAGTAGGTATTAGAAATAAGTTTAGTACTTTTATAACTTTTTAAAAGGTTATATAAAAAGCAATAGTACTATTAAAACCGCTTATTATACTATAAAATTTGCTAGCTAAAATACTTTATATAATATGTTTATATTTATTTAAACTTTAGTATATAATATTTCTTTAAATTTTAAAGTTTAAGTTTATTATATCTTTTATATAAGTTTTAACTGCTAATATAATAATAAATTTAAGCTAAAAGGTTATATTTAGATTATTTATAAATAAGCTATCTATAAAAATAAATAGCTTTATATAATAAAAGTTAAAAAAAATAAATATAAGTTTTTTAAATAGGTTGTTTTACTGTTATTTAATTTGTTTATTTAGCGTTTTAATATTATATAATTATAGTTTAATTATTTAGGCTGCGATAGCAAAGTTATAAGCTATTTCTAGTTAATATATACTGCTAATATATGCTTTTTAAGCTTATTAGAAAATATAAGCTTATATAAACCTTTTTATATATAAGTTAATTTTAGCTAGATTTTTAGTTTAACTTTTCTATATTATTATAATATTTTAATTATATAAACTAATTTTTTTACTATTAAATTTAATTAAATAGTTAAAAGATAAAGTTTTTTTTAGCTTTATATAAAGCTTTGCTTGCTAAAGTTTTTTTTTTTTATATAATAAAAACTTTAAAGTTATAAAACTTAAAGTATTATTTGTTTATATTTTAGTTATACTAAAAATATTTAAATTATTATATATAATAAGTAAATATAAGTTATATATTAATACTTATATTTTAAGTTTTTTTTAGTAGTATTAATAATAAGTTTTAAACTAGTATAGCTTAAATTTAGCTAAGCTATATAAAGGTTATATAATTTATAAAATAGTTCTTAAAAAGTATTTGTTTTTTAGCTCTAAAAATAAATAAGTATAAATATTATATAATAGCTTATTTTTTAATTAAATATAAGCTTAAGTAATATTTTTAAGCTTATATAATGCTTTAAAGTTTTATATAAAAGTAGATTTAAGGGCTAAAATTAGCTATTAGCTTATTTATTAAATTATTAGTAACTAAGTTAAAATTATGCTTTTTTTAGCATTATTATACTTTTATATAATAAGTTTTAACTTTTTATATAGCTTAATATTTTTTTTTTTTACTTTTTATATAAAATAAAACTTAAAAATATATTTTTTTTTATATATATTTAAGTTATAAGTAATAAACTTAAAAATACTTTATATAATAAGCTTATTAATCTTTATTATATCTGACTTTTTAAATAGCTTTTTAAAGGTTATAATAATTTTATTTATATAAAGCTTAATTATTAGCTTAAAAGCTTACTATTTTTTTATAGTTAAAAAGGTTTATATTATTTAAGTTTTATATAATAAGTATATAGTAGGTTTTTTTTTTAGCCGGCTATATTTCTTTTATATAACTACTAGTTATATTAGTTATATATTATTTTTTTTTATATTTTTAATTTAAGCATTTTTTATACGGTAGTATAGTTTAACTTGCATATAATAGAAGCAGATTAGTTTATTTATTAAAAAAACAATTATATCTGATTTTTTAATTACCTTAATTTTATATAAGCTTTTTTATTCTTTTTTTTTTATATTAAAATTTTACTTTAGAAAGAAAGTATAAGTACTTTATATAAAAATAGTTTATTTTGTTCCTTAATTATATAGTTAATTTTAATTTTTATATAGTTTTTTTATAGCATTTTTATTACTTTTTAAATAGCTGTTATTTTTTATATAAAAGTTAAAAAAAAAAAAAAGTTTTTATTAATGCATAAGTATGCTCTAAAAATAAAAAAGGTTAGTATAAAACTATTTAATCTAGCTATATTATTTAGCGCTTTAATTACTATTTATAAGATTAACTTATTGTTTATTTATATATTAATTTCTTTTTAAAAAATATTGTACGTATGTTTAAGCAATCTATAAGCTCGTTTTATCTTTTTAATTACTTAATATACTTTAATAAGCATTTTGCGGCATTATATACTTATTATTTTTATATAATTTTAAAATTTGTTTAATAAAAAGTTTATTTTTAAATTATATATAATATTATTAAAAAGTTTTTAATAAACATTAATTTAGCATTTATATAATACTTCTTAAATATTTTATATAAATATAGATTTTAAAAAAGTAACTACTTAGAATAATGTTATAATATTAATTATATATAGTATGTTTTAATTTCTTATTTATATAATATTTATAACTACTTTATAGTTAAATTTGCAGTCGTTTTTAATTATAAATTTAAAGCAATATAGTACTTTATTATATATTTAATAATAATAATAAAACTTTTAGATTTTTTCTAAAATTAGCTATTTAATTTTATATTTTATATAAGTTAGCATTTTATATAACCTTTTTATGCAAAAGTATTTAAAATGTTTATATAGGCATTATAGCTTAACCTTAGTAAAATAGCTAGCTATTTTATATAAGTTAATATTAAAGAAAAAGTAACCTTATTTATATACAATAAAGATAGTGCTTTTATTTTTTCGTATAATAATATTTTTTATGTTATTATAGTAAGCTTTTTGTTAGTTTATATTCTTAAGTAAAAAAAAAAACAAAGTAAAAGTATTTAGTATATAAAAAGTTGTATAACTAATCTTATTATCGATTTTAATTATACTAATTAAAGTTATTATATAATTTTTACTAAAGCTTACTTTAGCTGCTTTAAACGTCTATTTAATTTCTATATTAAGATTTTTTTATATATATGCTTTAGCTTATAGCTTTTTTATAGTTAAAAACTTTAAAGCGCTTATATTTTAAATAATACTTTAATATTTTATATAATACTAATTATTAAGTATAAACTAGTTTAAAAGCTAATTTATTATTGCTGCTTAAATATCTTTTTATATTACTTAGTATATAAATATATTATTTATAATATATTATATAATATTTTTTTTGTATATATTAGAAATTTTTTTTTTATCTTTATATAAGTTTAAATATTTTTTATACTTAGTAAAATAGGTAGAAAACTTTGCTAAGGTTAGCTTAATATTAAATATTATTTTATATATATTAAAGTATTAACCTTTTATATAAGCTCTTTTTTAGAAAATATAATTTATTAACTAATATTTTTTTTTATAGTAAATAAAGTACTTTTTGTTTATATATAAGTTTTTTTAAAAGTAAATACTTATGTAATCTTAGTTAAAATATTGCTTTTATATTTTATAAAAGTAGCATTTAGTATTTTTATATTGTATAATATAGCGGTTGGTTTAATTGTAGCATTAGTTTATATAGTAGGTTTTTTCTACCTTTTATATAAAATATTTGTTTAATAGGTCGCTTTTAACTTAAAGGTACAACTAGAGATTAAAGAAAAAGCTTTTATATATAGGTTTTTAAAAAATAAGAGCTATTTTAAATTTTGGAATATTTTTGCATATTTATATAACAGTAGTACTAAAGTGTATTTTTCTAAAGTATTTAGCTTTAAGTACTTTTTATGCTTTCAATAGTTTGTTAATTATAACTTTTAATACCTTATATAAAAAAAGGTTTTTTTTTTTGCTTATATATTTATATAAAGGTAATATTAGTCCAATTAGTTTAATATTAGTTATAGTTTATAACTATATTAAAGTATAAGTTTATAGTATTATATGTTTTCTTTTATATATAATTAAACTTAATATAGTATATATAATAGTTTTTTGCATAATTAGTTAAAATAGTTAAAAATATAATATAGAACTATTCTTTTTTAATCTTGAGCTTTTAATAAAAATTAATAAATTGTTATACTTTATTATAAAGTAGGTCGTATAGCTTTTTAAAGTAATTTTTTTCTTTTTGCTAAGTCTTTAAAAATACTTAATATTTTGCTAATAGAATAATCCTGTTTTAGATATTATATATAAATAAAATTAGGATTTATAAGATAAGCATTCTAATATTTAGTATTATATAAAATATTAGTTGTTTTAAAATTTATAAAAAATATTATATAACTAGGTATTTTATTATATATTAAAAGTATAGCATGCTTTTAGCTTATATAATAGGTTTATACGTTAATATAAAAAATAGGTAGCATTTTATAAATAGGATTATCTTTTAAAAGTATGCTTTTAGTACTATAGGTTTTTTTTAATTATATATACGAATATTTTTCTGCAACTATGCTTTCGTTATAAAAGTAGGTATAGCTAGGCTATTTTATTGCATAAAGAGGTTTTTATTGCTATAGTTTTAGCTAAAAAGTTATTAACTTAAAGTAAAAAAATTTAAAAGTATTTAAAACTTTTGCATAAAAAGTTAAAGTTTATATGCTAAAACATATTTACTTTTAATAAGTTATATAATATAGTTTTTTTTATAATATTTTTAAAGTTTTTAGTTTAAAATACCTTTTATATAAAGTATATTATAAATTATTAAAATAATTTGCCTATTAATATACTATAGCATTTTTAAACTAGCTAGTTTAAAGTTTTTTATAAATGCTTTTTAAAAGTTTTTAAGCTTATATATAGTTTAGTTATACTTAGTATATAAGTAGACAGCTTATATATTAATTTACTTTTAAGTTGCTATATTTAGGTTATATAAAGTATTATTAAATATATAAAAATTAATTAGCTATTATATAGTAGCTAAAAAAATGCTAGTATATTTAGCAATTTTTTTAACTATAAATATATATAAAGTATTATTTAAAAAAGCTAGTAATTATTTTTTAAAGCCTTTAGTATCTTTATATAATTGCTTTTAATAGTTGTTATATAGTTAGTTATTATTTAATATAATTGTAATTTAATAAAGACAAAAAAAAAAGAAAAAAAAGGAAGTAAAAAAAGGTAATTAAAGTGCAAGCTTTTATATAACTTATGTAATAAAAATTAAAAAGTAGCACAATTATACACTATTAATTAAACTTTTATATAAAAGCTACGCTTAAGTATAAATAAGTAATTAATTTTTTTTGCCTATTAGTTATACTGCTAGAAAAACTAAAATATAATATAAAATATACGGTTTATATAACCGTATAAAAATTCTATTTTTATTCTTGCTAATTTATATTCTTTATACTAAAAATACTAATTAGTATTAAGTAGCTAAAAGTACAATATTATATATAAACAAATAAGTAAAATAAATACTTTATATATTAATCTATTTTTTATTTAAGTACAAAAGTAAAGCTTTTATATAGAGAATTTTTCTTTTGTAGGAAAATTCTGCATATAGATACTGCCTAGCTAAATAAGCTACTAATACTACGCAAAAGGTATTACATATAGCTAATGCCGCTATTACAACAGTTATTATATATAATTTCTTTTTATACTAACTATAAGTACTATTTAGTAGCTAATAATCCTTTTTATAGCACCTTTTATAATTTAGGCTTGCGATTATATATATACTAAATAACCTAAATATATAAAAAAGCAAAATAATACTTAAAATAGAGCTAATAGCATATAAAAAAATAAGCTAACAAGTATAAAACTAAAGCTTTAAAGTATAAAAAAAAGCAGCTAGTAATACTAAATGCCAAAAATATTAAAATTAAGCAACTTATTAAAAAATTAAATAAAAAAATATTAAAACCTTTTATAATTTAAAAGGTAATTTTTTTTACTATTATTAAGCTTATATTATTTAAAGGCTAAAAAATCTATAATTTATTTTATATTTTGCTTATTAAGCCTTACTGCGCTAATAATTAAGTACTGCTTAATTTTAACTAGGTTTTACGTAAAATTTTTTAAATAGAATTTAAAAACTACTAAGTAAACGTAATTTTAGACTTTTTAAAAACCTAAAAATATATAAAATATTTAGTTAAATAGGAAAATTAGCTAGCTAAAAAGCACTAAATATAAAAGCTTTACAAATATTTATATAGCAAAAGTATATAAGCTATAATTATAACGTTTTATTAATTATACTTTAATAAGCTCTAAGACTTATAAGTAATAATATAAAGCTATGCTTAAAATAAAGCATTAAAAAAAAGAAAGCATATATTATATAAACTAAATAAAGCTATTTCTAAATAAGCTAATATAATACCAAAAATTAAAATTATACCTATAACTTATTTATTAATTATTATACTAAATTATAAGACTTTATATTAAAGTAGGGTAATAAGTAAGCTACTTAGTAGCTTGTCTAGTAGCCTAATTTAAGCTACCCTAGGAGGTATGCCTTGATTTTTCGTTGCTTTTTCTATATATTTAGCTATTTTTTTTACCTCTGTATTATTAGCTTTTTTTTAGTTACAGTAGCCTTTAGCTACTACTTGCAAATAAATTATTTCTTTTGCAAATACTTTTAAAAGTAATCTATTTTAACTATTTTATTAAATCTTTATAAAGTGCCTAATAAGGTTTCTAAAGTATAGTTATATATATAGTATGCTTTATTTTAGTAGTATTCTTAGTAAGGTATAAATTATATCGGCTTTATTATATAAAAAGCTTAAGCTTTACAAATTTATAATAACTAAATAATAACTAATAAGCTAAGCAAAATCGACTAAAACTAATTATAAAAACTAAAATAAAAACTAAATGCAAAAAGAACTTAAATTAATAGATAGCTTAATAAAGCAAAAAAAAAAAATAAGTAAAAAAAGTAAGTCTTTATTTTATTAAACCGTTATTAAATGCAGTTATATAAAGCTAGCAGAATATAAAAGCGCTAGCGAAACTAAAGTTAAATTAAATAATACTTTAGAAGTTACAAATTTTAAAGCATTAATAGTTTTTATAATAATATAGCAGTAATAAAAATATAAAATAAAAATTAGTTTAAACTACAAAATAATTTAAGCTAGCTAATAAAGCTAGCTATAATAACTAGCTTAAAAAGAAGTAAAAAGTAATTAAATTACTTTAAAAAAATAAAACCTATAATAAATAGCGCAATAAGGTAAAATAGCTAAATACTAGCTAATAGGTATATTAATTCTCTATTAACAAAAGTTTATTAATATATTATTTAAACTAAAGTACTAAAATTAATTAGCTTATTTAAAAAAAGGCATATAAAAAGTAGTTTAGCTAAAAAGAGGTTATAAAATACTATATCGCACTAAAAGTAAAAAATTGGCTTACTTATAAAAAAGTTATTAAAATTAACAATTTACCTTTATTATTATAATATATTTAAATAAGTTGTTTAAACTATTTATATATCTTTTATAATTTATTGTTTTATTATTGCTTAATTTATTAAAAAACCTAAAAATATAATACCTACTTTAATATATTAACCTAAGTTTATATTATTTTTCTAACTAAGTTATTTATTTTTCTTATATTTATATATTATAATTAATAATTTCTTTAAATATATTAAAAGATTAATACTTTAATAACCTATTTAAAATACTTTAAAAATATAAAAACTTTTAAAAACTACTATCTTTAATATATCAACTTTATATAACTTGCTAAAAAATATTAAAGCAGTAACTTCTTAATAGTATAACTTTAAAACAATTACTAAAAATTTTAATAGTAAAACTAAAACAGTTATTAGTTTAAAATATATAGCTTTTAATTTAGCTATAGTAGCAATAACTATAGCATCTAAAATATTAAAAAACAAAAGAAAAAATATATTAAACCTAATACAAAGTTTTAAAAGTAACAAAGTTTAACATATAATAAATAATTAATAATACGCTTTTAAAAATATGCTTTAAGTTCTCTGTTAACTAACTCCTCTTTTTAGTATAGCTTTAAGTTTTAGCTTAGTTTTAATAATAATTACAATATAAACAAAAAAATAAAAACTAAGCTATAAAACAAAATACTTTATATATAATAAAACTTTAACTAAAGTAACAATATTTTTAGACCTAAAAAATAATATACCTTATATTTAAAAGGTAGTTTTATTTAACTTAAAAATAGTTTTATACTTATTATTTAATAGCAAAAATATAACAAACTAGCTTAAGAAACTAAAGCTAATATTTAATTAAAAAAGCCTTTTTAAATCTAAAGTAGTTAAGTATATATTTTTTTATACTATATTAAAAAAAATAAAAAAGATTATTAAAATAATAATTAGCTTATATTTATTTTAAAACAAAATAGCTGCTATATTAAAAGCTAAATTTAAATATAATAACAATAAATAAAATATATCCTTTTTTATAAAGCTTAAAAACTTAAAAATATTAAAAAAAAATAAAATACTTTATTTTAAAATATACTTTATAAAGCATAAACTATATATATTATAGCTAAAAGAGATAACAAAAGCTATAATATTTAAAGTTTATGTTAAAAAATTAATTAAAAAACTTAATTTAGCAATAATTAACAAAATTTTTAAGAAATAATAAGCTTTAAATTATAATAATATTTTTCAAATAAATTATAATAATCTTTAAAGCTTTTTTATAAAATAAATTAATTTAAAAACCTAATTATAAAACTATAAAAAATAATATAAAAAAACAACTAATAGTTAAAAAAAAGTAAAACAGTTTACTTTTTTTAATAATTAAAAGATAGCTTAAGTTTTTAAAGTTTTTAGCTATTAGGCCAAAATAGCATTTATACCTACAATAAAAATAGTTAATATAGGTAGCCAAAAAATAAAGCTTGCAAAAAAAAGTACTTCTATATATAGTACTAATAAAATAGTTAATATATTAACAGAAAAAATTGCTAAATTAAAAATTAAGCTTAATTAAGTTAATATAATAGCAACAAAAGCTAAAAAAATTAATAACTAATTATAACTTTTGCAATATATAGTTTTACAAAATTAAAAATATTAAACGCTTTTATAGTTTAAATATTTTATACTTTTAAAATCATATTAACCTAATTTATAGTACTAGCAAAGTTAGCTTAATTAAAATTAATAAAATATTTTAAACAATAAGCTTACTATAAATATATTTACGCTAATATAAGCAGGTAATTTAATAAGTTAAAATAGTTACTAGCAAAAATAAAACAAAAAATCTAAAGCATTTAAAAATAAAAACAACGTTATTTATTAAAGCTGCTTATAAAAGGAATACTTTTTAGCAAAATATAATTATACTAAAAAAATAGCTATAGAAAAAATTATTTATTAAAATAAAAAATAGTACTTTAGTAAATAAAACTTAGCTCCAACTTTTAAATATATTAAAATACTTATATAAGTTATTATAGCAGAAAAATACTAAAAAGAAATAGTAATATAAATATTATATTAAATATATAAGAATTTGCTAGCAAATAATATTAATTTAAAATAAAGAGCTTATATATAGCTATTAAAAAAAAACTTTATTAAAAAGGATTTAGATATTAAAGCAGCTAAACAAACTATTATAAGTTATACCTTTTAAATTATATAATTTAAGAACTTTTAAATTAAAAATGTTTTAAAAGCAGAATTATTAGCATAAAAAGCTACTAAAGTTAATATAATTAGAGCTTTTATATATAAAAAAAAAACTTATTTAACTAGAAAAAAAAAGGTTATATTAATTTAGACTAAATAATAGATTTTATTTAAAAAGCTATAATTAATAACAATAGTAATAAAGCCTTATTTAGCTATATATTTAAAAACAAAAGCTTTAAAATTAATATTTTAACAATAAATTATATTTAAAAAGTTCTAAAATATAAAGTAAAAGAAGTATTATATTAAAAACTAAAACCAAAAGTATAAATTAGCAATTTAATTTAGGTTTAAATTTAAAAAATAATAAATATAAATATAAATATACTTTTAAATAGTTAAATAATTAAACTAAATAATAATAAAATTAAAACCTTGCTAATAATTCCTTTATTAATATTTACTTTTAAAATATAAACTAAAAGCAAAAAAGCTTAATAAAAAAAAGTAAGCAAACTATTAAACAAAAAAGCTAATATTACTATTAAAAACTTTATTAAAAGTTTTTTAAGTTTTAAAAAAATCCTTATTTAATAAATTAGCAAAATAATTAAGAATACTAAAGTTAAAAAAGGCAACATAATTAGAATAAGCTTTAATAATATTTTTTATTTTAGCAAAAAAGTATTTAATAAGTAAACTTTTAATATTATAATAGTTTAATTCTACATTTAAAAGAAATAGCATTAAAAGCTGCTTATTTTTTAAATTTTTATAATATTAGTAGTACTAAAAAATGTTTAAAACTATATTAAGTTATATTTAAAAATTATAGTTATTATTAGCTATAGTAGCACTAATAAACTAATTATAAAAATTATTAATATTAGTATATAATTAAGCATTTTAGTTAGCAGCTATATTAAAAAGTATAATATTTTTATATAGTAAATTAAACTATATTAAAAAAGATTTATAAGCTAAAAATACAAAATTATATATAATAAAGTAATTAAAACTAATATTTAGCTTATAAAAAAGTTTATTAATTTACTATTATATATAATAAATTATAAATTAGCTATATTTTTACTACTACTAGATATAAACTTTATTATAAAAACTTAGATATTTTTATACTATAGTAATAA
Source organism: Nemania serpens (assembly GCA_022578855.1). Classification (NCBI taxonomy): domain Eukaryota; kingdom Fungi; phylum Ascomycota; class Sordariomycetes; order Xylariales; family Xylariaceae; genus Nemania; species Nemania serpens. The sequence goes on from MU396697.1 coordinate 469,013, forward strand.
TTACTTTATATATAATATAAAATTTAAAAAAACAAGAATTTCTGTTTTTATATTAATAGTAAAAGAGTTATTAAATATAAACCTATTTAAAATTGTTAATTTATTAGAAAACTAAATACTATTTGCTAATTAAAAGGCTAAACAAATAGTAATAAAAAACCTTTTATACTTAAACTTAAATAATAACTTAAAGAAAAAATAAATTAATAAAATCTTTAAAAAGTTAGAATAGCTAATACTTTAGCTTACTACTTTTAAAAAAATAAAATTTTAACAAATATTTATAACTTATTTTTAATACTAAACCTTTTAACTAATAATAATAATTTAAAAAATAAAAGAAATATTAATTTAGTTTATAAAGTTTTTATAAAAAAATTAAAACTTAATAATAATAAAAAAGTAAAAATAGTTTTTATAAACAGCTAGTTTATAAATATAATAAAAGTTATAATATAAAATATACTTTAAAATATAAAAAATAAATAGCTTACCTAAAGTAAAATTAATAACTTTATATATTAATAATATGCTTAAAAAAACGGCTATATAGTATTTATTAATATAATATATAAAAATAAGGCTAAAAAGATTAATTTATAAAATAATATTCTTTTTAATAAAATTATACTTTTTAAAATATTTAACTAAAAAAAGCTTGCTTAAAAAGAAAAAATATTTAATAACTATTAAGCAAAAAAAGCAGCTTAAAATAAGATTTATACTAATATTTAATTATAAATTAGTAAAAAGTTTAAAAAAATAAAACTAATAGTAAAAAAATTAAAAATAATTATTAAAGACTTAAAAAAAATAAAGCTTACTAATTTAAAAAAAATAGTATTATTTAAAATATTATTTAAAAAAAAAATAGTACTAGTATAAGATTTTAGCAAAATAGAAAAACTAAATAATAAAATTATACTATTATATAAAATTAAAACGGTATTTTATAAAGTATAATAAGTAAAAAGTATTTTAATTTTTAGCTTATTAAAAAAAAGGTAATAAAAGTACTTTAAATATAACTTAAAAACAGTATTTTAAAAAAAGCTTACTTTTTATACTAAAACGCTTAATTTATTATTAAAAAACCTAATAAAAGCTTTTAATTAATTAATTTAGCTATTAAGCTAAATAAAGTTTTTATTAAAAATATAAGCTTATTATAAAGCTATAATAAATTTGCTAAAAAATATACTATATATAAAATACTTTTTATTATAGATTTGTTTTTTAATTATAATTAAGTTTTTTTGTTTATTTATAATAAAGTAATAATAGCTTTTATAATATTAATAAGCTTTCTTTAAATAACTATATTACTTTAAAGATATATAAATTTAGTTGCCTAGTTTTTTTAAATGCTATTTAAGATATTATATAATATTTTGCTAAAAAAGTATAAGCTTTTTTTTAATAATATTATAATTAAAAGTTTAGCTATAAAATATAAGAATTAAAAGATTATTTTAAAAATTAAGCAATTTATAATAAAGTATATTAAAAATATTAATATTATACTATTTAATTTTAAGCTATTTAATTTAACTACTAATAGTATTAAAAATAAATAGTATAAAGCGTTTGCTAAAATTATAAGCTATATATATAGCATTTATAGCTAATAATTAATTAAAGCTAAAGTTATTAAAATATAGAAATAAAAACTTTGCTAAAATTTAATAAAAGTATAAGTGTTTTTTAAAGTAATAGTTTATTACTATATTTAAATTAAAAACTATATAATTATTGTTTTATTTTTAATAATTTTATTATATAAAAAGTAAAAGTTTATATTTAAAAAGCCTTAATTATAAGCTATAATATAGTTAAAAAATGCTTTAACTTATACTTTTTTATTTATAATACTTAATTATAAAAGAGGCTTAATTTAGCTTAAGGTTAATACTTTAAAACTAAAATAAAAAATAATTTTTTATTAAAAACTTAAAAATAAAGTTAAGCTAACAAAATATAAATTAAAATACTAAAAAAGCTTAAAGCTTAATTATAATATTACTAAAAAAAAGTACTTTAAAGTTATAAAAATATTATATAAACTTTAAAATTATTTATATAAAGTGCATTTTTAGCTTAAAATAAACGCTAAAGTATTTATTATATAGTTTAACAATAATTTTTTTATACTTTTTAATATAATATTTATAAAATAAATAGCTTATATTAAAATATTTAACTTTAATATTTATTATATATTTAAAAAAAAGTATATAGTAATAAATAAATTATTTAAAAAATTATTAAAACTTTTAAATAAAATTAACAAAAAATAAAAAAGCAATATTAAAAAGTTTATTAATTTTTAATTTTATATAATAGCAATTTAGATTTTTAGCTTAAATAAAGCTAATTAATAATTTACTTTTTAAATATTAATTATTAAAAAAAAAAAAAAAAAAAATAAGCTATAGCTAGATATTGCTATTATAAAAGCTAATAATAATAAATTTAGCTAAAATAAAAAAAAAATAGCTAATAATACTTATAAATAGCTAATATTATTACTTTTATAAAACTAAATAAATTAAAGTTAATAAGTTATTTAATATTTAATAAATAAAATAATGCTATAATAAGTTATAAGTACTAAAAAAAAACAAAATTTTTAAAAATAAGTAATTAAATTTTTTATATAGTATAATACTTTATAGTAACAGTTAAATTGTAGAAATTAGCTTTAGCATATAATAAATATTTAAAAGTAAAAAAAAGCAATAATTAAAAAAATATATACTAGCTTTACTTATAAAAAAAAAGATTTTATAATATAATAGATTTTTTAAATTTACTATTAAAAAAGCTTATATAAAAATATATATAAAGTAATTAAATTATACTTTTAATATTAAAAATTATAAAATAAAAAATAAAACAAAAAATATAAATAAAACGTTTTAATAAAACTTTTAGTTTTATAAATTATTAATATATAAATTATACTTATATAAAATAAGTTTAAATATATTTATAAAGCTTATTATAAATTTTTAAAATTTTTAAAAGCTAAAGCTTTTAAAAATACTATATTAAAAATAGTTTAAAAATTTATTAAAAAAAAAATTGTTAAGCAATATAAAATGCTTATTTAAATTAAATATAATAATAAGTTAAAATTTAAAAAAAAGGTTATAAAAGTAGCTAACTATTTAAGCTATAAGTTAATTTTAAGCCTAGTATACTATTTATAAATATAAAAATTTATTAAAAGTAAATATTGCTAACTTAAAAAAAGCTTTATAAAGTTAATAAATAGTACTAAAAAAGTTTAAATAATATATATAAATTTAGTTATTTAAGCTAATTAAATATCTATTTAATATTATAGTTATAATATTTATAAAATAGTTTATAGCTATATATTAATAATACTAATTAAAAATATTATACTATTATAATAAGTTTTTAATTAAAATAAAGCTTAAATTTTTAATAATATAATAGTTTTTTAAATTAAGTAATTTAAATAGTATAAAAAAAATATTAATAAGGTTAAAACTATTATTATTTAAAAACAAAAAGTAGTAGCAAAATATAAAAATTAATAAAATATTTATAAAATTAAAACGTTTTAAAAAAAAAAAAACTTTATATTTTTATATAATATTAAGCTTAATATTAATATAAGCAATAATAAAAAATTACTATACTAATAAAATAAACTTTATAAAATTAAAAAAAACTTTAGCTATAGCTAATATAAATTTATAAATTTAAATAATATATTATTAAATAGTATTTTTTATTTTAAATAACTTTAAACTTTTATAAAAAATAAAAAAAATTATTAAAAGCTTTAAAATTTAAATAATAATATTTAAATAATAAAAGATTTTAATAATAATTTTAACTTATATAAAAATATAAAAATAATTGTTAAAAAAAATAAGAATATAAAAAAATTAATTAAAAAAATAGTTAAAAAATAGCTAAAAAAGCAAACAAGATTTATTAATATTAAAACTATAAATAATTAAAACATTATAAATAATAGTTAAAATAAAATCTAATTAAACAATAACTTTATTAAAAATTATATTATAGTTATATTAATAAATTTTTTAATAATTTATAAAACTATAAAGCTTAAAATAAAAAAAAAGTTTTTTTTTTATATATTATATATATAATATAATTTTTTTTAAGTTTATAAAGTAAAAATATTTAAAAGA